>SJOL01006792.1:84433-160119 GCA_004794785.1 Opisthorchis felineus
ACAGCATCATCATGCAATTTCTAACTTCACCCTAGGGAACAGGCTATCAAGTGTTTTCAGCAACCTTACGAGTAGTATGTTACGCCTAGACAACGGGCTGTGAAATTCACTAAATCCGTTTAAAAATAACTGATAAATTTGCTTACGCCCGATTTCACCACAGACCGGCCCTTGAGATAAAAACCACATCTTAGTTTCACCCTGCCTATTTGAACAAACCATAGCGGCGTGCATATCGATCCTTCTACACGACGGTTCATTTGATTGCCACCGACAATAGGCTTGTGGGATCAGGTGTGACCAATGTATTTGCACACAGAGATGTCTAACACCTGGACCAGCTGTTTGAGAATGCCAATGAAACTCAGGTTCCAGTGGACCAACGCATCTGATGTCATACCTATCGATTCTTCTCCAATTCACCCACTGATCTGTTACGATTAACTTGAGCAAGCCAGAATGTTCAGGGCGGCTTTTGCCATCCTCCGACATTTGTAATGCCGAGGTGACGTCAGCTAGACGGTCAAGAGTCTATAATGCTGCGGTCCGATCTGTACTACTTTACCGCTCAAAGAATTGGACCCTACATGCGCAGACCCTCAGTCTTCGACCACATGTGCCTCCGAAGCATTACACGGGTCTGGTGGGCCAGTAATATTAAGGTATGTCAGATGATCTTCGGATAGGTCCACTCTCCCTCGATGGATCAGCTGGTCACACCTCACATGTACTTCGTATACCAGAGGACCGTTTGCCCCGTGGAGTCCTCTTCACTCAGCCTTGTGTCGGGTGGAAATGACTCAGACTAGATCAGCCCATGACTTGGCAAGCAAAATAAAATCTTTAACAGCTATCTGGTTAGTGGCCCTGACAGATATGGCTGTGCCAAGCAGCCAGTGACGATCCTGCATCAAAACCATCGTCTTCACGGCGTAGCTTTCACTTCCTTCCATATTGGATAAACAGAATAACTTGACGTCAACGAAGAGATTGTGCCATCGTCTCCAGTGAGTGGCCTTTGTTCCATTTATTCTCCTCATTCTCGGCGAACGAAACTGTAGCAGCTGCACTTCGGTGCACTGTTTTTGAGCTGAAAAAGCTAACTGAACTGGTAGGATTGGTGGCGTTTTCACCGCTAGCACGTATTTTTATCAAGAGTCGGCCAATCTGTTTTGACGGCATGTAGAAAGGAAAGGTTGTGTTCTTAACTGGTATGCATATGATGCTGTTTTTGTCAAAACTCCAGGGGATACGCTCTAGCAACTGAACTCGATCCCGAGTTCTTTTCAGTAGTTTGACGAGTGTGGCTAAATTATGTACGCAATGCGTTTCAGCATTCCGGATCAACTCAGTTAGTCCGAATAACCTGTTCATTTTAGTATCTATGCTCATTCTGGCTGCGTGTGCTCAGAAACAGCCCCAGTACCGACCATTCTACACACGCAGATTTAGCCTACGGCTGGTGATAAAAAAAAGCCAAGACTATTCGACGGCTTTTGTTTGAGATATAGTGGATATTTTCACCCCCCTCCAACTCCTGCTCAAACTAGTTCATTTTTTTCATAACGGATCGCCTACAAGTACACCAGTTGTAATGGGTAGCCGGTTGACATGACGTGAAATGGCCCACCAATTAGTAGCGGAGTGGTATTTTGATATGGGGTCCCATATCTCGCCGCTGTATTACCAGTGAAAATCGATAAGCCAGTGGGAGGGGGCTAAAAGTGCTCCCAACTTTGGACTCCTTCACTGAGAAGATTTGTTTAGCTTAATTGTCAGGTCATAAGTACGAGATTTCGAATCTTCGGGGACTAACGTCATGAATACATTGCGGAAACATTGTAGACTGATTCTCTGAAGACTGTAGTCTTCGGACACTCTGTGTAGAAGGCAAAAGTAAAAACCTAGTAAACAGAAGCCTAGTTAGACACACACACCTTCTGTGCGAGGTATCATATGTGCACAGCGGTCTTTATGCAGCGTCATTATCAGCCAAGTAGATCAGGCTTTATTGATTTATTTTAAATGGATTCATGCTATTTCACAGAAACTTTAGTAGCATTGGTACTGCAACCAACTGCTGTCCCCGCTCCAGTGCCTTAGTGCCGGAAAAAGACTCGCCAACAAGGAACACAACAGCTTTATTGCAAACATGCGAATGCAAAAATGATAAGGGGCCTCGCGGGCACTTTTGAAATTGATCCAGGCTGCCGGATCGGCATTTGTTGAACACCCATCATCATCGACCGTGCTCCTGAGCACTCATCATCATCGGCCGTGCTTCCGTGGCGTGCCTGAATACTCATCATTGTCAGCCGTTGCTGAATTGATTGACTGCTTGAACGTCCAATCGGCAGCTGGCTTTTCATGCCTGGAAGTTTGACGGCTCCCCTACTGCGATTTTGGTGGGGTTGGAGTGTCTCAGTAGGTTCTGGGCATCCTGGGGTTATTTTCACGAATCTGACCTTCCTAACAATTGGGTTCACCGTGCCGTTAAATTTCTGGTGCGAGCATTTTTGTTTTTCTGTTAACTCTACCTTTATAAATCCGGCCAAGATGTCAGCAAACTCACACGCCTATCAGTTTGTGCGATCGTTTTGAGAAAATCAGCTTTGAATAGTGCGATGGAAGTAATTTCTAACGGTCTTGTAATTCGTTCGTCAAATGAATACCTATCAGACGGTTCATGGTAGAATAATGCGAGTTCCAGACCACTACAACTTTTTTGGCACGATCACCTTTTCCGTTGTGAGACCGTTTTCAGACCACCTTTCAGAGCCGTGTCGTTGTTTACAAACAAAGTCACCAACCATACGATTCCAAAAATCCTCTGTGTTCTCTTCTCTTAAATTAACCAGAGAGAATATCATTCTCAAAGTGCAACTGGAACGGTTCGTGACCGAGACCGAATTACTCCAACGCCGCCTGGATGGCCTAGAATCCGGGAAGAATGAACCACCAATTGCCTTAAAGGAACAAGCTAAAAATGAACTGAAGGCCATGGAAGATACGGTTATGCATGAATTGGAGGTATTACACTCACTCCGTCGAACTTTCATCACTGACTTGAAGAACAGGGTGAAGAAGGTGCGTTCAGCCTCGACTGTTTTCAAAAAGTTTTCATGGAATGGGATGAATGGTAGGACAAATGAACTTTTAACTTTGAATGACGTGCGCTAAATGCTGGTTCCCAAGGACGCCTACTGTCGGGTAGTTGAATTCACATCCCAGTAGTAGACGAATGATGATGCATCCACAAAGATCGTGAGTTTTATTAAGGTTTACCACCCATAAGTGAAACACCTCACCCAGATATGATGTTATGAAACCCCCGAGTTCGACTTCGTGCCCGGCGTACGACATCGGTGCTCTTTATCATCTAGGAGGATACTGGAGGGATACTTTGTTATTCAGTTGAGTCCCGAATCCTGGATGACGGACCTGGAATATGTTGACGAGAACGTCCTGTCGGACGACAAGCTGGTGGGACGGAGGTACATGTAAGGAAACCTAGGTCACTAAGCAGCAATTGGGGGACCAGAAATCAATAAGAAGAAGATATAAAAACAGATTTTTTTTCTGTACTGTCCCGGACGTATCTGAACAACTTCTTGACGTAAGCGGTGAATAGGTCAAACAAACTGCTGCATCTAACTGCCTTGAATCGAACATCTTACTCAGTAGACAAGAGAAGTAAGAAGTTCACCTATGGATGGACAATGCTTTCACGAAACCAAAACAACTCACTGTGAAGCTATGCTGGCGTGAGTCTGCACACAAAATACCGATGATCAGCGCGTTGGTTTGTCCTGTTTTAATATACGTCTGCAAAGGGTCACCCCTGTGATAAGAGGGTATCAGTTCGAGAATATCCTATCCATAGGTTTTAGACCACTGATGTCCTCGTAGAACACCAAAAGTTCGTCATTCAGAGAAATGTCCGTAGACGAAGTTTCGAAGCACTCCCATGAATTATCAGGTCTTTCAACGGTTTAGGCGCCCAATAATTAATAATGATACTCGAATGCCCCAAACGAACCATGAGTCCTACACTGTGTCGAGGTGGGGCTTGTCGCTTCCGAAGGCAACATGAAGTAACCTGATCTTCATGCAGTCCACGGATTCCTTCTCTGGAACCTTCACTGGATTGAAATTTCCACAGGTCCGGTGGCCGCTTTTAGGCACCAACTGTCGGAGACACTTTATCTAGGCTCAAGAGACGGTGGCTGAAAATTACGTAAGTAAGCAATCCAATACTTAACACGAACTTGAACGCAGATTAATCATCCGCGACTTGTCAACACTGATCTGTCGATTTTTGCCACTGTTCAACAAACTACGCTTGACATAAAATTTGGCATCTATTCAAGGTAACTGATCACGGTCAGTTCACCAGTTTACCAGCTACAAGCCGTATACAGTGATTATAGCTGATAAGGAACCTATGCCAGACTGCGGATAAATTACGTAACCGGTGCGACTGCATCCATAAAGATCGATACCGACAAGCTAACCAGTCCGTGTGAGCCGTCCGGTATGATCTACTGATTTAATGCAAATCGGTCCGGATCATCGGACAAAAAATCGTTCTTTTGTAACACCCTTTCGGTGCCTAGCTGCCATGCCACACGAAGGAAGAACGAGGGCTCGGATACTGCCAGTTTGCCCAAGCCTAGACAGAGAAAGTCGTGAGGCAGAGGTCGGGTTCGAATCCCGGACCTTCCGGTCAGTAAATATGCGCTCTAACCACTGAGCCATCGGACAAAGTGGATTTGAAAATTATGTGGCTTTGACAGTCCAATTATGTCAGCCAGCCATTTGTCTCCAGAGGCTTCAAGAGAATCATTGACGCTGCCCTAGCCTACCCACTGCGCATATCAACTAGTTTGGAACTAAACAAAAATGGCTACGAAGTTTGCAGAAGGGTCTCATTGGCCAATTTTATGTAACAATCATGTTACAGTTCTACAGTTGCTCACCGTTCTCCTACTAGGTATGTTCATTTTCGGTTGATATGACAGTATAAAACTCTGAATTGTAACAAATTTGATCCAACCTGCCCCCGCGTATTCTAAGAGCTAAATTTTGCTGGTGTTAAATGCAGAAACGCTCATCTGTTGAACCGGTAGCTTAATAAGTAGCTTAATCAGTAGCAGTGTTGTGCTCCATTAGTTTATAACGATGATAATGAATGCGGTTTAAACATCAACCCATGCATTCTTAATTCACCTAATGATAATGGAATGAGTAAATCTTGAAAATTAGAACGTTCCCCAAGGCTTATTACTCTGGTAAATTTCACCAACTTAGGGTGTGAATGACAAAGTTTGTTTTAAGAATGTGAAAAGGGGATAGATTAAACTCCGGACAGGTGTCAAAAATACGTATGAAATGACTTGAATTAATATTGTGTTTAGCTGGAGACGTTTGCAGCGAGTGGCGACTAATCGATATTCGTGGTGTTCTTGCCGTCAGTTTCTTTCCAGACTGTCCGGCTGAGCGTTTGGAGGTGCAGGCACTCAAGTATGCTTGCGGTAGGCTAGCATCACGTCCCTCCCTCATCCACTCTTTTTCGTCTTCCCTCTTTAAGGCCCTGAATATTGTTAAATAAATTCTGTGGTTGTACGGCAGTGAAGCGTCACTGTCAATGCTGATGTTTCTGCCTCTGATGATGACGATGATAATGATGATGATCATCATCATGGAAGATTACCTCAAAAGGATACTGGGGACGGTCGATCGACAAAGGAACCAACTACATATATAACCCAAAACGTAGAATTGCGAAGTCAGTCTAACCTAGGTACGTTGTTGACGGGCTTGACAAACATAGCCACCATATATCTGGCTCGAAATTTGATCTTTTAGAGTAGTTCACGAAATTGTGCGGTGTTCCGAACCACCTAAATGCACTTGCCAGCTTCAGTTTTCTACTTTATATATGCTTTTTATCATTTTATTCTTATCACTACTTTCTCCCAAGAACGTAAACAAAGACACCAGTGTCCTGGATGAGGAACCTATTGAGACCCAGGCGGTTGGCAGCGCCCTTCAACGCGAGCGAATAGGCTTCTTAAAAACAAGCTTGGACAATCTTACCAAAGTTCACAAGCAACTGGTACGGGATAATGCGGATCTGAGATGCGATATACCCAAGGTACGTATGAGAGATTCACCTCCGGTTAGCTATGCTCCAACTAAAAAATACAGTGTGAGGATATTCTGACTTAGAACATGCTGTTTGGAAACTTGTTCAGGGAAAAATGCTTTTTTAAGGTGAGGAAACAAGGCGAGCACGAATTCAAGTGCACTGTTTTCAGAGTAGAGAATGCATTCCGCATGGCTGTGAGACTTGGCCTGTTTGAGCAGCAGAACTGAGACGTCTTCAGGTGTTCGACGGCCGTTGTCTCAGAACCATCGCTAGTGTGGGTTGGTTTCGGCAAATCCGTAACGAGGCAATTAGAAAGCGAGTTTTCGGTTGTTCAAAGGGAACTTACATTGAAGAATGTGTCCAACACCAGAAACTGCGTTGGTTAGGCCATGTACTGTGCATGGAGAACCATCGTTTGTTGAAGAGAGTGATGTCTTCAGTGCCCATTTCAGAGTGGCGGAAGCAGAGAGGTGGGCAACCCTTGATCTGGCAGAAGGGTATGAAGGAAATTACGAAACGTTAGGGTGCCGTCGGTGCTACTCGCCCTCCAGGATGGGGACCTTGGGAACCCCACAGTGGCCGGTTGGAGACACTGCAAGATATGACTACTAATAAATGCCGATGGCTTCCAAATAAATCATAGTTGTACGGCAGCGAAGCATCAATGTTGCCCACTGATGTCATGTTGTCGATGTATGTATGCGTGAGACAGTCTAATTTATTGTACAGGGTTGTTAAAACACTTTGGAATCAAACGATATCAGTGCACATATTCCACGGCTTTGAACCGAAAAATTTTGCCCCAGATTTGGATACTCGCCAATGGTAGGCGGTATTTTCCGAGCTGTAAACAGCTGCTTATGGGTGGCGTATCAGCTGATAGCAATCTACTGGAGGCTCTCGCAACCTGCCTGCAACCAGAACTCTGTGATCGATTCACCGACCATTAAGGTCGTTGTTCTGAATAGAGGGAGTTCTCCCCGTGGTCATATGATGCGAGGTAGGCGAAACCACAGGAGTTTACCCCTGATTGCTACCAGTCTTCACCACGCTGGAAAGACGCTGGTTTCGAAATAAGGTTATAATAGGGCTGTGGTTCAAGTCATTTTTCAAATATTCTCGGATTTTTACGTATTGTACACACCGCGTCGGACCCTTTGTGCGTAACAAAGTGGTTAATGAAAGTTATTTGCTCAGGCCCCTTCACCCCAGAACTTCAGGAGTAACCATCATGGAAGAAAGCACCCTAGGAGCAACTGTACAATAGATCGTGTTTGGTATGGAAAGCCGTTGTTGACTTTGTAGGTGAGTACTGCCTTGGATGCCTGATTTGTTTGGATAAGGCTTGCACATAACTGGTGAGAAACACTCATTTTCTGGGGACTTTGGTGTTAACGGGAGATTTTCATTTATGATATGCTTCAAGTGAGTGTGCTGCACACAGGCCGCCTCATGTTTCAGTTGGCACCATTTTCGAGATATTGAAGCATATTTTTTTGTCGTAACACAAGGCTGATAGCAAATTGAAGACCGTGTCTACCTGATAACGGTATACCCATCAATGATGAACCGAAAAGGCGGATGAATAAAGAGATGCCGTATGCTTCCACACTACTGAGAGTATGCAAGTAGGTGCAAAGATGCTCAATAGATATCAGCCAGTTGAAAAGGAAATCAGTCATCCAGTAATTGACGTATGTGAGCCAGTCACAACTTTGGATGGTTACCCAGTTGACAAGACATGCAGGCGATCACGTTGTCGAAGCGCTTTCAGCAATCTTATAGCTAATGTGTTGTGACAACAGCTGGTACACCTTTTATAAAACCGGTAGCTATGGGTGGAAAGAGATCAGACGGCCAGTTACTCAGGTTACGCGTTGGGCTACTGAGGTTAGCGTAGAGACACAGAATTCGTGAGGCCTTGAAATTCTTTTTTGTGGATTGAAACACGCCTAATGGGTATGCTACACCAATAAGAAATTTACCGGATTAGAGACAGACTGGTGGCCTGGTCATTTATAGTCGAAGCATTCAGTGTTTCTTAGGCTAAAAGTGTTTACTCGCTATAAGTGCGACACAGGTCAACAGACTTTTCCGTAAGATACCGTCAAAGAGGGGCGGGCCATTCTCCAAGTTCAAAATGCCAGTCCGTCCAGGGTATCATTCCGTGTATGGTTGTTCAGGATCTGTCGCGCTAGTTCCCCGTGGTGGACAGCAAGAAGTTTTTTGGTCCCGTTAGGAAGCCTCCTGTTACCTATTCAGTCATTAAAGGAACGTCACTGCTAAACGTTTTGCGCGGTTCAACTCTATCTAGCTTGATTAAACATAGTAGATTTTGAAACACAAGTGGATTCCCAGAGTTTAGGTAAACATTTGGGATCTTTTCCAGATAACCCCCGCCACCCAAAACAGATTAGAAAAAAGAGGATACGAAATTCGTACTTTTAGTTTTTATTGAAGTGAGTGAAATTGGGACATGTCATTAATAATTAGCATGAAAAGATCCGTTTTTCGGTACCTTTGCCTCCAAACGAACTCACACAAGTAGCTGCCCACTAAAGATCGGTGTGTGCCGTATTGGCGTTTATTCTGCATCTTGTAGACGTGCCAAAGAGATTCGATGGTTTGTGTGTGAGCTCCAGTCGTTGGATCCACAAAGTTTTCGGTATGATTAACCGTTTCATGAGTATAATTCATGTTAATCATCGTTTCAATTCCTTGGTATGATGCCCACATATCGGAGATGATGATTGAGCCTGGAGCGATGCAGGCCTGGATTGTGTCCATCAAAGTGGCCGCAGTTCGATCTGGCACTGCATACATGAACACCTCTTTAGTTTCCCGGCAGATCCCTCCGAAAATCCACTGCTGGGGAAGGACTCGCCCTGCGTGGTTTTTACGGCGAGATATTAGCGTTTCATCGATCTCGACGTGTAGACCTGGGCCGCCGATAACTGTTGCAGTCTGCAAAAGCCGCCAGGCGCAAACTTCGCGAAGAAAGTGCTTCCAGTCAACAGCGGTCGTGTGGCTTATAGATAATTCCTCTGAGCGGAATTTGATTTTTGCCAAATTTTTGGACCAGCAATAAATGAATAGAATTACTGTCCTAAACTCCATCCTAGACCGCTCCAGCCAAGTTCCCTTTCGAAGACCGATTTCTTGCCGACACTGTCCGGCATTACGCCTCCACCTGTTAGAAACAGTGGAAAGTGTCATTTAGCGGCCATTGTTTTACTTCCGAACGGAGAACATTTTTCACAAAATGAGCCTAGATGCGGATGAGGAATTGTTTTCATCAAAAATAGGTCAAGGTTACGTGCGTACATTAAATTGGAGCTGGCAAAAAGTGGCGGGGCTTATCTGGAAAAGATCTTTTCCAGTTGTTGAATTTCTCTGCCGTATACACACGGAAAAGCTATCAGAGAGCACAAGGAGAGACAGAATCTTAACCAACACACACAAACACACACTTAAGCTAGGCTGACAGGATGTCATTTTCCGGTAAATGCAGAACGTCCAGAAGAAAAGTATCTAATAGCCGAATTGTCTCTACCGATGGATGGTATGATTTTACAGTAAAGATTTCATCCTCTAAGCTCAGTCCGAAGAATCTCCGGGAATTTTTGAACCCGTGACTTTGCGGCTGGTAGTATGAACACTGAGCCATCCGGCCACTAGTGGAAAAAAACTGCCGAACTTATCCGAAGTACCTACTACAATGTAACGACAAATACACAGCCATCAACCACAGTCAACACATGAGACCAAGTGATGTGGTTTCCGTTGTTGAGGGATGAGCGGCGTCATATCTTAGCTAAGTGCTAGTCAGTCACACGGTTGGCCAACCGCTCGTTGCCAAACGGTTAAGTGTTCAAACTACTGGCCTGAAGGTCACAGGTTCGAGTTTCTCTGGAGTTTCGTGAGATGTACACCGCTGCCAGACATGGCCCAGTCGCACCCTCAATCACGCTCGTACATCCAAGCTATCGCCTTCAATGCATAGCTCACTTCCCAGTCCTCCCACTTAACAGTCCACTGACAGTCTTGTATTTACGCACCAATTTATCAGCTCCCACCTCCAATGCGAAGCTACCTCCCCCACCTCCCCAAATCATCGGTGAACGAAACTGTGGCAGCTACAACCATTGTACTACAAGTACACCTTTCTTACAGCTGATAATGATGATGATGATGATGATGATGATTTCCAATAACAGTGAATTAGCTGTACAGTACTTCCTGCTTTCTAGAATCGACTGGCTTCACTTATAAGGCGAAATCTTCACTCAAACTTCCCAAATCCCACACTAAAAACGATATGATTTTTACCTAAGAAGGGATGACAGTGAGACCAGTGTCAAACGAGACAGGTTTGACCGCTACAGACATATGTCGTTGTTTGGCTTTTTGGGAAAAGTTAGCTTGGTTGTACTTGAATCTTAGCTCATGGCATACATTGCGCTGAACCCATGGCTACTATAAACGGTAACTTACCGTGCCGCTAACTTGCCCTAGACCATCACTGAACCGAAAGCTGATGCCAGTAACAAGTGCTGTTATCGAGCGGTAAACATATCTTGATTTTCTGCAATAAACCATCTCAGGTGTCAGCCCACTAAACAATAGGTGTGGGGGCTGTTACGCTCTCATCAGAACTAACCAAAGTAACCTCACGAAATCTGAAATTTAAATAATCGAACAATATTTCGTACCATCATTTAGTGAATTTGCCTTGTGTTGATAACCACCACCTGTTTTTCCGGGCCAGAAATCCTTCATGAAATCGAGTTGGAGAATCCTAATTTGATCTTGTCGGTCACCATAGCCACTTGTCAAATGATGCACACCGCTTGATCTTTGTGACGTTTTCAGTTGACTGGTATAACTAGAGAGCCTGTGATGGTAGTGTGATGGACAAGGTCAGTGCGTGGACATCCAAGACCAGAATAACCTTCTTCAGTTTGCTTTTCTTGTGGTGTAAAAATACGGAACAGAAAGAGATCGAAAAGCGCATCGTGTGCATCGGAATTCTGTGGGGGCTGTTTTGATAAATGGTTGTGAGACATTGTCCGTACACTCGGAGGGTTTGACGCGTTCATGTGTCAGAACCATAGCCTATACTGACTGACGTGGCGATCAGTGCGATTGCGTACCGATGTTCATTGACGTGGCAGGCGGTTTGCTACAGGCCTGTATTCAGTGCCACAAACCGCAGTGCACTGACCATCTGTTACACATACCGAGTTTTGGCCTCCAGAGAAGAATCCTATCAAATTCGAAGTGCTGGGAGGGACTGAAGGAAGTCAAAATTATTCTGGGTATTTTTGCAGTGACCCGCCTCCCAGGGTTCGGTCTACTTGATCCTTTCAGTGTTTAGCTTGTCACTGGAAGATATGGGAATAAGCCGAAGCCACTGGTGTTGGCATTGCTAAGTTCTGCCTAGATTTTATGGCCCCTCCTTGGAGGATATTTGCGGACACTGGATACCTTCCCTCCCCTACTTCTACCATGTTCACACACCAGGGCTTTGTTTGAATGAACTCACATAGTTGTAGGGCGGTGAAGCACTGGTGTTCTAGCACAATGGTGTTCCGTCAATGACCCGAAAACTAGCCCCACATCAGATGAGTCTGCAAAGGAAGAATTTCTTTATTTATCTTGAAAAAGTACCCAAATTTTAAGCTAGCGTGAGTGTCCTTTGGCTGTTTAAACCTAAGTCATCGTGGTATCATAAAATCCTAACTGATGACTACAATCGGGATCACAAGGTCCTGTAACCGTTGGCGTTGCAATCCTCACCACCATCAGAATATATACGAAGAAGTACGTACATATATGGAGAAAACTAACATGAGTCATCTGCTTTGAATCTTGACAGATTTTACTAACAGCCTGGTCACGGAGCAGCATACTCCCTCGTCTTGGAGAGCCCAAAATACCTTATTGGAGCACTTTGAATGCTCAACTTGATTGCAATAGAGGTATATTTGTGTTCTACAAAAGGAACAGGGTTTATTTTTTATCCGTCTTTCTAGTTGGAAAAGCGTGTAAAAGCCAGTATGGAACGGATCAAAGATTTGGAGGTTGCACTGCGTGAATCGAAAGAGCAGATGATGCGTGACAAGCGAAGATATCATCAAGAAATTGAACGCATAAAAGAAGCAAACTGGGCTCGAGGAAACGCACGTGTTCGGACCAATATTGGTAAGACGAAATGCGGCCTTCTACAGATCTTCATATAAGTGTAACCTTGTAGTTTTGCAGTAGGCTGGTTATGAGGTAACGAGAGTGTGTCAGCGTGATCACTCTATTTGAAGTTGTCTGTGACGTTTTCAAAAGGGTTTGCTCACAAAGCGATTTTTTGTGAGTGCATCGCTTTTCTTTTTTTGGTCTGTCCTGCGTATCACTAGCTCAGGGGAGTGTATAGTTTATTTTCGTAATTACTGTGATCAACTTCGTGAGGCATCCTACTGGTCTTTTAGATCACTCCGTTCAGAGACTTGATACACTGAAATCGGAATGCACGTGCTGTTAGTACCTGTTTGGATTGTTTAACCTGTGACTTCACAGAGGCTTCCTTGTATTAACTGTGCCCCTGAAGTAGCAAGGATCAGCTCCACCATAGATTTTGTCCATGGTCGAAAAGGTTGAGGTTCCCTTTTAACTCCTACCCATTTGATAAATAAACTGGAAGCAGCTGGAAGCTACATAACTTTGGTTTTAAGCTGAATTATTAGACAGAGACTGGATTCGTACGGTGTCAAACAGTTGAAGCTCGAATTTGGTGTACAATTAAACGCATATTCTTATCGCAAATCCAAGTATCATATGTTCATCATTATCACAGAGGGACTTTGAGATATCCGAAGCCCCACGGCTCAAGCTACCAACCGAGAATTTTATGGTTTAGACCATCGGCCAGCTTCTTGTTATCCCTATCTACAGCTGGGCAGCTTAGTGATGCTTTCTGTGGGGTTGCATCGAAGCAGTGCACCAAAGAGATGTCAGCCCTGAAGGCCAAATTTGACCTCATACATATTTAAGCTCACATTCAAATTAGTTGTCTTTGATTTTGTTTCATTTTCTGGGTGGTTCTTTTCCCAAACTTCCGGTTTCGAGCAGACCGACAAATGTGGATCTCACTAAGCGTTTAACAATCAATTCTTTGCCTTGTTTACAGAATAGTTAGTTAGTAGTTAGTAGTAGTAGTTGGTTAGTTTTCTTTTATTTCAGACAGCAATGCACATTTCCACATAGGCCACTTTCAGAGGGCGCTATGTTTTTCTTTCATTGACGTGTATCTTAGTGCCAAAGAAGTTTCCGGAAGCGATGAGCTTTCAGGAGCAACCTTGTTTTGATTGGTCCCTTCGCGTGATCGTCCTGATGCGAGACACGTAAATACTCAGCACCAAGCCAATGTCTTAAACTATCCGCATTACTACGTTGGACTTTTCAAAATGCCAAACCTAAGGCCCTTAGTTTGGTATATGTGTCCTGCATCATGGAATCCTGGTAGGAGTCTGTCATGACTCATGAAGAAATTGAGCCAGCAGCGCACCTTGTCGGACTGAAATATCCGGTTGTCCCCTGTTGGTACGACATTCAGGAGTCATCATTTGGACGCACTGACTGCTTCAGAACGGTTCCCCCTCCAGTCATCCGCTGGTTTTAATTCATCCCGGTCTACCTCGGTTGAATGAGGCCAAAACGGTTCCGTCTCACAGAAATAGAAAATGCGTGTTGTATCACCTGTCCTACGCGAAGATCCAGTTACACAGTTTGATTTGACAGGCCAATTTACGAGTTGATTCCAACGTACTGTTTTAGAAATAAAACAGTCGATACTGTTCGTAGATCAGTAGAAAAGTAAATCAAAGATCAAGTTTCCACATTCATTAGTGCTCTAAAGGGTCACGTTGGGCAATTTGAGACACCTATATCGTCAAAGCGGTATATCCCTGAATCTATGTATCAGGCTACAGTGCGGGTTGTTTTGTTGTGTGGCTGTGAGACTTAGCCTGTTTGAGCAGTGGAACTGACACGTCTTCAGGTGTTCGACAATGGTTGTCTCAGAACGATAGCTGGTATGGGTTGGTGTCGGCGAATCCGTAACGAGGCAATTAGAAAGCGAGTTTTCGGGTGTTCAACGGGGGCATCCTTTGAAGAATGTGTCCAGCACCAGAAGCTGCGTTGGTTAGGCCATGTACTGTGTATGGCGAACCATTGTTTGTTGAAGAGAGTGATGTCTTCCGTGCCCAATCCAGAGTGGTGGAAGCAGAGAGGTGGCCAACCTTTGACCTGCCAGAGGGGTATGAAAGGGATAATGAAACGTTTGTGTGCTCTCGGTGCTGTTCACCCTCCAGGTTGAAAACGGTGTGACCTCCACTGCGTCTGGTCAAAGACGCTGCAAATTATGGCTGCTAATCGTTGTCAGTTGCGTTCGTGTTAGCAGTTTCTCACCAGATTGCCTGGATGAGTGTCCGGGAAGTGTAGGTACCTCGGAATGATTATGGTAGGTTAGCACTAAATCTCTTCCATGTCCGCCATTGTTCTTTTCTTAAAAATAAGGCTTTCAAATAAAAAGACAGCGTAGCATCAGCGTTGCACACCGGTGTCATGATGTCAATGAAGATGATAATGATTAGCGTGATTATTCGGTGAGTAAGCGAACCTATGCTGGAAACAAGAGCACCTGAGTTTTTAATGCAACGGTTTCTCATTGTCTGTTCCGTCTCTAAATGACGTTAATATGTCAACCGTTTGTTTCAGTCAAACCAATTCGAGCTGGACAGCAGAAGGATTCGGGTTGAAGGGCTTTGCCGCACCGCTGGTAACAAAGACCAGAGCAAATATTTGAATAGGAAGATGTTGTGTCTATATTTACTGCCGATTTTTCCTGTTGTCGTTTCCTCGTTTTAAACTATTTTTCTGAAGAACCTTCAATGGCCTGGTTACTTAAAAAATCGGAATCACGTGGGTTATCCCAGTCAGGATCTGTGGCAAGCAGTGTATCGGAACATTGAGAGCTCGAGCGGGTTTACTTGTTGTTGACTAGGTAATGACCATTCGTCTGACAGGGCAAGGGTTAATAAGCTTTTGGGTACACTGATGATCTACAATGTCAACAACACCCGAGAACAATTGAAGCCCAAAAACTAAAGCCACTTGTATGCTTCCTATACGACGTCTATGGGAAGCACATACATACACAGAGGGACCCTTGTGTGATGCAACCGAAGCTAATAGTCTGTCGTCACTTCGATTATGGAACTCAGTGGCGACGGTGATGTTCTGTTAAACACTAGAAAGCCAGGCATGAACACGACGAAAAAGCCCAAATTGCCGGTGGCACGCAAACACACCTGTACTGAGAAATACAGATCACATTGGAAAACTGTGTCTGTAGTGAAGAAGCTTTTCTCATAGTGAACTCCGCAACCGGTGAGCTTTTTTGAGGGTGTTATGAAGCACCGCTCCACATGATAAACCTTACCTTTCAGCTGTTTAAGCCAAATTCGTACCTCAGGTGATTGATTTGCACGGGGATAACTTGATTCGACGAACCTTTCAATGCTCCGCAGCTAATACCCATGATTCGTCTTGGGTAAAACAAAACTTCAAGCTTGACACCTTTTTGTTCGACCTCCTATGGTGTACTTTGTTTTTGATCGAACAGGCCTAACCTACACAGCAAGTAACCATTGCCCTGCAATAAGTGTGAATTTTCGTCGTCGTTATATTTTTATTACATCAAATCTGGGACTAAGAGCATTCGAACAAGATACATGGAATTGAGTAGCACTCATAAAATGGAGTTATTTGTAGTAGACAGATTATAAATAAGCACTGAATAAGAAGGGCGTTGCATACCTGTCCTTATTCAATTGGGTCTTGTCAAGATTAGGATTGATGCCGGACAGGTCGACCAAGGCACTGGAATGACACTCAGAGCCCCACGTTGACTGGCTGAGTATACAGTCTTAATGCGGCCCATTTCTCTTGAAACAGCCAGTATTTGCTCGACAACCGCAATAGCTCCACCAAAAGCTGTTGCAAGGAGACATTAGTGAATCTGGGCATTCAGTAACCCGGCCAATCCTTAAACGTATTGGCCACGTATTGCATACCACGGAAAAAATGAATCGCAGGAAGCAGTAGGTTCGGTTGGCTTTATGACTGTTCCCTTGTTTTTTTAAAAAAGCATAGCGCACTGGAATCGGAATTTCAATCGCTATCATTAGTTCAAATGAACCCTAGAAAGATATTTTGTCAAGTTTCAACGAACCAAAAATGAGCGACGTCGAACCCTCGCCCAGAGTAAATTATCATCCAGAACCCCACAAAATTTGAGCAACAAAGCAGATCATTTTGCATGCACGCATCCATTTTAGATTGAGAGTCAACAGTCAGTAGCTAGCGTCATATCGCTTGAGTAGGAAAGCTTATTACATCATAAATGAATGTCTTTCAGGGTTTTCCATGTTGCAAGCTATTATTGGAATTGCTGCCTCGCACGTCCCAGTTAGCCATTGGTCGGACTGACAGTCTTCACATGATCCACAATGCAACCTGTGTAACCCGGGATGTTGTGCTGTCTAAAACAGAAAACAAACGTGGATTAGACGAGAAAAACCGTCTCAGTAGCAGGTAGCAAGCGACGAAAAATAAAACTAGCTTTTATGTTAGTAGTTATGTGGGCCCAAAAAGACCTCATGAAACCAAATGCCTCATATGGGTTGATGAAATGATTCGCTTCTGAGGTTTATAACGTGAAAAAATTGTGAAACGTCTCAAATGAACGAGCATCAGACGGTTGAGTCTGATCTTGGACATTTGGGACTTTACAGGCTTCTAGTAGAGAATGTTCGAGATAGCTCAGTGGTGAAGTTGCCATCCTACTAACCGGAAGATCCGTGGTTCGAACCCGACCTCAGCATCTCGACTGCTGCAGTCCAGGCCTGGGCAGCCTGGCAGCATCTCAGCTGTCGAGCCTCGTTCAGGTGCCCTGAAGGAACCGACAGGGTGCAAAATCTGAACGATGATTTCGAGTAAAGAATGCCCCGGTCGAAGCCAGCCAGGAAAAACACTTTTCCCGACGCTGTAGCCTAGACCTTTACTAGCTCCAGCAAACCATCTTAAACACCAAACCGCATGCGACCCCAAAGGCGGTATGGATGAGATCGTTGACTTCCATTTTGACGATCCAGACTCCAACCCTGTATAAGTGTCATCACACTGTTTGCCAGTTTCCACCTAATAAGCTGCAGTCATATTGTCTCAAAAAGAGCGAAATAATAGAAAACGTTGACTTTGTATGCGTTATTGGTGGATCAGCTACCTCTGAGTTATTCTTGTTTTCAGCAACACCATACACATAATCATACAACTACTGCCTGTATTTTTGTATACTTAACTACGCAATGATTTCACCGATCATTTTGCTGTCAAGCATATGGGCAGTCAGGAGGCCTTCGTAAGGCAAGTTTGTTGCCAGTGTTGGTGGTGGTGGTGATTATGGATGGAATAAAAAATCTTCCTCTGTCGTCGAAAAAAACTGAAACTTGCAAAGACAGAAAATTCGAAACGATGGTGTGGGATTTTTGTGGATAACGATAGTTTTACTTAAGCGATAAGATGAAACGGACACTTTTTACAATTACCTTGGATTTATCCCCTGTATAAAGTTGAAAAATGCCTTGAGAGTAGCACCTTGAACGACTGGTTAAAAGTTTGACGCGGAGATTTCTCACTGTGTGTGTGTATAGCGTACAAGAGAAGTACTAATCCTTCTTATTTTCCTTCTAAAAGACACTACTCACAAGGTTGCTGAAGGCGTTCGATTTCTCTTTTTTCCCAAATAAATCGGCTGTTGATCAAAGTAAGTACTTCTTTGCATTCAAAACAGTGCCAACCGAACCCTCAAGATTAGCGTCTTGCTAACTCAAATGAGAGGGAAAAGCAACAATTTAAGTGTGTGCCAGTATGGAGAAAGAATGTCCATGGCAATCCACACTAGTTAGACACTGAGATCAAAGTATTTCATAAAGATACATGAAGGGATGAATTTTGCCCAAACAGCCTCTGGGGAAAATTAATTTGGAATTTTAACCCTTTGACCTCTTTAGAACTGATGATCAGTAATGTATACCCATCTTGTCAAGGCGCATCGCTCAAGCCTAATGGATTCCCACTCCAAATGGTCAAATGTATTACTTATTATTCACATATTTTTAAAGAGAAACCGTAATTTAATCATAAAATCTGACTGCCTGATAAGTCGTTGTATGAGAGTGCTGTCTCCAGATCGACTCATGGGTGTACGTGGCAGAAGAAAATTGCTGATAGTGGCCACCAGGCTTCGAAAGTTTTGGTTTGAACTTAGTTTGGGAAGTTTACTCTTCTCAATGCCAGGTGAAGCAGCTACTACTGCTCAATATAGTAGCCAGTAGGATTCAGTCTTTTGAAAACTGTTATTTAGCATTGCTCTGATAGTCCGATGGTCCGTCTGAAGCCTTCAATTTGAGACATAGTTCAATATTAAAAAACCGTGTCTTTCCACTAAGTAGCCCAAAATATGTTGTGTTCATTCTAGGCCTTATCAGGTGTGAATCTTGTTAGGCGAGGGAAAGTCTCTAGTCTTCATTTTTACTATTTGGGAGAGAAAGGCATCAGCTGGCTCACTGAGTGAGCTCTCAACAAGTTTTCCTAGTCGGACCTAGCGGCTGTCTGGTTTGATGTTGAAAGGAGCGGCTCTATTTCACCACTTGGTAGCCGCACCATCCTTCCACCATAAGGAAAATCCCAAGGGAGATTTGTCGGGATGTTGAGTGAAGTCGCTGTCAAACGGTTCGTCAGCCTCCTGTTTCAGACACTGACAACAATGAATCTCATCTCGCATTATTTGACTGCATTACCACAGTTATACACATTTTGATTTGTGGCTTGTCTAAGCGATCGATCATCACTACTCACACACCGCAATTTGCAACTAAAAATGTAGTAGAAGTTAGACAGAATTTACTGCATCAGGGTGACGTTTTGCACTTTTATCCGTACACAGAGAGGGTAAATCTTCACGACGTAACCATACCTAATCGACTTGGTGTAGGCAGCCAAAATCCAAAAAATGCCTACATTGAAAATCGAGCAGGAATATTCAGGAGAATCGGCATAGCTTTATAAAGCATTTGAACAATACGTCATCCCGGGGATAGGCATTTCAGTTTTGCTGGGCTCAGGATCAACTGATTAAATTAAGTTAGCCCATGCTTCAGAGGACAAATGCACATAAGCCATAGAGCATTGATCCAGTAGCCATAAGTTCATACGTTTATTCAGAGATTGGCGTTTGAAGAATGAGTCTCTTAAAAGTGGTACCGCGTGCTTTTTTCAATGAGACTTAGTTCCAATGAGATCATCGAACGGAATTGACCACCGGCGTATGCAAACACTTCCATCATCAAAATTTTATTTGTAGTCTCTCTCTTCGGAACCCTGGAGGAATGCTGTCGTTAGCAAATTATCTCAAGTTATTTCTGAGCTGAAGATCAGTTTAAGACCAGCACAAAATCATCAGTTCCGATGAGGAGAAAGTTAAGCTGGGTGGTCGAGACATTTGGAACTATAACTGGTCTGAATCATGCATAGGACCATTCCGCTGCAAACTATGATTGTTTTGAGGAGGTACTTTAATATCCAGCGAGAATTTCATTTTGAGTGCACACGTTGAGCTGAAGCGCTCCTCCGACCAACAACCAGTCCAGGTTATTCCGTGAGTGCAGATTAGTATCTTGAAGGAACTCGAACCTTGCAAGCGTATATGAGAAATCTGTTGAAGGACGGCTTTTAAATGTAGATAACGACCAGAAACGAAAATGATGCAGATGGTGTAGAGTGATTGGTCATTTGATTTGCGTTGCACAAACCCAAACAAACCTGTTCTTTAAAACTATGGAGGAAGTCTATGATATTGGGCAAAATAACAGTGGCACAGTTTGAACAGAACAAGAGCGGAGGGAACTGTACAGAAATGCACATTCGGAAACAGGTCCCTGCGGGCTTTGTTTAACTCGTATACATATCGTCGTCGCTCTAACAGTCTACATGGATATTTTCATTCTATTTAGGCCACACTAGGGAAGAAAATCTTTCTCCTCGGGTTTCGCTCCCAGTAGGACCAACCGGAAATACCTGTCCTCTGACTAAAGGAGTTCGACCGTCGTTCATCTTCCGTGCAAGCTGAGGGAGCTATCAGTATAACAGTGTATATTACTGACGAAGCATTCGAGTAGTGTCCGGCCAGGTATCAAAGCGCCGTCCCCGCGTCTGATGAAGGTTGATGTGGAAATTATGAAACCACTGTGTAGCGTTTGTGCATTATTGCTTAACATTCAAAGAACTTTCAGGAAATTTCTAGACGGCACTTGAGAATTTTCACTTTCCACAAACTGTGTGGAAGTGATTTTGTTAATTTCATGTCTGATAGTTTGTAACCGCTTAATTTTGGCCGGTTAGTTAGCAACTCCGCACTCAGAGGCGTTGTTTTTTCACCAGTACTCCATCTGCTCACACTGGGCGCAGGTGAATTAGAATACGTGGGAAAGTAAAGATTTGACTGCTTGACTGATGCACCCAGTATACCCCAAGGCCCCCTCCACTAATACTGTTCCATCTATTGCCGGTGGATGTTGCTGCGTTTTTCCTTTGGTGCAAAGTAACTAGAATGATTACACTAGTACATAAGGATGGTAGTTCAGCAACTGAGCGCAACTATCACGAACTAAACTGAAGCGGGTAGTAAAGTTGGTAACAAACATCGTGAATAAACCAAAATTTAAAAACTTGATCAATAACGCAAACAAAAGGTTGGCCGAAATTCGAAGCAAAACATACATTTTATATTCTTTTGAATTGTCGTAGCCACTAGAAGTTTGGTTTTAAGAATTGTAGAAAAGCCATGCATGACCATCCACTTGGGAGACTCCCAAAAATACAGTATTCTGGATGCAGGCAATAGATATCCGCTTGAGCCTGAGTCATATTGATTCACGGCCTCCATTTTAATGGCGTGTGCTTTAACGGTATGTTTTGTGAATCCGTTTGAGGTGTCTTGCCTTTTGCACTTCCGTATAAGGCCTGGGAGATGCGCTGTTTTCGTGATACTATGAATTATGCCCTAACAACATCATTGTTTGCAATTGATCGACATACGGTCTCACGCACAAAAAAGTATCCAGTGAAACAGATTTGCTCATAAACTCACAGGTTCATTGATGCTCTTGCGGGCACTTCACTGCGTACTTTGTTCAGGGGCTTATAAGATTTATATGGGTTATCATCTTCCACACGTTTGTCACGAGTTCCATGACACCCACTGTAGAAGGAAGGGATTGGTGCAAGATTACTTCTGTGCTACTTAATGCTAAATCAGTAGTTGAGTCTAATAGCTAAATAACAGAGGGGCTTGTTCACTGGACGCAATGCGCATGCATTATCAAACTTGTGTTTGATTGGTTGAACGATGAATTGCCTTATATAGGGTTTCCAAGCGCAGACCGGAGCCTCCAAAGGAATAAATCTTGACAGCTACTAAACTATTTGCTTTAGGTATCATAACCCGGATGCATTGAGCTTGATCAGTCAGCCTGTCAATTTTCCGTAATAAGGCACTGAACTCGATGGCATGTTCACTCCAGAGATATTAAAGAGTTCCAACTGTCTATTAATGATTGGTTTGGAGAGTCACAAATAGAAGGATACGGCCCCACTGGAGGAAAGCCTTGGCTAATTAATAGGCCGATAACCCTTAGTGTCATCAACCGCGGTTTAGGATGATGGGATTCAACAGTTGCGTCCATCATCATTGTTTCCACTAACGATTCACTGCTGTAAAACCAGAGATTATTTAACTATACTTAAAGCCTTAAATTAAAAGGAATAGGTTCTAAAGAAGAACAGGTTCTTTTTACTGCAAGTCTACCCCTAGTAACAAATGTCGTAGAGTAGCTCTGGAACTTCACGGGATCTTAGTGGCGATTAGTTGTAACCGATTTTTCAACTATAGTTTTGCTACAATTCTATATGGCCATTCCTCACCTTCCACCTTGCTGGTTTTCCCACAGTAAATCAGTTTTTGCTTGGTGTGTGTTTCGTGGGTGATACAAATATCCTTGGCTTCTACAGAGATATTGTAAAAAAAGACCCCAATAAACGAGACCATTGTAGCAATATTTTTCTGCCACAGTTTTTGTACGGCGATTTGAATCTAAATTGTTGTTCAAATACCAACTCGAATAAATCTAATACCATCTCTAATTTAATTGGGCCTGAATTTACCCTGAGATAATATTTTCCCTAACTATGTCATGAATACAGTTACGTGCGAACCGCTGAACTTACCTGTAAGTGGGAATTTGATCAATTCTAGGTGCGTACGAACAGCTGCAACCGTCAAGAGACAGAAAGAACCGAAGTAACTATCTCACGTTTAAGTGGCATTTCGGCAAGTGGCGACAGACGGTATGCACATATAATTCTGTTTAGTTGTGTGTCATTCTAATTTTTTTTACGGAAAAACTGACAGAAAAGATAGGCTGCGCTTTAACTTACCCACACTTTGACGAAAACCCCTCAGTGGCATTTTTCAACTTTAAAATGAGAGGAAAGCTGTCATTTTTTGTACTGGGGTAAAGATATTTCCAGTGGGGTTTCACTGATCTTGGACATGAGTCATTCAGGATAATAAGCTAGTAACCCTGTTTTGTTTGATGAAGTGAGTGTGCCCTTTGAGACAGTGGTATGGTCAACCCAGATACATTCATGTTGTTCTATTTAAAGCCACAGAGGGTCACGAAAAAAATTTCAGGGGTATTTCGTCTGTCAATAATTTGAAACATTTTGGACTGAACTGAAGTTTCACTTGGGTCATGTACTATAATCTCACAGAAGGTGAATCTACGAATGTAACCCACCCTTCCGGATAAATCTACTATTCTCTTCCCTTGTAACTTCCCTTCCCTTGTAACATTCCGCCTTTGAACGAATAGTTTATGGAAGGGGCATACAGTCACATCTATCTCGTGTGACCTCTGAGTCTTTCAGCTTGGCTGTGTAATGCGACTGATGTTATCCGCGTTCTCCTAGGCATTAGTGTTAAATCAGGTGACTTTCTGTAATGCCAAATTATAGTGACGGGACCCCACTACACACACTAGTCAGGTGAAATGCATCTGGATTATCAGTCACGTCAATGTGCATTACTCTCTTCTGCATGTGAATCACACGTTCTCCATCAATAACAGGCAGTCGACTGAGTGAATGACACTCGCAGGTGCCTGATTACAATGGCAACTGGAGGCATTGAGAGGGATTCAATTGGATTTCAAAGAGTTAATTACCTATTCATTCTCATCCCTACGACACAGCCGTGAATGCGATAACACCTATTGGATCAGGTAAACTTAGTAATTACAGATACTCATTTGACATGGATAACGAACGATGAAATTTGAGGCAGATGGTTTGATAGTAATTCCAAAATAGAAGCGTGCACAAACGCTAAATGGCGAGGAAGGACGAAATGACGTAGAAAAGAGAGGTTGTATACGAAGATCAGACTACAATAGTGGTCACGACGGGTAACTGAGCACGAAATTTACTAACAAGGACCACGTTTGTATTGTATCTTATAGTCTTTTGGTCAACAGTGGCAAAGTGCGGAATTCCTCGCCTGACAGCTTGTGGCGGGTGGGTGAAGTTTAGTACTGTTCAGAAACGAACTTTCACAGAGGAAACTATTGATATGGTTGTTGAAAACTCTTCATCGGCTTACCACTGAAACCGGTAGTTATGAAAATGTACTTCGATCTCTCAAATATCGTGCCAACTGAAACATGAGTTGACCTTAGTGCAGCATATTCAGTTGGAGAAGAACAACATAAACGGGAGATTCAGCGGGGTTTCAGGTGAGTCCACCTTGAAAACCAAACTGGTATGCAAATGAGTGCATCAAAGATTTTGTCAAGTGGATGTAGGGACTTACACTTCATATGGTCTGTCCTCATTGATGAAGTCATAACGAGGCATCATGTTATCGAACTTGGAGGAGTTGAAGTTTTTCGGCTACCATTGGACCAAACAGCAAACGATGGCAAAAAGTCGTTAGGAAAATGCAGGTGTGATACTCATTAGTGCCAACAAAGGAGGTAATACTACATCATTTGAGTAACAAACTATTGTATAAGTCTTATTGGATATAGTGTGAACCTATAGTTGATACAGATTGCCTTGAACCACCCCCCTAAACCATCGCCCTTTATGCATTAATTCCCCGAAAGTTTCAGCAGAGGTAATCTGCTCCCCTGAGTAGGGCACAAGAACGTTCTCTGAAGCAAGGGCAAGTTTACCGGAGATGAAAAGGGTATTTCCTCCGTGCGGCACTCAAATTGCTGATCACTTTACATTATTCCGCTGCAGGGAATCCATCTTTGGGAAAAGGGGTGTGTGACGTCTCCCCAAGGGGATCACATGCTGTGTCACGCCTACCTAATGAATCTACTTAGAGATGAAATGTCTCTGGAGGTAGATCTATCGAAATCTGACCACACGTGCATTATAAACAGGCACCCTTGCAGAAAATCTCTAAACCGTTTCATGTCTGCCTATCCTTATCAAAATGCATGACATCCACAAATCCGGTTGCCCGAAAAATGCGATGTCTTCAGCTACTTCCAAACAGAAGCGAGAGGTGCTATTAGTGCCTACAGTTTTTTCCTTGATGCCCCTCATATTAAATATCCACTTCAGTCAATGAAGCTGGACTTTTCTCATCCACTGTGATTATAAGACTGTGATGCTTCCACGAAATTTGGCTTCCAGGGGAGTTGGGATCTGTTCTGGGAAGTTTGCAAGATACCCTCGAGTCTTTTTTATTCAGCAAGTTAATAGGTGATATATTCAGTCACCCACATTGCTTGCAAGGCTTAATAAAATCAATCAATATTCTTTCGGCGTCACTGCTATACCAAGTAGGCCTCAATGCTACACAAGCATTTAAGTGTGAAGGACTTACTTGCCAAGTAGACGTCGCAGGGTGATAAGGAGACCAGCCATCAATAGATCTTAGTGGATCCGGGAGTGTCTGTAGTGTTTTCATGGGGAACACTTGGCGGCATGTGTTCGGTTGATACATGAGTGGTTCTCCATAAGCTCTTAAAGCTTCAAATGAAAACCTTTATGACTTACTCTTGATAGCCTGTTGTGTTGAGACGCTTTCTGGCCAGGCCATCATCCGACGTCACTGAGCCACTTTCTTGTACCTCCTAATAATGAGGGAAGTAAATAGTTTTGAACTCTTGAATTTCCGGCCTCGGAAATCCAAGCATCATTCCTGGACTACTGATATAAAAAGGCATGTGTGGGTTCAAATGACGTGACAGAGAGACAGTTGCAACCACGACCTAATACACATTTACTATGCTTAAGCAGAGGTTACTGAGGAAGTTGGTCGAATTATTGGCAGTTCAGGTGCGTTTACAGCTTGTTGACCAAGTTCCTGTTGGTCTGTTTTCCGAGTTTGGTAAGTAGCTTGCCAGTTCGCGGATGGGTGGTGAGACCTCCACTAAAAATGTCTCCGAATGTGGTGATGAATCGCTTTTGCTGGCAGGCCAATAATTCACCAACCAACGTTTAAGCAACCAGTAAAAGTTGTTCTAGAAAATAGCGATAATATCGGGAGCAAGGCAATTGGTCCACTCGTTCAACAAATGAGCGAGAACTAGAAATAACTAATACTACAGGTGCTTCGACAACTAAGGAGTGTACAACGAACTGCTCTAACTGAAAGTAAACTTGTACCCTAGAATCAATGTGACAGCTGCAACCAGAGTGGTGCAGTTCTTTGTGCTTGATTCACTATCTCATATTATTCGCGTTTTCTGGTGCATTATGATCCAATATATCTCCATGACTATCTTGTCGGCGTGATTCTCTATTAATCTCAGGTTAGCAAGTATGTATCGCAAAATTCAGAAAACTGAGCGGTTGATACTGATATCTTCCAAAGAACTCCGTCATTTTGATGGACAGTATGCTTACTCTCTGAGGAAAGATATCCGAAATGTTTTGCCTTTTGTATTGGGCGGACTGCTGTTCCAGCAGTTGAACTGTCATGAGGAGGACAAATTAATTTGCCATTAAAACGGGACTTACCCCTGAATCGAGACCGAACAACACGATCGGGAATATAGGGTTCAGATAACGAGATGGTTTCTCTTTGTAGTACGCAAAAATCTCTGCTGGAACTATCCAACTCCTGTATTTGTCAAAGTATGAGAAAAAAAGATTCTCACAAGAGGTAACCGATTTTGTGGCTTGTCTGGATCCGGATTCACCAAACTGTTCTTTCCTGGCTGGATTTGTGGAGGCATACCAGTACAAAGAGTTGAGTGATCTGCTTCATCAATATTTGGACGAAATGTGGGAAATCCCTTCGCTTGCAAACTCTTTATTGCTTCTTGTCTACGAGTTTTCAGTTTTTCTCGCTTTTTATCCAAAGTTTGCTTCTCCAAGTCCAGTATGCTAATTAGGGATTCATTGTTAGGTCGTTGAAGTGGTTCTGTCTCTCTCAAATAACAACCAGCCTCGTGCAGTTTTTCAATGTTTTTGTTAATCTGATCACCCATTTATTTCATTTGCATTATTGAAATTCGCTGGTAAAACGAAGTTCGGTTAGGCCTGTGGGTAAGAAGGTAAAGGCTTAATCTTTGGTATCCTCCTGGGAGGCCATTTAATGCACAATAGAAAGTTTGGCAGCACTGTGGAGTGTTTTGAGCCTCATTGGGAATAATCAGTCGTGCGAATCTCACAAAGAGACTCAACTGACCACATTCAGGTTAACAGCTTGAACGCTACCGCTCAGCTATTCCTTTGGTTGGGAAAACAATGCTCAAATGATCAAACAGTACTTGTTTTCTTCCAAGGAACTTCACAGGGAAGGATCTATGAGGTGTTCTCTTTTTGAGGGCATTATATGCACCATTCAAACTGTAGGACTATTTCAAATATTCAGACGTGGGTTGTAGGAGATGCAATGGCGGACAGATATATGGTTTGCATGGTTTTCTCATTTGACAATTTAAACGCGCGGTTGGAAGACCAGAAGGTTTGTATGTCTGAATTCCACTCAGCTTATTATATATATATATATATATATATATATATATATGCATGACCCTAAGTTTACGGTTCAACAAAGGGAGAATTTTTGCCAAATTCTGGACAGCCTATTCCAAGCTGAAACTGTCTTTGCTTCTCAAGCAAAAAGCCTTGCGGCTCTAAACTTGATGAATACAATGTGTTCATCGGTGATCAACTCACCAATAGAAAAAGTCTACAGTGATGTGTACAGAATAGAAGCTACTCAGTAGATATACGGGCATCTGAAGCGGTCCATGTACAGTGAAACAGCGTCATGAAAACGGTAACCTGCTTAGAGAATAGTTCATCTTAGCAGTGATGTAGATGGGGTGAAAAAGTGATTTGCCCTTTCGTTGAACTGACTACCACTAAATTACTTTCTATGGCTTTCACCGTGTCAGTTTCTAGTCGAAACATTCCAAAAGAGGTTGAGAGGTTCAATAGTGTTTCACATGGCGATTTTTTCACTTTGCATTGAAGAATCTTCTTCGAAACACTCGTGTCTTACATAGATGTTGCTGTCAGCGACGATGAAGCACAGGAGGAAGACGTTGAGGCCGTTGCTGATGATGATGACGATGAGAATGATGTCGGGACCCATGTTTTGAGACTTGCATGGTTGGCCTCAGTTGTGAGGTGGGTAGGACTGAAACTTTATGCACTTGCCCATCCAGAAACCAGTGGATGTTTAATAAATTCCGACGTTTCAACGGCCTTTATGAGGGAAATTAATAGATAAACTAAGGGCAAAGGGACTAGGTTGGGTTTTGGGTCATATACTTAGACTGATTTTATTGAAAAAATTCAACTTAACTAGGACCCCGCACCATATGCCTTAATTTTTCTTACCTTAGAAAGAACCAAACTATCGATGTAAGTCTCATTCTAACAAACAGCTTATGTGGACCGAGGTAATCGAAAACAGGACACACTGCGACTGAATCAACTGCAATGAAAATGATCAATTTTCAGGCATCTGAATTGGCCCAACAGTAAAGCATCTTGTGAGTGGTACTCGATATCTGGTGTTTTCCGGCAAGGCAGATAGAAGGAACATGTGTTCAAGTCACCAACTTTATTGATAACTTCTATTTCTTTGCAATCAATATGAACGAGTCCACATGATTGATCCAAAGCTTTACTAAGTCCTCTTATCCCCCTGACAATTTTCCGGCTAACTTTGTTGTTAAAATTTAAAAGTTAAAAGACGTTGAAATGCAGTTTTGCTAGAATCTAATTGTTTTGTGCCCACCACAAGGTCTTTGGCCATTTTCGGCTCATCCATGACCCGGAAAAAAGATGATACGCTGATTTCATCATTGTCTTAGTAACTGCGTGGACAGCCAGAAGTACTGTATGACAGGTGTGGCTACCGTTTCCTCAATGAAAAAAGAGTTGCTTGCAAGAAGCCTAATATTAAGGGCTTTTTTCATCAGCATTGAGTGTGCACTTTGCTGAGTATCCTTCACACAACAGTCGTAATCTTGTACTCAGTTCGGTGGTAGTTTGTCCGTGGACATATTGCGTTTCACCGCTAATGTTTAGTCATACTTTGGTGTCTTGTTCCCCGTTTTTCTAGTCGCCCGAGCGTTCTGCCAATGGATAGATAATGACACTTAGTTGCGTTGACTGCAAGGATGACTAACGTCTTCTGGTCTTCTGGCGCATGCACGATAGTCTGAAGAGTCCTCCTGCCTTCATCTGTCCCGAAGGTGCGCCACGTTTTTTTTAGCTGTCCGAAATCTTCGAGCTTCTCCTTTACAGTCTTCATGGTATATTTTTACAATGTCGCCGAGAAGTGTGAGTTCCATTACTGATTTCCAAAGTTGCCAAACGTCTGCAGACAGTTTTTTTAGACTGACCTTTCAACTTTAACCTATACTGATGGTCTCGGAGGAAATTGGCAGCCTCCCGTACTAAGTAGAACAAGAAGCTTCTTTTCCGGAGTAGAGAAAAAATAAGGATGTGGCGCACTCTATCGGAAGTTTTACTTAAGTCTGTGAATATTGCATCTACCTGATAGTACCAGTCAACTAACCTTGACCATCTTTCACGTATTAGCAACAAATCCGTAACATAGTATTGGCATGGTACAGTCCATGCTGCTTCGCTGACTGTGTGGTTACAATTTTTGTCCATTTTTACACCACCTCACTCAACCACAAAGGGTTACGTGTTGACTCACTGGTAGGTGCACGTGTACATCCATCTTTGCAGCATAACTTGATGATAACCTCTTCCATATCGTCGCCAGTGCTTCCTCCTGTAAGAGCTGAGGCGAAATTTGCTCTCGGGTATCGCAGTATCCGTTGGTGCGAGTTATTTGGTCAACTAGCCTTCTGTTTGTCCAAATTAGGCGGAATCTTGGTTATGTTGGACACGGCTTAGTTCTATTTGTGTTTCTTTTTTACTGCCAGCTAACCAGTAGCCGCACGAGTCATGGTTTGAGGAGTACGTGTGAGTCAGCCATGACCCTTGCCTTCTACGAACTAAACATCTCCTAAACAAAGAAAACTAACCAGGTTTCAGGAGTCGGTAGCTGGCGCAGATAAAATGTCGGTAAATGTGTTACTTTGCTCTCTCAGTTAATCAGGAGTTGCACACCATCCATTAGGTTTGATTCACTAGACTGCATTGATTGGTACTCTTTGTGCCCCAAGAAAGATTCACTGATGTTTCCTTTGCCTGGTAGGTAGTTCGTAGTTCGTGTCTGTCACGTAAACGAAGAATTGATTTGTTCACCATCCTCACTATGAATGTGGCCGGTTGCCCTGGCCACATTTTTTTCGGAACCACAAGTTGTGAACAGGTTAGTCTGAAACTGCTCCCCGGAAAAGAGGATTTTTTTATCCTTTGGTATCTTCAAACATTTACTCAGCAACAGCCAGCATTTTGGGACATCTGGTTCTCAATACAGTTAGTGTTATTCTGTCCAGTTTTTTTAGTCTACGAGTTGGTCTCAACTGGACCAGCGTATACGAGTTTTCACTGCATTGCAAGGGCTTCTGTTAGTCTTGACAATACCGGCTATCCTCATCCTCAGTAAGTAGTAAGTCAAAGAATGATACCCGCTGTCCCTGAGTCAGTGAGTCGGCTTGCCAACACGCTGAACGGCGCGAAGTTTCTCCACTACACTCAACTGTTGAGGCTTCTGCAATCCAGTGGCTTATTGCAGCCTGCAATTGGCGGATTAAATTCGTCCATTATGACATCCGATAGGTCTTGGACTGGCTCCTGAAACCCTCCAGTTGAACTGGTTCTACAGATGTGGCGAGAACCATGGAGAACACTCACAATGAATCTAGCTGGTCTTGAGCGCAGCGGTTTTGCAGGTAACCTTCTCAGATTCTTCATCTAGAGTCGGGCGCACTCATAGTTGTTAGTTGCTCAAAGATGCTTTGGCAGATCTTGATCACGTACCATCTGTTTCCTTTAGTCCAATAACGAAGGTAGCAGGAGTATCCGTGCCGTGATTTTTGTGAGGCCATCCTTTAACAATTTATTAGACGGCCTAATAAGATCCGACAAAAAGCAAGTGACCCAAATCTTTACATCATTTTACTTCCGCTTGAAACCTTTTATTTTAGCGCGCGCACCTTTAATCATGGTCGTAGGCCACAAGTATATCCGAAAAACGCGCACGCATTCTTCGTGGCGCAAAAAATTTTCGAATAGAGAGCTTTCAGCTTTTTATCCATCAGCTGTCTGTCTGTTACAGTCTTTAGGTTCCCGGTCTAGGGGAGGATCCAGGATTTTGTTCGAGGTCCACAACCTCATCCAAGCATATAGAAAGCCGCTGTATACACAACTTTTGATTACTTTTAGCGGCGTTACGCAAGTATCTCTCTCAGATAGTTTCATGAACTGAACAGCTCTTTGCACCTTGGCTTTAGGTTCATTTTTTACTAACTGCTTGACCTTATAAGATACAGCCTTTGTATACCTGCAGTTTACCGCCCCTTGGAGGCTCAGTTGCCTAATCATTCAAAAAAGACCATAAAACAGTTAACTGAAGAAAGCAAGATCTCCTTACTTATCGGTGGTCAAACCGTTTTTGTGAAGGATAACTCACCGGCCCTTGTGTTAATTAGTTATATGAATTGTTCCTAATGTTGATCTGCAGCTGAAGTGAATCCAGCTTCGGTTTCTTTCTCTTTCAATAAATCTACTGGTCTTTTGTCCTACACCAGCTCCCTCACTCTTCACTTTGTAGGCGTTAATGAGTTAGTAGGGACGTATGTGGGTTGCATTGGGTGCATTCATTTCCCGAGCTGAATGTGGTTATTTCTTCGTAACCAATCTGTCTTCCAATATTGTCCTTAAAAACCCACCAGAGGCCAGGACCAAACTTGTTCTCTTGTGTCTTTTGAAGTAGTGTAGATAAGAAGCGAATGATTCACAGGTGTCTTTTGTAGATGCCTACTATTATTAATTGGCAAGACAAAGGGGACTGAAAGATCTCTTAGGGTGCAAAAACCACACTTCAATGCATCAGTTTAGGTTATAACAATTAACCTAGTAAGTAGGGTACTAGATTATGTTGCGAGCTCTTCTAGTTCCTGAAGGGATATTAAGGCCTGTAGTTTGCTTGTCCATCAAGGCTGTAAGTTGTTCTGTACCTATCCGTCCGCAAAAAATTGTAAAGCGAAAAACATTATCAAAGTCTTCTAGTAGAACGCGTTTGTTCATAAAGCGAAAAATGTTGGATGATTTCTATCTTCCTAAAGTAGGATTGTTTTGGATTCATTTACAAAACGCTTCAATAGCTACAAGACCAGCTTTATGATAAGTTTAGCGTAACAAGCTTATGAAAAACCTCAATGCCTATTTATGTCTTTCGATTTCTTTACGACAGACAAGATACTCCCAGATTTTTTTGTAGCAGTAGCTTAGAAAAACCCGAATAGACTAATTTGCTCACCCTTCTCTTATTCGCTAAGGTTTATGGTAACCGGCCTCAAAAGTTTACTTGCGTGTTTTTCAGTAGCTTAATCGAATCACTTAGAACAGAGCAATGAGAATGAAACAACCAATAGGCACACAAATGAGGCAAAAAAAATTCAACGGGGTACCCGCAAGTGCCTTCGCAAAACTGGCTTGCTTGCTCGCGAGGCCACTTCTCAGGTTTAAATCAGTACTTATCGCTAGTGACTAATAGCGCTTCTACATTGCGCCCCACCTTGGAGGCAAAAATTAGTCACCCCATAAATACTACAGACCAAGCACAGTCATTTACATGGCCTCATTGTCATAAAAAGTGGGCACCTAAGATCAGCTTCTAACAGGTTTCAGGGTTTTTTGGAAACAATCAATACGGATTCTATGGAAGTTGCTAACTTTTTATGAGTAGCGAATGATAGAATTTCACCATTAGTCTTCAGTATCCCTAGCATATTGGTTTACCCATAATTTTTAAAGCACCAGACAAGATTAACAGAAAAACTTGCATGGAGCATTTCTTTCTCCAGTGTGTCAGCACACTCCTCACTTACTGGTTTTAAGACTGCCGGGCGGAACGGCTCTTTGTTATAAGGACTGGCACAGGTGTATCTTCCTCCCATTTGTTTTTGACTGGTGTTTGGGGTTTTTGTACTTTACAGTCAGATAAGCAGCTCCTATTTTATTGATACAATATGTTGAGAAATTCCACAAGCCCTATGATAATTTGACCTTTAAGAAGGTCCCAAAATCATTAACGACTGGGCACCGAACAGGGGATTTCCATTTAACGTACACATATACCTTACCAACATCCAACGTCTTGCGGGTCAGGAGTAATCCTTTATAACTACCAACATGCTGACTTGTTTCGACACCGATCTTAACTCCGCAGATCACATGAAGGAATAAAGCAGACTAACGTTCATCAAGAGATCCCTGGAACTAATCAAAGACAACAGCTTTTAAGCCGTCTACAGCGACCTCTCTAGTTAAAATTAATATACAATTTGATCTGGCTTTGCTAAATTCATACCAGCGTTCAAGTTATCAAGCGCGTCTTATGTCTGGCAAATATACCGCAGGAATGCAGACACAGTTGACCAAAATTCCGTAAACTAGAGCACTGAAGCATACAGAGTGACACAATTTTTACTCCTAAGCTCCTGATTCCAACCCAGTACTGCCAAAATTCTTAACCTCTGTCAGAATATGCATTTACAAGGTCATCTCTTCAAACTCCTTTGGCAAAGAACGCGCCTTGAATGCTGCAAAAAGCCCTAATTTCGCCACAGAAATTTCACTAGCCGAAGAAGCTCCAGAAGGAATAATACCACATTCAAACGCCAACTACATACAAATTTCCCACAGCACCTCCCCTTCAAAGAGTGATTAAAACGAGAAGATACATACTCCGGCAAAAAGTCTTGGCTAAAAACTCCTAAATTTACCTTAGCACTATACACTAACTTACCTAGTCCCGGTTTCTGCTTTTGATCCTATATTTTGATCGCCTGGCCTTCATGCCTTCAAATTGTTAGTTGTCACCAAATACCAAAGAAGTGGGCATTTCTACCTTTTATTATTGTTTGTATGGAGTCGCTGAGTTAGAAGTATCTTCCAACCCATGAGTATGTGCCTTTAAGGCTGGTAAATACGGACAAGTCCGCTTATCTTTTGTTCTGTAAGCTTGTATTTGTGAGCTCCTCCTCAGCGTCATGCGATGTTTGTTAAGAGGAACAAGTCCTGAAGCTCTAGATACCTCTTTCACATTACAAGTTTGGGAACAAGGAACAAACTTTCTGCGTGGCTTGTATTCTGGCAGTAAGATGGCAAGATTTTGGACACTCTCCCTTATATGATCTTCCGCTGGTTCTGTGGCAGTTGAAGTCCCTAGCCATTGTGCATCTTCAAAAACATTTTTAGCGATATGTCGGCTTTTTATCCGCGGTTTGTGACCAAACTGTGCGCAGCACACATTAAAAGAGCTGTTTATGTTTAGAAGGGAACCTTAAGATTAAAACATCTCGTTTCTTTGGTTTGCTCAATGATTTTGGGATGGTCTTGTGTGACTAATATAAGTTGCGTGTAGTCTGCATCAGGGGCGCTGCCCCTTCTTGTTTTGCCATATGTTCCTGGCTCACACACGGTATTGATTAACTTCATTCCAGGTTTTTTGGTCATGACTAGCAGTCTTTATCTCTAATACTACTAATATAATCTATCTTCTGTTTGCTCTAGCGACTTTCCACCATCTCCAAAAGCCTAATGTTATAGGCAAACAGCACGCATGGTGAGGTGAGATGGCATGGTATGAAGTTAATGCGGCTTGTGGGTGACACTTAACGAAAGACTAGCCCTTACATTTTGCGAGTAAGCGTCTCTGATTCCAACCGTGTATTGTAGATCTGTTGGAAAATCATTCTATATACAAAAGGAACCTCTTCACCCCTTACAGAAATATAGTATGATCCACGGTGTTGAATGTCTTGCTGAGATGCACAAATATTGCAGGGATTTTTTCTGCTAGTTCTGGGTATCTCAATGGGTTACTTGTGGCATCTGCGAATGTAATGTCAGCATGTACGCAGAAGAATATCTGTTGAGCCTAGCCGGGCAAGTGGGATAGGTGGGAATTAAGGTGGGTGTCTAGTGTGTTTTGGCTGTCCTTTCTAATTTATAAAAGCCCAGATTTGGGATCTTAGTGGTTCAGTACTTATCAAGTGCTATTTTTTGGAACGTCCTCACTATTCATATTTCATATTCGGCTGGTATTTTCATGGACCAAGGGACTCGCTGTAGAGACATGGAAGTGGCTGTGTCAGAATACGTGCAAGGTGCGAGTGACAGGTTGTCATTAAGTAGGGCGAGGAATATTTCCACCTCTGATGTGAAGCCCTGTATGTTTCTGTCGGCAGCCTCTTTTAACATCACTTCGTTTGTATCTGTACATTGTTTTTAGTCGGTAATGGTGCTTTGTCGGTGGACTTCTCCAAAGTACTCCGACGAAATATCTGCGTGTGCTTGGACGTTTGTGCCAGCTGAGCCATCGTGACTAACTATCCATGGAAAATAACTATATTTTGTGTCAGTTTATTTGGACGCATATTTTCTCGGACATTAAACTGCTGATCACATTAAACTCAACAAATGCATAGACACCAGTAACCAATGGCGGTCAGAGGTGGCTAAGTTTAGCATGCTGTTCTCACTGATCTTCCTCATATACGCAGACGGATGCATAAATTGTTGAATAAGAGCCTTTTACAGGCTAAAGGCGGACTAAAAAGTCCCCATTAAAACACTTTGGTCCAAATGCGGAGCCGAGTGACCATATCATGTATTGCGCAATGTCCGGTTCTTGCAAGCTGGGTCATTAACCACTCACTCATTGTTTCCATTCGTTAATTTTTGCAGCGACCAGTGTAAACTAAACGTATCGTTCTCAGCTGACAATTTTTACTCATTCAAATTGTCCATAGATTTACGAATATGATGCAAAAAAGAGGCATTTCGTTATCGGTTCAAAAACATAAATTGTTTTGTCGTTTATTCTGTGGCCTTGGATGTATGTGACAGCACCGTTATGGATGTGATAGTTCGTAAACTACAGCATTCAAAAACTTGCTTTAAACCGAGTTGGATAAATTACTGTCTATCTTGTTAACGATACGCCTTCACCTATAAGTTACTTTAGGTGCAAGGGGACTGTCCGCAGTAGCTGAGTCTACGCTGCCAGTAGCAGACCAGGTCTCAGAGCACCTCATCACAACAATGCGTAGGTAATTTCTGGGGGGATTTGGTTGGGCGACATTGTCGCCCCCTTCGTGCCCTTTCCATTGCAAAAGAAATGCGCTGCAGTCTGGCGTATCTATCAGCATCCATAAAGCAAAAGCGTATGTTGCCCTTCCTACTGCCCCGATAACGTCCCAATTATCCGAAGGGCCTGAGAACTCTGTCTTGTACACCAAGACTGTCAGCTTTCGCGTGGTTGTCAGTAGCACTTATGTTTACGTTGGGTTACTCGCAGGTCTGCAGAAGGCCTGTTTGACAGCTAACCTGAGCAATGAATCAACATAATTGGACGTCGTGCTAAACGTTGATGGTGTGAGCTACTTTGATCTTTTATGTTTATAAGCTGAAAACCGATGTGTTTGTTCCTCCTGAAGGTCGCATTGCGTGCATTATGTTTGCTCTTCTAGCGGATGACGAAATTGGTTGTATACTCTTTTGACACATGGAATGTATCGTTGATCATTTGTTCTCAACCTAAATTCTAACACTCCTTTGCTAATTCGAGTTTTCTTATTTATGGCTGCATCCATTTTAGATAAATGTAGTCTAGATCGTTAACACAGAATAACTTTGGATTGTCCGCCAAGAGTGGTTTGCTGATAACTACGACGAGCTAGTGAACAGAGAGGGCGTGCCCTGGAATAACATCACGCGCACTGCAACGGCTTTCAACAGATTTCGTGTGCTTCACTAGAAGATGTAACTGAGACTTAATCCGCCTTCATAACTTTACTCAGAATCTGTCAGATTCCGTGCGATACTGAAATCTAGCGAGGGCACCTCAGGCACGGAGCCACAGACGTAATTTTGTGGCACTTTAGCATCTTCGAAGAGTAATTTTTGTGATTATCAGTTCATTTTTTATAAGAAGGGTTCGGAAGGGCTCCGGAACCTCCAGAGACGAAGGAGAAAGGCGACGAGCCAACATTTTTTGGAGAAGGTCTTGCTCTTCAACTACGCCCCACGGATTGTGCCCTCATCCGAAGAGTAAGTTGCCGACTGTGGTTTAATCAACTGCTCATTTTGTATGCACTTTGTAACTGTGCATTTTGTTGCGCTTTTGGTCACCGGTGGTCTGTGATGATGCCACAAAAACTGCAGATCGCACTTCGTTATTGAACGGATGACTGGTGGCCATAGGAGGCAGTCAATTAACCGGGGACTTTAGGGTAGAAGGCGTCAACCGGTAAACCTGTATGGCCCCAGCAATATTTGAAAATTTTCGGGAAAATCTATCAGAGCACACTGCACTTATTCTGGCTTTCAACCCTCAGTTGGCAGTAGCCCTCGAGGGATACCGATCGGTGGCGTTATTCTGAGGAGCCATTTCGACTAGCAGCCGACGGCGCCCGTTGACATTCGCTCCGCAGCCTTTTGTATTCCTCGTAGACATGTTGCTTGTCAATGATTTTGTAGCTAGCCCAAGCTCTTGCTCATTGTCCAATGTGAAAGTTTTCTGCTTACATCAACAACGGCCTTTATATATTATCACTCGGTACCTGAAGAAGATGCCTTAGTTCTCTCGGAGTCAGGTGAATCCATGGAATGAAGCAGAACAACACATATAATTTATCCACTTGCAGACAAAACGGATTCTAGTTTCAACAGCGTCCGCTGCCGCGCGATAACTTACAACACACTTCAAGTAACCGCTTTTGAAGCCCAAGACATGGGCGATTGTTAGGACATTTAGTTCAAGTCACGGTTGCCACTGCAATGAGATACACTGTATGCAAGTTATCAGGTCAGAGACACTTTCGCTGGTACTACACAACTAGACCGCACATATTATTTTCCATTCCGTTGTTCGGTAATGCATTTTTCTCTTTTTTTCTGTGTATCATTGTGACGAAATTTGCACTCCGGTTCTCGGTTCTTCATTTCCTACCGTTGAATTTAGGCTGCTTTTCAGACTGTCACTGTTACGGTCATCATTTTGGAGGATACCTGATAGAACAGAAAGTATCAACGAGCATGAGCTAGAAGCGGTCCAATAAGGTGATCCCGTACGGATGTAGATATACTTAGTGTGAAACATTTCGAGGGCTGGGTGGCTTGAGCTACACTCTGTCCTCTGGGTAAGCTGCGGTGGAAAGCTCTCAGCACAGGAAGTTTTGGCGGATTTAAAAATGAACCAGAAACAACCTTCAGGCCGCCGCCTGGAATAGTTAATTTGCGTGGGAGCCCGATTTCCGCGGGCCTGTTATCTTTGGGGGACGGAGTTTTTTCCCCCGTGGGCGAAAATTTCAGCAACTGCTACTTGTAGCTCTTTTACTACCGTCTTTTGGGCGACCAGGTTTGCTGTTGTTTAAGGATCTGGGGCAAACTTGCTTCTGTTTGATTTCTTGGGCATTGTTGTGCGGTTTGATCGGAAAGGTGTCTCTGTGAGGCCCTTTGCGCTGTGTAGCAGCACCGAGAAGTAGTTCCTTTGGTGGCGCTCCCATGAGGCTCGTTTCCGCAGAGGACTGCACCTTGAAGCCAGCCAGTAGCTTTCTGATTTGGCGAATCTTGTGCGGCTTGCTTGGCTGCAGTCGCCTTTCCTTTGCGTTTGTGTGAACTCCAGAGTTGCCCGCAATCAGCGTCGCCAACTGGGTGTACGAGGGACTATCTGGTTTGTTGTGGTCAGGCTTGTGGCTTTGGCTGTCGGGATCCTGGGCGACGACTGAGTCCACAATCGAAGAGGTCACTTTCGATGGAGTGGAGCTGGAGATTTGCAGCTTCACATTCTCAGTGGTTTTAGGGTTCTCGCAGCATTCCCCGATATCGAGGTCAACGCATGTGGTTGATCTGTCGGTAGGCTTCGCCGCTTGTCTCCGCACGTCTGACCCAGTCCAGCTCGGAAGTTGTGGGTTGGGTGTGGTGTTCACAGCTGCACCTTTATTGTCTGTTACGGAAAGAAGCGCTGCTAGCTCTACGTACTTTAAGCGCTGCGTCCTCATCGGACTTGTCTCCTCCAGAGCATCGCTGCCTTGGGTAGTCAAGAGGTCTGCGATGGTTGAGTGGAAGCTGCAATCCGGTGTTGCGGTGTCGTGTGTCGGCGTTCTTTCCGGAGCACAAGGGGCTATAACTACAATCGGTTTCGCCATAAGCTTGGGGTCGGCCAAACAGTCGCCAGCGGAAAACTTTTTCGCACCTCACCCCTGGAACTGCTGTGGTCCAGCTTTCGCGCCTCCGGAGGGCGATCCTCTGATATGCGCCCAATAGTTGGGTAGGTCTTTTGAATACAAACGAATGACAGCAGTCCTTTCGTTTTTTTAAAATATCCATGGGTAGCCTGTAGATACTGGGCGAGGCTCACGGCTAACATCAAGGTGCAGAGCCTGGCCACCTTCGTCTTAGCTGGGTTGCACCACCCCAATTCTACTTCACATCCGGACATAACACACGTTTTTTTGAAGCAATCATATACACATAAAACGTAAATTTCTCATTATTTCCTGATTACCAGTAGTCGCATCTAGCGTCTAATGGCTGGTTTTGCCATGCATCATTCGCTTCTTGGAGCCGACAGCAGCGACTCGGTGACTGGCCAACCATACTCTTACCTTCACGTTGAGTTGACGTAGTAGATTCCAGTTAAACTACGGTTCTTATCCAGTGTAATCTCGGAAGCTGTTGCCCAACCGCTTATTATTTGTCTGCTGTCCCTGTTTACATTAACACCCACTTTGCACAACGGAGACACTTTGGTTGGATCTTTTGCTGAGCCAATAAATTCCGCTAGGCATTCTCACCACGTAATTGCCTGTTCCAACTAGTCCGACGGCTAGCCAACCTGCCTCGGCGGCTAAGTCCTTACCTTCCCAAAATCAGGCACCTACTCTGGCCCAGCTAGTAATTGGCTTCCAGGTCAACCAACAAAATCCACCTCTTCCTGGGTTCGTTTAGTTTGCTGTCATCCGCTTTTGTATTTTTTCTATTGAACACCGTGTTATTTGATGCCTCCTGGCACTTATCAGACGTTACTGCTCTCATCCTATTCCTTCCTCATTCTCCCTCTTCCCAAGCTTCAAACTTCGGCTGTAGTTGCGCTAATGCCCCATGCAACCCTTATTCATTCAATCTGGCTTGTCCGCGGTCTACACTCACATGTCCTCCTACCGATTAGAAATTTACCGTGACTCTGCATCGGCTTGACTCTATTTACGTCAACCTCCTCGTCTAACCCGCATCCAGCTGCCACGGAAATGCGTATCCTCTGTCCGATTGCGGCAATCTTGTCGACCGTTACGGGGCTGTCCAGAAACCGAAGTACGTCAGTGCAATGATGGCATGGCACTGCCATACCCAGCCTGATGGCACTCCCGCAACTACTTTCTTCAGAAACTCGACCGCAACCTCTCGCCCTCTCGAGCCTGTAATCGCAACCACAAACAAATTTTTCACCTTGCCCCAACCGCCTCGTTCTAAACCGTTGAACATGTCGTTCGGATTGAACCAACCTAGATTCCTGCCGCAATTTTGGCTTGCTTCTTCCACAAGTTCAATTTCATTTACGGTGTTCAACTGGCCCTATAGGGCCAATGCATATATTAATTTTCACCCTCTGCCCATCAAAACTACCCTTTACGCCTGACCTCCCTACAACAGCGACACCAGTGAGTCTACTCAGTTTCAGTTTAAACCATATTTTTGAGACAAAACTTGCCATTTGACTCCAGATCGAAGTCATCAACCCCCATCTCCATTTTTGCATTCGGTAACCATAGCCATTTACTCGGCCGCCCAAGGTCACTCATGGCCTGCAACGCATTTTAGTTTTAGTTCAGATCAGCAGGCCTCATCTTTGAACTAGTCGTACCTCGTGTCCATTGTTCTCGTTTTTTTCGGTTTCCAAAACTGTAGTGACTTTTCACATAATAAGCATGCCCGTTGTGCTGTTACCTGCCGCATTCAGGTTGTAAGGACCTGATCATGCTTCAATCAGCATGCTTCCTACGAGTTGCTACTATTATTAATGCCCAATGTTTATGACAGTGTTCCCTTTCTGAGCAATCCCCTGTACCCACCAACCCCGCCAGTCATTTTCTTATTCTGACTGCAACATTATGATCATGCCTGACGGCATGCCATCCACCAGTAGGGAATAAGCATTATTATTGTTATTAATGCTGACAGCCCCCTCCAAGATTTTCTGTACGGCAGAAGGGGAGGAAAGCGTGACCAGAAGCCCAAGTGTTTGCTTGCTGCCCTTCTGACGTAGCCAATCTGCGTGAAGCAACTCATGGTCGGGCTTCGTGATGACACTACCAAGGAACGACTGTGCCCGCTTCATTATCGTGATTTTTCTGGAAGACGACCCCCAGATGATCAGCCTGCTCTCCCTTACTCGTATGTCCACTAGAGACTCCGTGGCGGTCTTTATTACCGCATGAGAGAGCTGGATGACTGTCTTCGCAGCCAGCGGACCCGGGATGGATAGCGCCAGGTACTCGTTCAGCGAAGAAAGTTCTTTATCAACTTTCGTCCATGTCGCTGTATTCTTTGCGTTTGCATCCTCCAGAGCTTTGGAAAGAAGCTCCAATTTTGCTTCGAGTTTCCCGATTAGAGCGGAACAGTCAAACTGGCCTATTCGGTTTTGTGGTGCAGATTTGGTTCCGTTTTTGGTAGCCGTCTTCTTAGTTGTGGAACGCATTGCCCCCCTAAGGTAAAGGCAGCTGGCGCAGACAAAGGGGTCAGGAGAGTTGGCCAGGTGGCTTACCTGGTCGTCCTGTAAACCCGTGCATTTAACGTGCCACCAAGCCTCGCAGGAGTGGCATTGCATACCACGTCTTACATTCGGCGGACACCCGTTTCGTCCATATCTGTTGTGGTCCATCGATGGCTGCGGAGAGCAGCTTGCATTGATTTGGGTCAACATTGAGAATGGGTGCAAAATAGGAACTGAGTGCGAAATGACAGATGGTATCACGTAAATGTTATGGTAGAATGAGAAATTCAAAAAATGACACGTGTGAATTTTGTAAGCAGATTGAACGGTGAAGGAATTCTTTCACAAAATCGCGCAAGGAAAAAACGAAACCGATTTCGAACGTACCGCGCGGCCAAGAGGCCTCAGCGGTGGTTTTAGGTTTTAGTTCAACTTGACCGGCTGGATGACGCCAACTCTGCTCCACCAGATCTGATATTCTGGTTCCTCATTTTCCACCGTTTACACCTTTCTTGTCATGTGCCAGGCAGTAGGTCTCCTGTTCTGCCCTCTCTTGCTTTGATTTTTGGCCGCCACCTTCAAATCCTAACTATCCGATCTTGCTTGATATTCTCTCCAAAATAGGCATAGTAATTGTGCTCCTATGCCCGTGTCGATTTAGTGGTGAGCACGCTCACATCGGATAATGCCCACCGCCTATGACGCTGTCCCTTCCCAAAATCCCATGTACCCACAATCCCCGCCAGTCATGCCTTCATTCTGACTGTAACCTTATGATCATGCCTGATGGCACGCCCCCCACAAGTTGGGAATAAACATTATCATTGTCATCATCATTATCATCACAGCAGGGCGTACCCCACCACCACACTGAGTTTTTATCCTTCATGCATGCTACCAGATCTGTATGGTGGCAAGCCACCAACCAACCAAAAGTGCGGCTTTTACATTAGCAAACTCCAGAACCCTCCAGAAATGGTGGAGTATATGGCAATCAAGATTCAGATTCCACCAAACTGAGCAAAAATTGGAGTATTTTCGCCGCTGCTTTACATCATTCAAGCAACATGATATCCGGGTTGCATACGCCATAGCGACTCGTCTTTGCTTTAACCATGGTTTTACCGAGGCCCGTCTCCTTGGTCTTGCCTCTGCCCATCATTTCGTTGTCCTCCGAGTTCACGTTGTAACGGCTGATCGTGCATCGATTGGTATGGTCCCTACAAGTTACGGAACAAGCTTATTATTTTATAAGCTTACGCGTAAGCGAACCAAGCTTCTTTGAGCCTAGACAAATTAGACAGTGACCCCTTATGATCCATCTGTTAACCCAGAAGATGGCATGGAAAATACCACTCTCCGCGTCGTTTCCTGTCTGAAATGGCGTGCCGAGGCGCTCATCAAGTTCTTTCGGTAGACAAAATTCCTAGGGTATCTGCACCCTTCTCTCGGCCTAAAGACTCACGGTAGACACAAAAACTTTAGGGTATCCGAGCAGACTGGAATTGTACTCCTTGGGACTGACACAGCTAGACTTGGTGAAGTTATCCTTTTTACTTTGTCCCGGAAAAGCCCTTTGTGAGACCACCGTCCGCTACACCTGCCGCGATACTCCGAAGGTTGAATTGGGTTGTAGCAGGTAGCAATTGGGGCGTCGGAGAAGTGTTGCAGGATGAAAACACGGTAGAGGCAATCCAACGAGAGTCCTCACCAACGGCCGATTCGGATATTCGGTTCCACCACTAGTCTTATTAGAACGCTAGGACAGTCCACACCTTGGCATTTCTTCGACAAGAAATGTGGATACTGGGAGTGTGGTTCAACTTTGTACTCTGATTAAAAACTGCGACCAGTCGTATTCAAGGAGGATTGCAAGGTAGTGGACCCTTTTTCATGGCGCCCATACCAAGAGCTTCATCTCTTTACTCTGTGAGACGGATTGTCCTGGCTCGTTTAATTTGAAATTTAGCAGGCGTGCCCACAAACGCCATGGAAATACGTTCACATGTCGGCAGGCGCACAATATTCACAGTACAGTTGTGAAACAGGCCCCTTCCTTTCGTCATTTAAGCTATCGTTTAGCGATAATGGCACCAACTTTGTACATGCTGAGGATAATGTCCTTTATCCTTTATCCCTTCACCGGGATAAGGGTTTTTGGTTGTGCGGTTGCTATATTGGACGGTTCCTTAACCCTCTTGGAGCTGGCCACCCAAAGGGCATATCCAGAACCGTGGATCTCTTCCAGTAAGTGTATGCAGCACTCACTCAGAGAGTGAGAAAAAGGAAAAATGATTCGTTCTATCTTGAAATTATCAAATCCAGCAATTGTGGAGCCTAAACTCAGCGAGCAAGTGGATGTCGCTCGTATCGACTACGGTCACAATCGGAAACGATTGGAGTCGGTTAAGAGTAAGTATGCAGAACGCGTGACTGGGACAACAGGACAAAAATGGCGTAAATAATAAAGACATCAGCGGCATAAACGGGTTCTAGTAGAAAGGAAAGGCGGAAAAAATGCTCAGAGAATAAGATGATGGGGATGGTAGTTGGCTGACGGGCCCTTGCTACATGAAAATGTACAATATGCGAGTACAGGGTATAAAAAATTAGGGCCTTTGGTTGGAAACTATACATCCGGCAAACGATTTTAGGTTTATAATTTGCTATGCAGGGAGAGCACACTACTGGACCGAGCGGGGGTGCAACGAAAGTATACTTTACCTTCCGCCTTTAAGCACGACTGACTGAGGCGTGTAGCGGGTTTGCAGAAGTAATTTCTGAAACAAAGGCTTGCTGAGCGGCAGAGTACCAGTACTTATAGATCGTTTCCAGCAATCTGTTAGACCACGTTGAATTACGCGCAAAACCCCAAAATCCAAGTCGTTCAAATGGAGGTTTATCTACAAATGCGTAACTATAAATACAATAATAAAATAAAATCGTGGGACTACGGCGGTTTCTATACACCGGTTTGAGGACTGCTAATTCCTAACGGATCCCAAAGTTCACGCCGACTCGAAGCCACGCGTTTACAAGATAGCGAAACCACGTTTTGGCTTAAACAAACCGTCCGATGACAAGGTCAAAACTGGTTTAGGTTTAGGTCAAAAACAAGAAAGGTGGTATAGGCGCAAAACCAAAATAACAAGAACGGGGAATCACGTTGTACAACATAAAAATAGAATAAAGGAATCAACAGTACTAATGTTAGTATTCTCGTCGAATTAAGTGGAATGACACACAAATGATTGTCTCCAGTAATTTCGCGGCTATTTTTAACCGGTTTGATACAATCAGTAAGATTGTACACAGCCAAGAGTTCACAGACTCAGGAAGGAAGTTGTGCGGATAAGCATTTCCGGACACAGGTTTGGGGCGCATTGGTAAAAAGAAAGTTGAAAACTTGGCTATACCACTTGTGGTAGCGGGCCAAAATCAAGGTTACTAGCACCATGGCGTGTGAAGCTGTTCGAAACCCATGTGATTCGTAAGACAGAGTCGTGAGTACCATGCAAAAACTGTGAACGGTAAACACGATAATACAATGGGGATAGACGGAACGTATTTACCGGAACGATACTTGCCCACAGGTCTGACACTTTAGATATGGGAATTTTTGAAGTAGGTAAAAGTGGGAAATAATTATTACACAATTGAGCGCTGGGAACTCTGTCTGTAAAGTCATCCAAATGTGCTGCTGATTGTAAGCAGCAAATACGCAGCACAACTTCAAGGCTCAGCAAACAGCTGGACCACCAAAAAATACGTGGAGGGGATTTGATTAGGTAGGGTTACTGGATAGCCAGAGGAGGTCAAAGGGTAGGTTTTGAGGGGAACACGGTTGAACTTGTAGTTCAAGAACGTGACAAGGGGCTGCTTTGGAAGTTCGCTGAAGGCTGGAGTGATCGGCTTTTCTACTTGCGCTGGTAAACTGCGAGAATATGACACCTGAGCCTCGCGTTGCAGAAGGAAGTGGAAGATAATCAGGCGTTTCAGACTGGAAAAGTTTGACAGTGTCTATGGTACTAACTTGGAGTTGTTTAAGATGGGAAACTTTCGTAAAATGATAAAATTTTGCGGCCTGTGCGGTGCGATACTAAGCATTTTGGCCATAGGAACCACATAAGGCCGCAATTCTCAGCCAAATGGACACAAAAGTGAGGGGGTTCGCGGCGAAATGGGACCAACCTGATAGGGGTTTCCTCCTGCATGTGAGGCCAAACTATGCTGAAAAGCCAAGAAGAACCGTGCAACACTCTCCTCTTTGTCGGGGTTCATCAGCGGTTCGCGTTTCACAGAACTCGAGGGGGAACGAAACCAGCGAATTATATGTTAGCAACTTGCATGCTTAATTGTTCAAACGCTTTCTAAGACTAGCCCTGTCAGGCCATCAGCCCTCGTATGAAAGTGGAAAATTTTCCCAAAAGTAAAGGTGACCAACGGTAGTTCAAACTCTGAAGGCGTTGCTTGGTTCAATCACAGGGGAGAGGGCGGTGTCACATCCTAAGGACAGTGAGAAAAAGGTGGTTATGGGGCTGGGAGATAAGATTGTGAAAAAGCAGGCGGACCATCCTTGTTGAGACGAGGTAAAGTAATATGTCCCCCCGCAGAGGACGGTGGACCAGGAAAAAGAGTTCAAGAACCTCAGGATGCCCCTCCTAGTCAACGGATTTTAGGTCATCAGAAATATTCTTAGAAACCAGTTGGCCATGCTCAGTAAGTGTTGCATCTCCCATGCGCCCGGTGTAGGCAACCCGGTATGACATACTCAAAGAGCTGCCTGATGCAAGCCCTATAGGGTAACAGAAGGCCTATGTAGGCAATAAGAAGGAAGGTGTACCGAATCCTCTGAAGAACGACGATAGCCTTTCGAACAGATTTTCTATGGCGGAGTTAGGGCGTTTGACTGGATCCTGGCACCATAACACTTTGATATCTAACTTCGTAATATCTTCTGGCCTTTGTTGGGTCCCTCCGATCGATATTTAGAAGAAAATGCCAGTCCAGTGAGCACTGATTTGCGGCGCTGACATCCAGTTGGGGGTGCTTGCGTTGGGACCCCAACGTCGTCTGAAAAACAGACGTACTTGAAAGCGGGAAGTGGTCAAAACAAGGAGAATTGGGGAACACTGATGGAGACCGGCGTAGAAAAAGATAAGGCTGAACCAGCCTCCGCTAGGAATATTCTGCTGGATAGGAAAGCCTAAATATAGCGTAGAATGTCCCCATAAATTCCGTAAGATTCTAGGTTATGGAGCACCGAATCGTGTTTTGCCATATCAACCGAATGCTGAACTGAATGGTTGAGTGTGTTGGTGTTTAAATGAGCTCTAGGTCATGCTGAGGTGACTTTTCGAATGGGCGTCTGCATTTCTGCTGTCGCAGGTTTTTGACTGTTTTTGGGGATGTCAGCTGTGGGGGGTCATCCATTTGCTGTGAATTGGGATTTATTCTCATTATGCAACTCTTTAATATATCAGGCGGCGTACCCTTTGGGGATATACACTGAAGGGACTCTCCAATTTGGCTGCTCTTTCTAACTTTAACGAGACCTAACATTATCTGCACTCAAACCTTCTGAATGTTCAGGCTGATTGCAATTGTTCAGTGTGCAGTCCCTGTGGGTCGACAGTTTTCGTGAATATGCTACAGAAATTGTGCACTACGAAAAGCAGCCGGTCCAAAAAAATTTATTCTTCACTGGCCTGCGCCCCTCAAATGGGAAAAAATGCGAATTCAGGCAGCTATACGGATTATCCTGGCTACCCCCGCATATGTTCGAAGTCATCGAAGGTCAGACATCGCAGGAGGCGTTCGAGTAAGTTCCTTGTCCATCGAATGCCTGCTGTTCACTTTATGTGGTGGTGCCGTTTTTACTTGAATTATCCCATTCTTCTTAGTGTTAGTGAAACATGTTAAGCTGAAGCATTTGTTCATAATGTTAAGGTATCCCGGTCCTTTGGCGTATGATCTGCCGAATTAGATGAATGTTGAACGCGACTTACCGTATTTGGGTAGGAGATATGATCAGTGCACGTAAAATACTCGAGTTGACTTTTTCCAAGGCGCAACTGGAGTCAAGCAAGTTTCTACACTACAAATGGCATCGTTTAAGCTCACCGCCAGAATTCATCGATGAAGCAATTGTATTCAAAACGTCTCTGCTTGACGAACCAATGCAGGGAGGAGGCCCTCTGTTTAAGTCGGATAGGTGTGCGGTTATGTAACGACCCTGACTGCTCTGTGTGATTTGCGGTGCTGCGAGACATCACTTTGAGACTGCTTGAAGTCTTTGGGACAGTATCAGTAGTTTGGAGCTTAATGCAAGATTGCCCTCCCCATTCTTCTGTAGACACTTTGTTTACAACCATTTGCGTTTCAGGCACCAAAGACTGTCCCAATTTGACGCATTTTACAAAGGCGTGATAATGCGTGGATGGGCTTCATCTGTCACGGTACGCTTAGACGCGTGAGGTCTCCGAGCTACGTAACTGGATGAGAAGAATAATCATTTTAGTATTTCAAGAGGCTACCAGGTAACTGAATCGTGAAGGACTTCCTTAATTTCGAAAGCGGAGAACGCATCATGAAACAAGGGTCCACAACTAATAAATAATGAAAATAGACGTTCGTTTGTAACACCTTTCCTGTGCATAGCTGCCATGTCACCCAAAGGAATCACGATTGCCGAGATACCCGCAGATCGAACGGTCGTAATAACAAGACTAAATGGTTATGGGTAATCCTAGTCTACCCAGTCCATTGATCTGCAGTTGTCAGGTCCTCTGCGAGAACCGACGCCTGTTCACACCTGAACAGGCAGACGGCACGCCTGTAGGCAGACGGCTCCCTGAATAAGTCAGCATCTGTTTAAAGCCAGATACTGACTGAATTTTGCCGGTTATACGACCTGGTCAGTGGATGCGTCGTTCCTTGAGAGGGCGTGAAGCTGATGGAAGCAGAGCCACGTGTTCGCTTTTTCTACACCCACCTTATGAGCCTAAATGAGGATAAATCTATCGTGTAGCTTAGTTCTTTGGGATCCAACCGCATCTTCATCATAACGTCTGGTCAATCAGACAAAGACCTCTGACTGAAGTTTCACGCTTAAGACTGGTGGAAGCTCATCTTTCCCCGCCGCGTTTCTAAATGGAAGGGCATATTACTACTTCACAATCTGAAAGGCTGAAGTAACAGAACCCGGACCGATTTGTGAGAATCGAATAAAAGCAACTGATACAACGGCAGATGACCAACCAGGTTTTTAGGAGCATTCCGCCCAGTCGTTCAGCTGTAACGCCCTAGCTGGCATGCCGCCCATTGGCCAAGATGCTGGCTGTCTCTATCCCTGTCTATGAGGTGCACGGGTTTCCGGATAGTTTTCTATTTCTAGAAACGTTCGATTATGCTAGTTTTCTCAATCTACAGGCAGTTTACACTTGGGGTGACATCCAACGGACATGGTTCGGCACCAGAATGGTCACACTTCGTACGTACAAACAATAGTAGCTGTTTGGATTTACGATGCTTTTTGGATGGGCACCCAAAACCTGTGAATATCCTACATTAAGCTTGGCGGTGGCTGTCGGGTCCAAGGAGCATTCGAAGTCCGAAGATGCAGATTTTAGGGTTGTGCGTAGGTTGTGATAAATTTGTCAAACTTTTGGCTCGGTGTTTTTCGGTGGCCAAGCAAGCAGCTTGTTTCTTAGGTTTTGTGGGAAAATTCTTTGAAAGTTGACACTAGACGAGAGCATGATCTGAGTGAAACTAGTTCTGGAGAATTGGGTAATCACTATTAAAACCTCGCCATCAGTAGCTGATGTCTGTAGCTGAGCCCGAGATAACTCAATGATCAAGGTGCGAACTTTGGACCGGAAGGCTCGTGGTTCGAACCCAACCCAATTCAGTGTCGACTGCTCCTGTCTAGGCCTTGGCATCTCGGCCGTCGCGCCTCCCTCGGAGCGAGATGGCTCAAGCAGTTAGGGCGCGAATTTACTGACCGGAAGGTAGGTGATTCGAACTCGACCTCCGCCTCTCGACTTCCCCTATCTGGGCTTGGGCAACCTGGCAGTATCCCAGCCCTCGTGCTTCCCCCGGGTGGCATGGCAGCTAGGCACCGGAAGAGTGTTGCAGTTCCCTCGGTGGTGTGGCAGCTAGGTATCTAAATGGCGTCACGGCTGAGTGATTATTTTTTATTAGCTGTAGGACTTCGCGATTGCAGGAGTACACTAGGCAGTGCAGCGAACCCTATTGCGCCCAATCGCCGTACTACTAAGCCACATGTGCGTTGAGATCTCGACCACCGGGATCATATCTAAAAACTTAACAATGAATGGGAAGGTCTTACGCTGAACTCGGGATACGGTTGATCGCCACAAAAGCGGGACTCGGAAACAAAAGACAGGTGATACTTCGTATACTGTGGATGGCGTCGAGATAGCTCACTGGTTAAGACTCCAGCTTACGGATCGGAAGGTGCGTGGTTCGAACCCAGCCTCAGCACCTCGACTGCTCCTGTTTGGGCTTGGGGAGCCTGGCAGTATCCTAGCCTTCGTGGTTCCTTCCGTTGGTATGGCAGCCAAGCACCGAGAGAGTGCTAAATGTGGACGATTTGATACTGTGGCTTATTACGAAAGCTGACAGTTGAACGGTTCAATGACAGCTGTTTGAAGATATCTAGTCAAGTAAGAGGACCTGTTGCGGTCCTCGGAAATAAGTGGATGCCTTTGGCCATCAAGCGTCACCGAGCTGCTGGTTCTGACGAACTCCAAATCGTTTCGTCTAAATATGGGGTAAAATCGCTCTCACCTTGGACCCGCTTGGCATCGATGTGTGTTGTCTATCAGAAACGAGAATTCAAGATGTGAGCGCAGTAGTCGGGCTAGCCACCCCATCGCTCTCCACTCGTTTCCGGCTGCGCGCCTCTGGCGATCCAGAGGCTGCTGCAGCAAGATGTGCAGGGGTTGGTATCTTTCTAAGCCACTGGGCGGAGGGATCCTTGCTTGACGATCGCCGTTGGTAGTCGCCTCTGCGCGGTTTGTCTGGCAGCGTCTGTGAAGGAGTCTCACAAGGGGGAAGTTGATCGATGCTTGTTTGTCGTGTCTGCTTACGCCCAGACTGACTGCAGCTCTGACACCACCAAAGACAAGTTTTATGACACCCTGAATGCCATGTTGCGATGCGATGATGATAAGCTAGACACACTGGATCGGCAAACAATAAGTATCTGAGAGGAAGGATAACTTCCCTGGGTTGTAGAACCTCCTTCTGAGAAGTCGTCACTCTAGAAGCTAGTTAATACGTGGCCACGTGGTGTGATTTCCCTTTAACGAAGAATGAGTGGCGCTGTCCTGTCTTAGTGAGAGCTAGTCACACTGCTGATCAGCCACTCTTGGCCAAACGGCTAAGTGTTCAACCAGTGGCCGGACGGTTGCGGGTTCGAAACTCTGAGTTTCGTGAGGTGCGCACTGCTGATGGTTCTTCACAAGGATGAAACAGGTGTACAGTGCTTCTCGGCTTTTCAGCATAAGTTAACTTCACTGAAAGGATGAAATCTCTACTAAATATTTGTTTTGCCTCTGCCCAGACCAGACGATTACGAAAATTAGCTTTGACATCTTCAGCCGAATAGTGGAAATTCCCAAAACGTACAAAATGGGTCATTCCAACAACAGGGTAACGGAATGAACCTTGTAAGTTTCGGTGGTGGAAGTTGGTGGAAGAACAGATTGAACACGCTTTAGTATCGGCCGCCAGATGGTTTCCCCAATCGGTAAACGACGTAATTAGACGATGACGACTCGCTCCATCGTTAGACTTTGGCTTTCAATTTTGCTGTTATGTTTCATATAGTACATAAATGTGGTAGACTACTGGCTAGTGATACGTGTAAAAGGATCTGACTCGACCATTTCGAGAGACACGTGGTATCTGAGTAGGACTACTTATGGCATTCCAAAGAATGGCTTTGCTCTCGTGCCGTGTTTTCTTGCATCCTCCAGAAACTGAAGATGGTTTTCCTCACACTCAACAGCGTTTTGACCACAAACCATGATGTCGACGTGAACAGATGTGTGTGCATTCTTCTAGTGTACTCCATTTCGCGACTTGTAACCATAGACCCTGAGTAAACTGTCCTTCGCGTGGTTGAGCAGATGTATAGGGAGTTCCATCTCACAAGAGTAAGGTGTAAGCCATAGTTTCGGACTGGTTAACGCCTCGTCAGCCTCAGAATTCAACATTGAGTTACAATGTGAATACCGCCAGCAACGGATCTTATCGTTCCTTACTACATGCATAGATCCCAAACACAATATCTTCATCTTCATCTAGCAATGCTACCCTTTCCGGTCGAATTCTTAAGTGCGGCACGAACAGACTTATCGAAACCAGGAGTACTTTGCTACGCGAGTACAGTTGTTGCGTACTTTGTGGCTGGGCTATATAGAGGCCTTTGACAAGGAGATCGTAAACCACGGTTATCTTGTCAACGAGACGGTTTGTGGAGTTATACGATTAGCTGGTTATTAAGTGTTGGTTGTTGACCTGATCATCGAGTTTGGCCACCCGAACCGTGCTGATAGTTCACCTGGTTCTTGAAGAAACAATGACGGACCAGTTTCAAAGCTCGGATAACACACTAGTAATCAACACTAGTGTTTTGGCGACCGAGAGGTGGACAGTGTATGACCTGGCAACGAAGTACGAAAACACTAACGAGTAAACTTAGTCGGGTGGGCAACTGCCGTCTCTCTGGATGGGGACCCCGGGACTCAAATCACCAATGGTTAATGTCATTGGCAGAAATGGCCCAATCGTGCAGTCAGTGGCGCTCATGCATCAAAGCTATCGCCTTCAATGCGTAGCTACCCAACTTCCGAACAAACTGGACATGCCTTTGCCCCCAAGGCTTGGTTGTACATTCCACATTCCCGTTTTCCGGTGATCGAAACTGTAGCGGCTGGAACCAATGTGCCTATGGTACACGGTTTATAGCTGATAAATTGATCGAATTGATTGACTCAAATATAAATGAGCCGGTTCGGGAATATCTCATTCTTTTTTGTAACGATGGTCTAGGGCACGAGAAATAGACTTGTAAACCGCATTCTTTTCTTATTAGTATGGTTGCATGAACATCCAAGCGTACAACTTTACCTTCCGTTATGTGATTTGAACGTACACATTTCGATGCCACCTCTCTTGTTCCCTTTTTCCCTCAGCTACCGTGAGGAAGAATCGACGTCTGTCAGGATGCCCAATACTGAAACCACAAACTCTAGGCAACTCCGAGGTAAGATGAGTAGTAGCTTGTTGTTTACATATCGCTTTTTCTGGAGCACGTTTTTTTATTGTCAAGTCTCGGAGACCTTGACTGAAAAAAAAATCGTTCAGCTGTAGCACCCTTTCGGTACCTAACTGCCATGCCACCCGAAGGAAGCACGAGGGCTGGGATACTGCCAGGTTGCCCAAGCCTAGACAGGGGAAGTCGAAAGGCAGAGGTCGGGTTCGAACCACGGACCTTCCGGTCAGTAAATTCGCGCTCTAACCACTGAGCCATTTCGCCCTTGACTGGCTCCCTCATGAATGTTACCTCTTCGATGTTGTAATGAGACGTTTTATTTGAGTATCTGGAAGTATCCAGCACAGCACTGTTCTATGCGGATCGGCGTTTCCATCATTTTATGGACAAATCACCTACAGGACTGCAGGGTCAAGTATGGAATGTGGATATTGACCATTTTCACGATTTTCAGCGCATCTTTGCCCCCGTCCCGAGTTGCTGTACACAACTCAAAAAATGATGCAATCATTTGCGTCGATCTATTCCATAAACCGTTTTCTACGCCACACAGGGTTAATTTAAATGTCTTCTCTAGGGCGCTGATTGCTTACTTGGAGGAAACCGTGACTTTCATGTTGGAACATTTCTAGCTGTTACACCTAATTGACTGGATTTGTTCCCATTGGTTAGTTCTCTGACGTTTTTATCTTCATTTGAGAGTTGTTGAGACGGCTGCCGTTGGTAGGCTTTTAGGACGCCTGCATTTTGCAGACAGAAGTGTTAGCTTGTACCGAAGGCCTACAGTAGTCTCGCGCTTCAGTGGATCGGGGGCTTCCTAGGAGAGAGAAGCGCGGATACAATACAGCTGGGTGAATTCTATTTCTTAAGGGCATGTGTTAGTTGATCTATATCTCTCCCATTTATCCAAATAGGACAGCTCATCATTCATGCGCTTTTTGGAAATGTGTCGATGACCTTTACAGCTGTAAGTTCTAATATACTTCGTAGTTATCAGCCCATCGTTTTCCTCATTTCGGTCTTTTACTTTTCTAGCCTCATGACGACCCGGGCTATGTCCATGCTTCCCACCCGCCCCCAAGGTTGCGAGCCAAGACAGTCGGTCATCGGTCGGATCTTCGTGTTCCATGTGCCCCAGTTTCCTCCAGTCCCCATCCCAAATGTCTCCCGGTACACTGTGACCCATCACATCACAACCTCAGAACGACTCATTGTACAACAGTAACTAACATCCCTCCCATTCCGATCCCAACAGAGGCAGCTCTCGGATCAGATGCACTCACCAGATCCGATTCGTTTCCCCCTTCTAATGCTGTTCCAACTCATCTCCATCCTTATATGAACCATATTCCTGTATCGAATAACTCTGATCCGGTGGTGGTAGATGAGAATTTTGAAGCATCTTCCCACCCGACCGCACTCGATTGCCTGGAAATTTCATCAAAGTCTGCATCGCATGACTGCTGCGAGCATCACGTGGATGGAGGTGATGAGGGTGTGATGCATGAACAAGACCAGTTAAGTGAAACGTCCTCAACTAGTCACAACGAGCTGGCTGCCGAGATTTCAGCGATCGAAGAGGAGGAAACAGATGACTTTGATGAGTCGGATGCGTGAGTTCCCCTTATCGCTTTTTTTGCTTCGGTTTTTTATTGGATGACAACAAGAACCCCTGACTTGAGCACCCCTGGGGAGACACCAGCACGTTCTGTAAGTTTTTAGCTGAAACATCTAGGCGGGTTCCTGTACGGTTGGTCAGTTTTTATAGCCACCAGCTGCCTCAGTTTCGACAGAATTTCAGTCTGATATCTTGCGTTTATCTCATTGGTCCGTACTCACCGTTGAGGTCATGCTGACTTGTTTTGTTTGATTCACCCTGTCCAATTCCACGACTATCGAGAGGGACAATATAGTCGGGAGGCCCCTGGTGTAGGGGCAGTAGTCGCCTATTGGGATGAGGACACACGACTACCCTCATCGATAGTTGGTGACATTTTCTGATATGGCAACACATCGCACCCATTGGTGAACCTGCACTAACCGACTGGTCAGTTACCCTATGACCCAGTCCCATTTAACGGATCTCACATGTTCTCTCGTCATGCTTTTTGATCCCTTCTTTTCTTTCTGGATTATCCAGCGTTGTCACCAGCCAATTGCTGACAGGCACAATTCAACGTTGAAAATGATGGCGACAATAAGACATTTGTTGTATAGTTTGCCCATATTTGTTGGTGTATGTATTCAACTGGTGACTTGCACCCAACTGAAGGCTAGGTGTACCACGGAGGCTTGCCTAATGGAACTGTTATGGTCTCTACTGATTTATCAGTCAGATTTGCCAGTTACACCGGAATCGAGAAGACAAACGACCTTGAGGAAGTTGTACTGGAATCAATTGAACCGTTCCATGATATGGATTCAAATGAACCAGAATGTAAAAAGAGCGAACAGTCCAATAGAGGATATCACTGAAAGGCTGAAGTGGAGAAAACGAGGCTTCTGTCTACAAGATAAATTGTTAGCACAGTGAATTTGTTCGTTTGGAGGCAGTACTCCTAACAGGAACCTAGAGTCAGTATCCATTTACATAGGGTTTGGAAAATTAACATGCATGACATGTGTATGCCCCTAAACTGCTTCTGACTGCCAACCAATATCAGATCCTTTCATACAACTGTAGGATATTTTAGATGCATGCACCCCGCAAAAACCACGAAGTCAGATGTGGTTGTCTCTGTTTGGGGTGATTACCTAACAAACTCAATCAAGGTTCTCCTCTGGAGGTTATTTCTACGCAACTAGAATTCAACTATCTTCTAAGCTTGGACAATGTAAATCCAGAAGCTAGGAATGGAATTCCAGCGGATAGCGTGCTCAGGAGCTTACTCTGTACTGGCTTTCTTTAAACCCAGGCATCCTGATGCAAATTATTCCTTGCTCACTCCAGCTGTCGTCGTTTGCCAATTTTCACTAAGAAAGTTGTCACACACACTTGTTGGAAGCCCATTTTGAGTACGTTTCACTGACGTCTTGGGGCTCAATGTTTCAACTTGCACTCCAGATAATCTGCTCCGCTGAAGGTTGGTAAACTGAAAAAAAATCAAGATGGACTAGTCGGTATGATCGACTCACGTCGAGTGATCGACCCTAATGTGATCCGGCAGTGATATAAGTGTACGCGCATTCTGATTGGTCATATAGTAGACAGAACTCTGTTTATCAACAGAAAATGAAATCCTTACTATTGCCTTGCAGAGAATTTCAGGCGGGTGATTGGAATTCCAGTACGCTGTCGGCCTGTTAGGGCCGTTTTGGCCCATCTATTTGATGATGCCCTGGGGAATCCCGATAGTGATGAGGCTTGTGAAAACCGTCAACAGCAACTTCAGTCGCTTTGGCAGTTATTGCCTCCATAGATGGGAACCCCGGGACGGCGGTCGTCGGTGGTTAGAAAAACCGAATTTCCTTCCTGTTTCAGTTCCGTTTGGCATCTTAGCTATAAACTATGTACCAAGGATACGTTGGTTCCAGTTGCCAGAGTTCCAGTTACCGAAAAATGCGGGGGCAGAGGAGATATATCTAGGCACTGGAGGCGATGGTTTAATCAGTGTGTTGTGGTTGACGCATTACTTGTTCGAAGAAACGGAAAACTGGGCAGTTACGAGTTGAAGGGTTTGATACAGGTGCACCATTGACTGCTTGACTGAGCCGTGTTTGCCAGTGTCATTAACCACTGATGAGTTGAATTCCGGGGCTCTCATCCAGAAAGGTGGCAGTTGCCAACCCGATTGAGTTTACTGGTTAGTGCTTTCCTGCTCCGTTGCTAGGCCATTGACTGCTCACCTCTCGGTCGCCTGTACTCAGCACAGGGCTGGACGAAGTGCTCTTCGAAGCAAACAGTCCTTTGGCATGAAAGCAAATAAACCATGAGTAGCTCATCTGTCTTGGGAGAATTCTTGCCTCCTAAAACCTGGCGTACCTCAGCACTGCTAATTCAATGTTCCCATCAGAGCCGGCCAATACTTCGGAGATACCACTAATCGAACAGCAAGAGTTTTCATACATCCTCTGTGTGCAGAGGCCACGTTTCTGACCAATGAGATAGAACGGTTTTCGGTGAATAACGATCACTCCGTGGTCAGTTTGTGATCACTGAGTGTACATTTTACTTCTGTTGACCCCTTTGTGTAGCCGCGTTGAACAAAACTGTGGTGAACGTGGACGTACGGTTTTTTGGTAGATGACGATATTCTGTGATATGAATTGTAAACACCGTTGTTTTCTCGTTATCTTGTCTCACCATACAATAGCCCTAGGTTATGTACGTCTTGAGCTACGATAGCGGGTGGTACAGCAGCCGGGGATCACTCTCAGGGTTGTGCATTCACATCAAAACAAATGAGGTTTCATTGTTTGGCAGCTGTGGCGTATATTCACATTGAGTGCGCTGAAATCTGTTCAGCTGTCAGTCAGCGGTCAGTGTATACATACATACGTTCTTTCGTGCCACTGTTTTTTCAATCAATTTCGCATTAATAGTTTGTCAATTACTCTGTCGTTTCGTCGCTCGCTCGCCCACGTGCTCTACCTTACTTGAACACTATAAAACTACTAGTTGTTTTTTTGCAACAAAATTACTACGTGCCTGCATTTTTCTTTTCACTGTGAAATTTGGCGACGGGAACGAAACTGACAATGTAATGCATTAGTCGTCTTGCTGGTGGACCCCATTGGGGATCATCCTGGATCTCTAACTGTTTCTGTTTTCTTAGTCTGATCTTTTTCTCCTGTTCATATTTTTTTCCAGCTACGCGTTCATACACAGCCTACCGCCAGTATCGCCGGAATTGAGCTATCAGCTCCCTGCATTGCCAAAGCGAACCCGATCAGCACCAGAATTTTGCCTCGTTCTTGATTTGGACGAAACTCTCGTTCATTGCAGCCTAACACCGTTACCGGATGCCCAGTTCATATTTCAAGTTGTATTTCAAGGAGTCGTTTATATGGTAAGTTGTGCGCCCCCCCCACACACACACACTTCCCTATTTTTGTACAATGGCTATCCCCAGACCGTATTTCGTACTTTCAGATGTTTAACCAGTCCCAGTTCATCTGCAGTTTTTACTCCACCTACTACGTGGCAACTTCCCCTGCCTTTGGCCACATTCTGTTGACGATCCCCCGATCGGAGCCGCTCAGTTTACATCAGTTATTCTCAAACTTTTCGGCTTATTGGCCCTTTGGTTCCTCGCTCTCAGGTATGCATTATATGCATTGCGTGTGAACTCTGATAAAAGGGAAGTCTCCCTTGATGAGAGGCACCTACCCTGGAGCATACTCAATAATCCCTCGTCAGGCACGATATAGTATGCGATCTTCCCAATGACGGGCTGCTTGCAGGCGAGTCTCGGTAACCTGTCTCGTACCCAAGAACTGATGGCCAATTCAATGGGCCGGTTCGGTGAATGGGCATGACGCCGTACTATCGGGATGTTGGTAACCGAGGATACATTGCTCTTCTTAAGCGGAATCATGTTGATTACACTGTAAACTTTTCTCGATGGGGTATAGTTTATGATAGCTGTTATATATTTCTTCCTGACACGAGTTCCGGAAAACCGGTGTTAGCTCAAAGTCATTTCTAAGGCCAATATATTTCCAACATACCAGAAACTTGGTTAACTGTCATTGAGTAGATTCCGTTCTAATGATACAATGCAGTCACAAAGGCATGGCCAAAACCTACTCTGGGCAAGCAAACGTGGGCAGCAGTTTTATCATTCTCAGTGAGAGCGAACTACAGCAACGACGTTGTCGACGACATCAAATTCACGATAGAGTAAGAAAATGGTGGAAAACAGGCGTTCTAGGATGTGCCCATCACCAGACTGCCCAATGGACAACCACAAACTGAGGTCTACAGGAAACCGATTGATTCACTTGAACCGAATTCTGAACTACTATAGCAACCACCAAAGTTGCCACAAACAAAGCTGCATTCGAACATTGTTGGCATGCATCGAAACATTGCAACACCACGGAAGCTAAAGTCGAAGATGTTTATTGGAAGTCTTCCAAAGTACGGTTATCTGGGTACTTTTATCTGGGGAGCCTTCGGTGGTCAGGGCGCTAACTTGCTGACCGGTAGGTCCGCGGTTCGAACCCGGCCTCTGCATCTCAACTGCTCCTCTGTAGGCCTGGGCTACCTGGCAGTATCTAAGCCCGCGTGCTTCCTTCGGGTGACGTGGCAGCTAGACACTAGAAGGGCTCTACAATTGGACCATTTTTTTTATCTGGATAGCCCTGAAGCAAAAACGCAATTCAATGAACGAAGAAGAGTTTTACGACCATGTGTCAAAAGCATTTCTAAACTGATTGCCAGAATGTTCTGACAGTATAGTACAACGGCAGCCTACAAGCCTAGGAGCACACTTCGCAAAGCATTATCAAAACCAAAATCTGGAAACCACGAAAAAGACCGACATCATATGCAAAGTTTGGTGCAAGGATTGCGACAAGCACTAAATGGAACAAACGGGACTGGATGAACGCCAACAGATCGTTAAGGGACAATCAATTTTCCCTCGTCTTCGCACATGAAAGTCAAGGGGAAGACAGATGTAACTGGAACCAAATCGAGCAAGAACTTGAAGTTATGGAGACGTGGTACTTGACCGATAAATCCATGAACAACCACATGAAGATCGGCCCAATCTCTAAAACTCTGAAAACAGGAATTCTGCAGCAACCAAGCTCAAAACCTCAAAGAAAAAACAGACGATGCCAATAAACTATACTGAGGGAACGCATAACTGAACGGGTGAAATCAAGACCACAGCCAAGCAGGACATGGGCCAACAAATCAAAATTCAAACAGCACAGTGGAAATTGCCGAAAACAGAAAACAGTCAAAATAGTTGTTCAGATGTAACCATTTTGGAGCCTATCTGCCGTGCCACCTGAAGCAGGCTCGAGGGCTGAGATACTGCCAAGTTGCCCAAGCCTAGACAGGAGCAGTCGAGACGCTGAGTTCGGGTTCGAACCATGGACCTTCCGGTCTGTAATTTGGCGCCTTAACCAATGAGTGATCTCGAGCTCAGTCACAGCTGAGCTGCACTGCGGAGTTCCAACACTTGGCTAAATGTGACAGTCTCCTGGCGTGAAATTATTTGAGCGCTTCTGTAAAGTTTATCGTTAATCCTAGCTCGTAATTGACACCGAGGGGAAGACACGATCCGGAGACTTTCCCCTAATTCCCTGTTATCAACTACAGGTACTTGTCACCAGGGTATATTGGTTGGGTAACCGGGAGTTTATACTCCGTTTTTCCCTCTAGCTCTACTCCTAGGCCTGCCAGCTCGCTGTAATTTTACATTTCACTCGAGTGGTATCCAATCAGAGCTTTCCTGCAACGCCGTGCTTACATGCGCCCCTGTATATCTTGTCCAATGAGCAACAGGCCTTATCGTTCGGCCCTGTATGCTGTCCAATGATTGGCTCCCACTTTAACTTCTTCCTTAGTTGTATCCGCTAAACGAGAACAACTCAGCTGTTCTGCCTGTGCTTGTCTTCCCCAAACATTATAATAAGCTCTGTAAGTCGGTCCCGAAAAGCACAAACCCCTAAAAATAGGCTTGCACTGCAAGGTAGTTTTTACCTCGCTTGCTTCCTTGCTCACTTGTTCCCCTCAATCTGCTATCCCACAGGTCTACGTGCGCATACGTCCACATTTGTACGAATTTTTGTCGCGCGTTTCCGAACGGTTTGAAGTAGTTTTATTCACTGCAAGCACCAAAGTCTACGCTGATCGTCTGGTCAACTTGATCGATCCAAAGAAAAAGTGGATAAAGTAAGTTTTTCCACTCTCGCCCTTCCCATCGCCGTCGCTTCTGTTTAGACTGTTACGTACATTACACATTTGGCTGTTTTCTATTGATAATTGGAGGCGATTTGGGTATTTTCAATCGAGATTTCGTTCTTTGAGTGAAGTCAATGTATACCGGAAGATTGCGAGTGCGAATCTTCATGGGATTCCTGAGGTGCGCGTTGATGTGGTTTCCAATGAGGATGAAGTAGCTGCACAGTGTTTCTCGTCTTCCCCACCTAGATTTTCTTTAAAGGACAAAATCTCGATTGAAAATATCGCTGTTTCTGCCTGACTTTGGAACTAAGATAGGTCTCACTGGGTGAGAGTCCCTCGTTTGACTACAAGAACAGTCTATCACGTGAGCTGCTGTAAATTACTGCTCTATGTCTCAGGGTTTTTCAGTAAGATGCTCAAACCAGAGGAAAGATGATTTTCTTTTTTGTCACTGAATTTGCAGAAGGTGAGTTGCACACAAGCGTGGTCGATTGCGTGTGCGGTTATCCCGACTACGAACCTTCAAGTTCGGTGTAGTGTTATAAGAAATTCTGGACCAAGTCGTTAATCGTTGTTCGAGTAGTCCTGAACCAAAGTGTCACTTGGGGACACCTTGTAACCTCTGGTAGACTGAAATTAGCCGGAATCAACTCATTTTTATCAAGTCAATTTCCAATAGTGACGACTACCCGTGGTGCATGTTCCTGGGCTTACGATCCGGATGACTTTGGCAGTCACTACGTTCTCAGCTTTCCGGAGGCTAGTCTCTTGAAATGGCCGGACTTCACATCTACCGGATGACTTTAAATCAAGCGAATCTAATTTTGTGCAAGCGCATGCTGGTTGGTCAGAATATCGACTTGTCGGAGTCAAACATTTTAGCTAGTTGTTAAACCGATGCGTTGTGTTTGTGTTCTGCTATGCGCTGCTGTGGCGAGCCAAAGTTGACTTAAGGCGTTGCACAGTCACCAAATTAGCGCTATCGCGGTCCACACGGTCATGAACATAGTTCATAATCGACTGCCATAACCCGAAAACGGCCTCGCTGATGGCTGTTCTCTACAGTCGATTCGAAACACCACCTTCCAGTTCCGAAGGGGCCCTATAGGTTGAGAGGTTTTAACCGTTTTCGAGAACAGGATAAATGTTAGCTACTCTGGAGCAACTCTGGTGGCACATAGTTTTTCGCGGGGTAACCGAAAAGCATTATCCTTTCTGCTTGTTCGGCAAGCGATGATGTTTTAGGATAAGAGTGCTCAATGTCCCTTAGCAACCTGTCATCCCACCCTACCTGGTCGAACGAACTTCACTCACTACGACTCCATTGGCATTTTAATTCCCGTGAATTTCCCGCTACCTTGGCAAGTCCTATTTTACGTTGTTTCTTCGCAGTGAGAATATTTGTGGTTTCCCGCGCAGTATACTTACTTGAAGAGGATGTCGGCTACCTTCTGTTTTCATTAACGGTTTTTCGTCGGTTTATTAACTAAACTCTTTGGTTGCTCCTTCCACCCACCCTATCATAGGCACAGGCTCTTCCGTGAACATTGTGTGTGCGTGAACGGAAATTATGTTAAGGACCTTCGAGTGTTGGGAAGGGATTTGCGCAAGACCGTCATCGTGGATAACTCCCCCCAAGCATTCGGCTATCAGGTGAGTCGATATTCTGCGCTTTTCCATGCACACACACATATGCATCTAACTGATCCACATCGTTATCCCTCTATTCTGCCAGAAGACAGTTGCTATGAGGGAAAGTCGTTTTCATGTAGAAACCCTGAAAAAAATGATAAACTCGCGCGGCGGTAGGCTGTGACCTCTCGCTTACCGCTAGCAGGTGACAAGTGTGTTTTGGCAAGTTTTACAGTCTACCAAAACGGTTAAATAGTCGGGTTACCTTAAGACTGGATGAACACGACACCAAGCTTCGTCAAAGCATCTGAGGCGCTCGACTTGGTCGACAGATTCATGTTGAGTAGTTCTATAGTGAAATTTCCGAGGCTCACTCAGTTTCCAGTACACCTATGGTGACGATGTGATATTAACATGTTGATAACGATGATGTTCTGTGTTCGAGTGCCGAAGATACCTTTGGAGTTTTTTTGGCACATCTGTCGTAAGAATATCGAGCTGGGGATGCTGATTAGCAACAAATGGTTTTTGGTAACAAGTCAAGTGCCTTTTCACTGAAAACTAAAGTGCGACTGAACCAGCTACTCCAGGAGACGCAGTGTGGAGAAAACGTGACTTGGAGACGGGACAAGAAAGCCCCCCAAATGGGTCTAAGCTGTGGTGGCCTGAGTTGTCCACTCCGTCATCGACATCGCGAAGTCCCCTAACCAACAACTTCGTTGTGGACAAAAACCAGACGGTAACTTCACTTTATTCATCATTAATGGGGGCGAGAAAGCTCAGTGGTTAGAGCGCGAATCTGCTAACCGGAAGGTCCGTGGTTCGAACCCGACCTCTGCCTCTCGACTTCCCCTGTCTAAGCTTAGGCAACCTGGCAGTATCCCATGCTTCGTGCTTCCTTCTGGTGGCATGGCAGTTGGGCGCCGAAAGGGTGCTACAGCTGAACGTTTTTATTACTACTATTGAACTCGTGTGTATGATGAAATTGCTTGGGACTCGGTTGCTAAGGTGCTCAACAAACTTCTGTTGTTGTTGTTGTTGTTGTTGTTGACGGTGCTCAAATTCCGGAAACTGAGCCCCTAACAGGGAGACGCCGGTAGTGTACTGTCTGCGGATTTCAGCAGCAGTCCCATACACACTGTTTCAAAAGAGGTGAAACTTTATTGAATGTCTCTGTGACAAAATCGTTAGACAGCCTGTCTGCGGAAGAATATCAACAGGCTTATTATCTTGGTATTATGTTGTCCTTGACAAGGGCCATTCAGGCCTGAGACATCCTCAGGTCTCAGAACCATAGCTCATTTAGGTTGGCTTCGGCGAATCCGTAACGAGGCAAGTAAAAAGCCATTGTTCGGTTGGGTAGCAGGAACTTCCATCGAAGAATGTATTCAGCACCGGTAGTTGCATCGGCTAGGGCCGTGTATTGCACATGCCGAATTGTCGTTTGCCGAAGAGAGTGCTGTTTGTAGTGCCTAATTTAGGGTGGCAGAAACAGAGGTGGTCAACCTTTGACAGACAGAGGGGTAAGTAAAAGAGTACACAGTCTGGGTGCTACCGGTGCTACTCGCCTTCCAGGTTGGGGACTACGTGATCCCCACTGTGCCTGGTTGGAGACCCTGCAAGATATGGCTGCTGATCGATATCAGTGGCGTCCTTGTTATCAATCTCTATCATTCTCTATCCAGGTTGCCTGAATGAGGATTTGGAGGTGTGTGGAGGTATAGGCACCTCGGAATGATTGAAGTAGGCTAGCCGTAAGTGCCTTTCCCATCCACTTTTATTCTTTTCTGCACAACAAGATTTTCGAATAAATCATGGTTGTACGGCAGTGGGGCACCAGTGTCGAACACTGATGTTACGCTGTCGATGATGATGATGAGCATCAAATGGGATTTCGATCGGGTAAAGACTGCATCGACCAAATCTCCACACTTCATCAGGTGTTGAAGTGGCGCCATGTGTACGGATGACCCACAGTCTTGGTGGTCTTTGAATTCAAGGGTGTGTTCGGTTCTGTCGGTCGGTCGTTGCTGTTAAACACACTTACTCAACGGGGTATGTCCAAGAATTTTGTGAACTTAATCCAATCCCTATATTCACATACTTCTGGGCGTAGGCATATGGTTAGCTCTCTGAAAGCTTCCCTACAAAAAAGTGGTGTCCGACAAGGATTTCTACTCTCTCCATTCTTGTTGAACTGCGCCACTGATGAAATGTTGAGGGGAACGCTGGAAGGTCCTCAAAACCCCGGTGCTCACATCGTCACTGGTGAGAGCCTTGCCGATCTGGAGCACACAGAGTACGTTGTCTTCACCCTTCAAGACCAAGGCGAAGCACAAGCCCTGTTGAATAAACTGACCACCATCGTACCATCCTTCACATTGAGCTTTGCATATTCAAACTGCAAAGTTGTGCTTCAGAACGTGCGGTCTCTAAGCATCCCGCTTACAATTCAAGGAGAATCACTGGGGGTTGTGGATAAGTTCACGCACCTCGGTAGTTGTGTTAGCTCTAACGGAAGTGTGTCTGATGAAGTCAATGCACAAATTTCCAAAGCCCAAATCACGTTTGTTAATTTGCGTCACTTGTGGCGTCAAAAAGACATACCACTAGATCTTAAGGGTCGCGTGCACCAGGCTACAGTAAGGGCTGTGTTGTTGTATGGGTGCGAGACATGGCCTCTGCGGACAGATGATGGGAGGCGTCTTCAGGTTTTCGACCACCGATGCCTCAGAAGCGTGGCTGGTTTTGGATGGCGTCAGCGTGTTAGTAACGAGGTGGTTTGAAAACGGGTATTTGGTTGTATGGGAGGTACTTCAATCGGGGAATACATCCAGCACCACCGACTACGGTGGCTCGGTCATGTGCTCCGAATGCCGAAACACCGTCTACCGAGACGAGTGTTGTTCTCCGTGCCTCCTTCAGAATGGCGCAAACTGCGAGGTGGACAATGTATGACTTGGCATAAGGGTATGAAAAAAATTACGAAGAGTTTGGGTGTTATTGGTATTGTACGCTTTCTAGGTCGGGGTCCCCGTGACCCCTCCTGCGCTTGGCTGGAAACATTGCAAGAAAAGGCCGCTGGTCGATGTGAGTGGCCTTCGTGCTGTCGCTTTCTTTCCGGATTGTCCGTTTGATCTCTTGGACAAATGTGGGCGCCCCAGAATGCTTGCGATAGACCAGTACCAAGTCCCCTCCCTCACCCACTCTTTCCTCTTCTTTTCTAGGGCTTTAGATATAATTAGACGAACCTTATGGTTGTACGGCAGTGAAGCATCAATGTCAACACTCGTGGCCGGTTAAGTGTTCAGACTACCTTCCAGGAGGTCGCGGGTTCTAGACTCCCCGGCGTTTCGTGAGATGCACACTGCTGATGATTCCCAATAAGGATGAAACAGCTGTACAGTGCTTCTCGGCTTTTCAGCATAGATTGGCTTCACTTGCAGGATGAAATCTCCACAAAAACGTGTCAACACTGCTATTGCCGTCTCTGGTGATAATGGTGATGATGGACCAAGTGGAAGTGATTTATTTTCAGGATGGTTCTGTATCGAGAGATCACTGTGATTACGTTTTGCGTTGACTAAATCGTGTTTCTAATAGATTGTCATCTACTCTGCATGACATGACACGCAACGGATCGCAGTGACGCTCACGCTGTCATCTCCTGGCCGGACTGCCTAGCTTAAGTCCACCTGTCGTTGTCCGCTGGATTTCAGTCGGATGGGTTTCGCACTGGACATTGTGTCAATCCAGTTGATGGCGCCTTACTTTGACATGATTCTCAAATGTATTTATTCTAATGTTGTTCAAGGGTGTAGATCGCCTTCCTTGCAGACATTGGACTTCTTCGCACTAATTTCCTTCTCTCCCCTTTTCTTTCAACTCTTCATTAAGACCTTCTCTCCTCATAGTTGTGTAGCAACTAAGCATCAGTCTTTATTACTGCTGTATTGCTGTCCGTTTATTATTATTATTATTATTAATATTATTCATTCATCACCAAAAGAGTTACTCCATCTCCTATGCTAATTCACTATGCCTTCCATAACCGTTCACCATACGGTCACGTTTATTTTCCAGCTTGATAATGGGGTACCAATTGAAAGCTGGTTCGTCGATTCGAACGATCGGGAACTTTTGAATCTTTTGCCTTTCCTTTTCGAAGTATCGAAGGCGGTAAGTCCTTTCTCAATCATTTCAGGGGAGCCTAGTTGTTGGGTCACATTTTGTCCCATATCAGGAACATGTGTCTGTCAACAGCCTTCAGTAACCTTACAAGTAGTATTCATTCAAGTTTTGTTTGGACCTTTTTTCAAGAGTCCCTCCGCTCATCGTAGTGACAACCAGTCATGTGACTCGGTCTTTGAGTTGTCTATCCCTCGAACATTTCCTTCTACTTTGTTTTAATTTGCACGTGAGTCCGAACTCATTGGTTCCGGGTATTCAATTCTCGTGGGCACCGCTGTCGTGTTTTCCAAGAGACGGCGTGCTGTCGTCGACGTGTACACCTCTTCGACATGATTATGATTCCCTACAACTTCGTCGAAGGCCGTAGAACACCGTATTTGTGTGTGTGTGTGTGTGTGTGTGTGTGTGTGTGTGTGTGTGTGTGTGTGGAATATCTTTGAATCCTGTTTATTCTGAATTTTCAAATTTGAAGAAATGATCGGGAAAAGGCGTCATTCTGCAGCTTGGGGAATGCAGAATGCATGTCAGTTAGTAACAGATGGCGTCTGGCAACAACTACACTGACCTGTATTTCTCATAGCTCAAGTACATCTTTGGCATGCTTTTGGTCAAATTATTAATGATATACACCTCAGGATTCCGACATTCTTGTGGTGTGTTGTTGGTCTGGAACCGCTCAACACTTGGCAGTGGCATATGGTCTTCCTGCTTCGATGGGTTTGGGAACCGGGTTGTTAATTAACTGGCTTATTTGACACCTGTATGTTCTTAAACGCGCGTTGATTGCGTCATGTGTGGATGAATTGTCATGTTGGAATAATGTGTATCCAGCTGGGGCCTGTGCATGTTATTGAGGGTAGTTACACCGGATCCACTATTCGGATGTTCCGCAACGCAGAGCTCGACACTGCTTTGTGAATCTGACTCGGTTGGAGCCAGAATACTCTGGTCTTCGCTTATCCTTGATGTGTCGATGAATTGCTGTTTGTTAGACCCTCAAGACGTAGTAACAGACACAGTTGGATTTTTTTCAAGCTATCTGTCTTAAGCCCTACTCTTAATATTCGGTCTTTTGGGGGAACTCTCAACGAATTTGGTGAGGATCGACTCGGTTTATCTACTAGTTTTCGTTTTCCTAATGCAATATCCCGATTAGACTATGTGCATATCCCTTTAGTTGATCTAAGTGATCCCTACTCGATCAGTGCCACCCAAATGCCACAAGTAACATATCTTACGGTTCCCATAAACCAACCAGGCTTTTCGTGCAGGTCAGGGGTCAGCATAAACAACCGTCTGGCAGTAGTGGATAGAGCCTTCTTATAGGGAGGTCTTTTGGAGAGCGAACTTTAATCAATCTATGATCTGGCTTTGATGAAAAACATAGTATCTGGCTTCGAGTTGTGTAAGTCAAGAGAATTGAAATAGTGGAAGAACCAAGCTGACGTTATGTGGACCTTGCTCACTATACATAGAGAGAGGAGGTGTGAATCGATTGTGTCAATAAACCATAGTAGTCTTGAAACGGATCCAGGTTAGCCGTTAAATTTTTTTAATTTCCGTGACTTCCCAATCGTACATTCTGTTGTAGGATGACGTTCGTCCCCTGATTGTTGATCGATTTCGGCTCCACGAGAAGGTTCTCGCCGCCGCATCGCTCTCCTCGTCGGCATCCTCACCGTCGTCGCCAACTTGAAGTCACACAGTTGACTAATCGGACACAATAATATATCATATTGGTCGCCTCTTTGAAGTGCATCTACGCTGCGGTGTTGATGTGTTGTTTACCTTCCTCACAAACAAACCAAATTCTCAACACCCCGGTTCTATCCAGCTTGCATTCACGTTTCTAGACAATCCCTCAACATTGTTATCCCACATCTACTAATACCCATCGCTGCGAATATCCTTAATTACCGGAACCTATATATATATATATATACATATACATATATGAATATATCATCTGAGATATTCGTTCAGCCATATGATTTCGTGATATTTACGCTAATTTTAATTTCCCATACTACTACAACATAATACGACCACCGCCACCGTTGCTTCTACTACTGACTCACTATTATTGCAACGATCATTCATTGTTGTTCTCGTTTCCGTGCTACGTACCTCTCTCTCTCTCTGTCTCTGTCTCTATCCCGCTGCTTTTTGGTCTCATGCCTTTCTTTTATTTCGATACTTCGTGCCAGATGCATTTATTCACACTACTTTCTGGTGACGATATTTTGTTCCAATTCTGTACAGACAGACAGAGATGGTCCGTTTTTCTGATTTTGTTCTCTCTCTCTCTCTCTCTCTGATGTGCGAGAGCACACCTATAAATAACGGATTACCGATCATCATATGGAACTATCTTACCCTGAGAATGTTTATATTTTTACCCCATTCCCGGTCTCATTGTCCACCTTCCCCTCTTTTTGGATCACTTATTCTGGCAGTCCTCTACAGCCAACTTTCTTTGCAGCATTATTAATAAGAGTAATCATCTAAGAGTCTGACTGGACTTTTGCTGTTTCATTTTCTTTTTTTTAAAAAAAATTTCTCTCCCTCCGTACCATCCTCATCACACTTTAATTGGGGCAAACCGGTCGGTCTACGATCCTTGATGGTGAATCGAATATTCTTTTTTTCTGTACAGTTTGCGCCGTCTCAGCTCCTGCTGCTGCATTTCGAACCTCGTTTTTTTTTCTATCTTTACAGTTGTTTTTTGTCCCCAAACTGAACGAACGGTCACTGTTGTTTGTTCTTGTCCGAGTGGTGGGTATTGCAGTTAGGCCATTTTGGTGAATTGCGTGGACGGGAAATGCACGTGTTGAATAGGGTTTAAATTACAATGAGATGTCTGCATCCTCAGAAGAATCTCTGGCTAGTGCTGATCGGTCGTTTTTTCTCTCTGGATAGGTCAGACTAGAATGGGAAGCAGTGCCATCGTGTTCCGGTCTCTATGAGACTCGTCAAGACGGTTACTTGGTCTTCGTTCGAGTCCCTGGACTTAGCAGACACGTTGCTCAAGCTTGGTCTTGTTCGCATGCGATAATTCGGATGCGTCGATGGAGTAGTGATAACACACCGCATATCATGAATAACTGAAGTCCTGAGCATATGCATTGCAGATGAGCTCTCATAAGAGCGAATTTCTGGCCCGGTGTATCCTCCCTTGCCGAGTAGGACTCTGCGGCATTAGAAACCAAGTCACCGATTATTTGGCCAAAAAAAAATAATTTAAACGCAGGAAAATCTGGCCCCACGGGGTGAAATGAATCTGTCAGTCAGTCAGCAGCAGCAGATCGTTTAAAGAATACCTGAAAGAAACGAGTCATTTCCTACTCAGTGCTTTTTGGTTGCCATATCTGTCTTTGTTCCCCAGAAATTTGCGTCGAACTGCTCTCCTGAAGGGCCACAGGTGCCCGTTGTAGTGGTATTCTAGGTCATAGGGGGCTTCTCTGGTGTGATGTTTTAATGTCTTGACGAAATGTCTATCGAATTGTTTTCATCAACCTTGTGAGTAGTATGTTACGTTTGAACAAAAATTGTCAGAACTTACTGTCACTGGGCTCTCCTCCCCAACTGTAGATGTATGCAGCACTGTCTCATGTGAGTAAATTAATGAGACAGGTGGTTTACATCACATAAGCTACACAGTGTATTCAAAATACGAAAATAAACCTTGGGCGCTGTCGATTGGAGACCCGACTTCCAACAGTTGGGAGTGACACTAATTTTAGGATCTCGCCCGAGTACCGAACAGATTGAATTTCCTGATTTCTACCTACCCAACAACATCTTGTCTCAGGGACTGATCATCCTTTGCTCTCGTGCCTCTGCCGGTCGATCAATGCTTCAAGTCATTGGTATCACGTAACTCTCGCTGACTTCTCTGGTTCCACCACTGGACATTACCGAAATTCTACGGAATATCTAGTAGTTCTCGGTTATGGTAGCCTTACTCCGGACACCACGATATCTGGCTTGAAATTGATGTCCTTTGAGAGGCAAACTCTCAACGAAACCCTTGGTACTTGACCCCCTAGCAGTGCTGATCAGGGCGCGAAGTTCATGCATTCTGATACTAACCTGGTATCTAGCCAATGACACGAAGACGAGCGTGTCCCTCTAAGTTTTTTGGAGCTTCGTAACATGATTTTCATGTGCAAGGCATAACCGCTACAATTCCTCTCTGTGGAGAGTGTTCCTTGGAAGAGACCCCTTGTTGGTTCTACTTAGGGTCACTGCAGGTGGTCTCTGGATACGGGAAAAATTTATAGACCTGCTCCAGGAGGACCATTTATAAAAATCATTCAACAGTGAGCTCTTTTAAAGTCTATTCTCCCCTCTCTCGAGACCACTTTCAGGAGACCGAGTGAAAGTGCTTTCCTCTTGGAGGGAGTTTCGTTTTGAAGGACCAACTAAGTGTTGTCTCTTATGGTCACTCTCCTCCATCCGTCCTGCTTCCCTAAGGCCGTGTCTTGAACGTAGTACGGAAACCGTTAAATTTTGTTTCAACAATCGAACTAGGTTACCGTCATCCCATTTTTCAGGATACAATGCCATCGGTGTTGAAATTCCTTCTTTGACCTCTACACCCAACCAATTTTCGAGTTTTCTAAGGGAATACGCAGAAACAGCACGCTCTTCAGTCCGTCGTCTGATGAGAACCCAGAATGGCATTTACAGTTGTGAAGAAGAGGCCATATTCCGGAAGAGAGCAGTTTTGATCAGGCAGAATATGTGAACAGAGCCGCATCTGAGTGCGTTGTCGAACAACACACGTCGAGACGGACGACCTTACCCAAAAAATGCCTTCCGTTTAATCGCCCCTAAGTCGGTTACTGACTCTGGAATTCAGAATAATATCGATTGCCTAGGCCGTGGGAATTCGGTTATGCAACCGGAGTCCTGCGTTCACAAAATGCTGATGCAAACTTTGAAATGGTGTTGGCCTCCAATCTGCTCGGCTCCACCCTCAAGTTTGGCGGTGACGTAATCCGCTCTAGTGAGTGACCAGCCGACGTCAGCTACCCTATCCACCCGTGACTACTGGTTATTTTCCTATTAATTGATTGCGCTCGATAACAGTCGCCAAAACTAGGTCTTATTCGCTACGGTGTTTGTTCTGGTGAATTCCGTGGGTATCTTCTACCACTTGTAATTGCTTGTATCGCACCAAAACATCATAGTAACTCTGCTATATCAGCATGGCGTCTGCGGTGGAACCATGCGGGCATGTTATGAACTTCAACGTTTGAGTAAGTAAAAAGGTTTACAATGGGTTCTCGCACAAGTTTTCGTCCAAAACGAATGTTTACCTTCTCATACCACTTAACTTTGTAACTCTGGTGGCTTCCTAACAAAACTGTCCTAGCTTTTACCACAGTGACGACGTTCGTCATACTTTAGGTATTATAAAGTAGGGTGGTAGCTTCATGGCAGCTCATCATCATCATAATGGACAGCACGACATCAGTGTTCAACACTGATGCTTCACTGCCGTACATGGCAGTTATCAGAGCTGGAGTTACATGGTGGTTGATCTGCTCGCCGGGCTTGGCAATAAGCTCACAAGCGTTCCATCACCAATGCAGGTGGCATCAGCAGTGTGCGGTTGGGCAGGCAGTTCCTCCATACCTGCTTGAATTCATATAGTTGTTAAAGGCTAGCTGATATCTATTGCTGTGGTTGGCCGACCGGAGCACACTCTTCTCAGAATCCCACTGGTCCACTTCAAGTTGTATTGCGTTGTAGTATGTATTCATTGCATTCGATTGGTGCGTTGAGTAGCTTCTGTTGCGTACATTATTACTTGCTCATTCGGCAGACGGGAGATGTCCTGAGTGGGACCGCCCCCTCCCCTCAACATGGACCAGATCCAGGTGACTGACTCTGCTCAGGTAGACGACTGTCGGAATGATGGTCTGAGAGTTCAGTACTTTCACGGTCGTTCCAACAGAGAGAGACATCCCCTGCCTAACCCCTCCAGGTGCTTGGCCGCGTTCACACGACTGTAAGTCTTTACGGCGGTTGCACTATCACTCAGTGTCTTATGGTCCCCTAATCTTTAATGTACCTAAACAGTTTCTGGCCTTTCTTGGTGACTTGCAGTGGCCCGAGGTCTCTAATATCGGGAAGAAAGTGCCAGCCGTGGTATTTTCTGCAAGGTTGTCATCTTTCGTTTCCATGATCTGTCATCCATGTGATGCCATTCTGCTCAGCAAGATTATATGAACGCTCTGCGCACTGATCTCTCCAATTTCGTTCAGTGCGTGCACACAGATCGTACTTACTTCCGGCTTGTAATAGGTTCAGTCAGTTAGTCGGGCTCTGCGTACAAGCTTCGTCACCAAGATATTCAAAGCACTCGTGTTGCTGGGTCGCACAATCACAAAATCGATCGCGCATGTTTTCTCAAAATTCAAATATTCGTCTCTTGCGCCTCCGTGACCAAAGTGAAGTCGGACTGCTTGGAATTCAAAACTGGAGCAAGAAATACACTACTCATAAGGTTGCTGAAAATTCTTCGACAGCCCGCGACCGGTTTCGCCCTTCTTGGGGCTCATCATGTATCGCGATATCTCGAATATCGTACCAAATGAAACATGAGGCGGCCTGGTGCAGCACATTCAGTTGCCTGAAAACATAAACGAGAGATTCAGCTGGGTTCCAGCTGAGTCTCCCGCAAAACCAAATTTGTTTTCAAACGAGTGTATTTCGCTTGGATAGGATCCTGATAATAAGTTACAAAACTCTCTTCCAGGAGGTTGATTTGGAACTGGCTCAGCCTTGCGCTGCGCGTGAAAACAAGCCATGTTGTTGGGGTCTTCCAGGGCTACTGACCATCGCCATAAGCGTCGTTAGCATGACTACCAGAATTATTGATTACTGATGGCTTAAGGAGAGCGAGAATTGTACGTTAAACGCAACAGAAGTGGGGAACCCGTCTCGATGGTGTGTGGACTGCGGCACCTCCTGCTAATGTGGGGCTCAATGGGAATGTTGAAATGTGCACTGAGTGTAGCAGCAGACAGAATTCGTCGTTGACTGATCCAGTGATGTAACCTTTTTCAGGGTCTGCGTGCCAACGTGATTACGTTTTCCAATAAAAGACTTCAAGTTTGGTCTCCGGGTGACAATTTGACCTCCCTTTGACTGCTTCAGCTAAGCACGTTGTCAGGTAAAAAGTGCTCTGCCGACCACACAGTCTGGCATTCAAATCACGTGGACAGACCAGAGGAATCTGCTCACCTTCTTCAACTCATCCAAAGTGCATGATTTTTCTCTCCCAACACCTTTGCAATGACCCCCAAACTTACTAGTCTCAGTATTGGTCCCAGGACGCTGCCTAAACACAAAAGCAAACGGACGTTTCAACGCGTATCGAAAAAAGTGCATTTTACCAACATTCCCATTTCCACACGAATTTGGTTTTGACGGGAGACTCAACTGAATCCAACTAAATATCTCGTTTATGATGACGCGCTTCCACTGAATATGCTGCACCAGGTCGCCTCATGTTTCAGCTCGTACGATATTCGAGATATCGCAATACGTTCTTGTTTAGACGTAACACACTACTCATATGGTTCAAGTAGAACATAAGGTTGTCGGCAACTGCGCCTACCTGATGAATCCCAAGAAGGGTGAAACCGGTCGTGGACTGTCGAAGGGTCTTCAGCAACTTTATGGGTAGTGCGTATATAAAGGTAAAAAAATTGTCATCATCGTACGCATGTGGATATCGTACGATTCATATCTGCTAGTGGTCCGGTGACATTCTAAACTTTCAGTTCAAATATAAAGCTAAATTTATTGCACAAAATTCGATAAATCGGGCAGAGTCTTCGATGCCTTTTATTGATAATAAGTTCTGCCAAAGCTGATGGATAGCTACATACTACTGAGATATATTTAGAGGAAGAACTAGATTGTTTGCGCGGATAAGCAAGATGGACTTGTTGGTAAAACTCATGCAGTGTTACCCGGTTACAACGAAACTCCCTATTTTTCGTGCACTCGGTAGTTCAAACCTCGTCTGAAGAAATTGCTCCTTATAGGGAGAGAGAGAGAGTAGACCGCAGCGTTCCCCGTCAGCCATGATCTCGTAGAGAGAAGTCACTCTTCAGGAAGGGTCGTATACCACTGGGAGAGGATGGCTTCTCTTCGAGGGGGTGGTGCGACAATTCTCACAACCGTAGCCGATAGGGGAAGTTGCTGTGGTATTCCAATGAGCATGTCTTTGTTCGGGGATTACTGTATATGGTAAGAAAAGGTCCGCTGCCAAAGATGTCAGCGCGAACTGCGAGCGAACAGAGTATAACCACACATGACCAAAATGTATTTGACAGTTCAGTTCGTTACAGTTGAATTCCCTTCAATTATTCGGCTATTTTACCGTTAAGTCCCCTCATGCATTTTTATAGATAGTTATTTATTTATTCATTGTTCAAACAAGATGTGGAAACTAAAAAAACCAATCAAGATGGAACACACAGCATACCCATCAGCTGGGCAGTCGGACTTCAGTGCGACCCCTTTACCACATGCTGTAGATAAGCGTATATCTGATGAGTTAATTGGACGGTTTGTCCATCGTCATCAGTCTATTTACAATTCGGAATAGCCAAACTGAAGCATCCACAGATTTGTGTCTCGCGATGAGTCTTGTTGCATGACGTTTCACGGCGCAAAAGTGAGGGTCTAGCAGTAAGAACCAAGTTACCCACAGCTTTATGAATCACCAACAGTCAACATTACTCCGATAACTTATTTCGCATGGATATTCATTGAGTAGACTGTGCAATGTGCATATCTTATGAAATGAAAGTCGTGTCACGATGATAAGACTGATTACGAACTTAATGATTTGCTGTGGCGTTGAACATGCTGCAAGGCGAACAGCTGAACAGGTGTCGATGTGGTATGGTTTAGAAATATTAATTAATTGACATGCGAG
>SJOL01006792.1:191162-250405 GCA_004794785.1 Opisthorchis felineus
CGACAACTTTTTATTCCTGATCTCATTGGTCGCTTTCCTATTTTTGTTGCGTCTTGATCTGCCTTCCCTTCATTCGATTGGTTTTTATGGCGGTTTCCATTTTACTCAGTTCATTTTCTTTTATTTGATTCGTCCATTTTGAGGTGGCAGAGAGTTACTTTTCTCAGGTAGAATCTATCCAGTTGCAACTAATCAAACCTATTTTTTTGGCTCCTTGCGTCACACAAAAAACCACAAACATGGCGCGTGAATCTAGGTGTGGGAAGTGAATCTAAATCTTCCCCAAACCACGCGCAAGAATTCATAATATACAGGCCAGATTTTCTAGCGGTCCTCGCGACGTTTAACTCGTCCGACTCGGTTTCCTGTGAGTAGGTTTTTCACAATCATAAAGATCATGTCCACGGTCCGTTGCACATGACTGAGAAAGCTCCGGCGATCTTCTTCCGGTTTTTCGCTCAGTTTCCCCATATGGTGGATGTGTGATCACTGAGATTCTCTCGGCGAGTAAAAACGCTAAGATCAGCTTAATAGCTGTTTTAGTGGCTCGATAACATCGCTAACATCTAATCCTCAAATGAAGTTTCTTGGGCTTACTAGCGGTCACACCCAGGAAGCATGTGTATTGAAACAATCCTTGCCAAGCCCATGTTTTGCTCTTTCTTCGTGTGTGGATAACCTTTGTTCTATTCTTTTAATTCCCAGGTTCATTTCAGAAAAGTGTACCACCAGTTTGAATCAGCGAGATCTATCTTTTATGCTTTGCCCCAGCATAAAAGCGCAGTGTAGGGTTTGTGTCAGTGAAGACTTTTCATCGATCACACTGGAAAGCAAGTTGATCAATATGCGCGCGCGAAGGCCGTTCGTTATTTCTCAACAAACTACAATGTAATCTGTTAGCGAAACCCTCATCGTTAGCCATTCGAAAGAGAGAGCGAGAGTATCTCAGTATCGCCCCGTTCTGACTCTCCCGAAATTTCCTTTGATAAGGAAAGTGACGGACGTAAAAAATTTTCGCAGGAAATATAGTCGAATACATTCTCAAGCTCGAAAGTATTTTGTCCTTTGTAGAAGTCCATCTTCACTCCTCGGTTATCTTGTTTAACCGGATGTAGTTTCAAGGTCGGGACATGGTGTGATTAGATTTGCTATAAAAATACCCAACTCTTCGATTACCGTGAGTGAACTTTTCAAAGTGGAACACAACCAGTGACTTACACAGGAAGGAATGTACTGTCAGACTTGGAAATCCTTAGGTGGAAGTTTCTAACAGTTGATGGCTTGTGGCTTTGTGTGAACATCCCAAAAAAATATGAGTTTGGTTTCAGCGAAAACACATGAGCTTTTAGTAAATCTGCCAGTCTGAATCAGTCTGAATCGCGTAGGATTTTCCCACAACCTAATACCAGTTTCTGGAATTTTGATCTGTCACTCATTCCAGTCCTAAAGATGGAAAACTTTGCGTGAATTCGCCGCATTCAAGCATTCAAAGCGCAAACTTCTTGACTTCGATTCAGTGCAGAGAAGAGTAAAGCGCTTGGAACAGGTTACGATTTTCTCGTTTCAGAAGAGTTTGATAAAACACCGGTAGATTTATCGCTGGGTAAAGTTTCGTTTCTGACACAAAAGCATGGTCGGGCTTAATTACTAGATTACGAGACCCGTCGCACATGAAGAATTAGCCAGCACGATATCTAATTGAAAGCACACCTAATCAGTGCTAGAAAGATTTTTAAACGTAAAACTTTAATCGTAAGTTTGCTGAAGATTCTTTGACAGCCTACGACCGGTTTCGCCCTTCTTGGCGCTCATCACCTATGCGCACATCCCGAGATTCCGTCAATCGTAGGTTCTGTATGAACGCACTTCATAAAATGCATACATTTACGCCTTAATTTGGCCTTAACTGGAAACCCAAATGAATCCAGCCGAACCTCTCTTTTATGATGCTTTTCTTCAACTGAATGTGCTACACAAGGCCACCTCATACTCCAGCGCGTACGATATTCGAGATATTCCAGTACATTGTCTAGACGGAACACACAACTCATAAAGTGACTGAAAACTCTTCGAATATCCCACTTCTGGTTTCGTCCTTCTTGGAGCTCATCGGGTATGCTTTCCATCATTCTTGTTAATCCCCTATCTTGACTAATCGCCGCAAACCTCACCTGTCCGCTGGGGTGACCTAAAACTACTCTCCACAGCTTCGACAGTTCTACTTCCACTAATCTGTCCACACCGAGATGCGTAAAGATTTCCACCGCCTCGGCCATCAGCCACTGTGGTCGGAATCGTAGGTCCCGTTTCATAATCTCCGCATTTCTCCCACTATCGTCTGAAATTAATTTGTACTTTTTGGTGGTTCGTTTGTTCATCTCCTGTGCTCACCATTTCTGATGTGCAATCTTTCTAGTTGCTAGCTTTATGTAGACCTTAGTGCACTCAGTGTATTTGATTTTATATACGCAGTTCACAGTCAGTTCAGCCAGGAAATGGCCTTCCAAATGCACCAATGGTGAGCACAATGTTCTTCCCTTCTCGAACACTACTCTAACGTTAGCTGTGTTTAACAGTTTCCGAATGACCTTAGACATTTTTACCTCGTAGGGAGTGGTAGCCGTACCAATCCATTCACAACTGGGTCTTGATGATGAGTACAACACCCTTCTTAATTGTCACTGGGTTCCCACTGTTTTGAAGTCAGTTTTTGACCTGCTTCCATTCGACTTCTGTGCACAGCGCTTGGATTCGATTGAAGATCAAGAGGACTATACCGACTTAGGGCGGGTGCAAAAGGAGTTTAAGACGGCACGAGTATCTGTTGGCTTCTGGCAGACGGTAGTTTTTCATTTTCGCATCACTGTTGGGTGTCGTACAAGCTCTCAAGGTCAGAATGTCTGAAATGACTCTGTTTCCATTAGGTCAGGATTCACATTATTTGGATATCGAGCCTCTCACATTCGATCATCACAGGGGTGTCATCTAGATAAGTTTGGGCAATCTAATCAGGACAAAGCCTTCCCGTTCGAAGTCCGCCAAATAAATATTTGCCGAAACCACGAACATTAGAGATACCATTGATAGACCTTGTTTTTAAGAGTACACAACTGAGTGGAAATCAAAACAGTGAGGATTCAAACAAATCTGAATGACATCGACTGTTACATCCAGTGAGAGTTACGTCCGTTCTTGCGGTTTCATGTCTGCCTGTCACTTGGTCCGACAAACACCCAGAGTTAAAAGCGAAACCTTGTCCAGTAATAATTCAACCGATTGTTTTTCGTACTATTTCGAAACAGATATTGGCAAAAGTCTCAATAAGCCAGGCGACGAAAGCGCTCAAGTTGTCAAGCCCCTCAATATCAGGATATCTCAAACGAGCATGACAGCTGCTTTAGTCTGCCGTTGTTTAGAATGGAGAAATAGTGTGGTTAATCGCAGTCACACAGACAGACTGAATCTGACAAAGGGTCACATCACTAGGCCGCACGAAATGGTGAACGCCCAATCTGGACAGTCCGGATGATTTCAAGTGCAAGAGGACATTTTCAGCGTCAGGTTCGAATCCATGCCAACACCTCTCAAAGTATTAGTATGACTCAGGACGAAGTAAGCTTTATAACACTAGAGTTAGCTCAGTGTTTAAAGAGCGCATTTACTGACCGCAAGGTCCGTGGTTCGAACCCAACCTCGGCATCTCGACTGGTCTTGTCTAGGCTTCGGCAATCTGACAGTATCTCAGCCTTCGTGCTTCTTTCGGTTGGATGGCAGTTAAGCACCGGAAGCGTGTTACATCTGAATGATTATTTATTATATTTATTATAACCTTCTTAGACACTACATTTATTTGGCCGTTAAGCCAACTGTAGCGGAGAATTTAAAAACTTATCAGTCCATACTTATCACTGTAAGGTTACTCTTGACTTTGCCCCAGACTCTGTAAGCTTCTTGGGAACAGAACGGGTTGCAGCCGAAACGAAACATTTCAACGAATTTAAGTCTTCTTGAAGCTCAAGAAACGGAAAGGTTATACATTTCAGGGAATAAAAAGCGCTTGGTTTCATAACCTACTAGACTGTATAGACGTAATACGCTACTCATAAGGTTCCTCAAAACTATTCGACAGCCCACGACCGGTTTTGCCCTTCTTGGGGCTCATCAGGTAAGCGCAGATCCAGGGTTTCCGTTAACATTATGTCCCACTTGAAAGCAAATTGCACGAAATTCGATTTATACACTCATATGCACGCCAATTTGGCTTTTGACGAGAAAATCACTTTGAACCCATCTGAATCTATTTTTTTATAATGTTCTTAAGCAACTGGTTGTTGCTTATTCGAGTTGTTTTGAGTTTAAAAGCGTTTCACACCCTGATAACATATGCACGGCGTTGTTCCAACCAATGTTTTCATAGACATTCACATTCATCAAGTTATTGTTTGATCTTGAGTAGACTCACTTCTAAAGACAACACACCTAAAATTCTACAGGATCATTGCACACAAACCGTGCAGAGGAATGCCTTAGATGACCTGTTTCATCAAAATTGGCAGCTCAACAATGTATTCTGTGCTTACATTTTCCTTTTCATGTGGAATCCGCATTCGCCTGCACGACTTTCATGTGGTCACGTGAAATCACGAGAACAGAACCCGTTGTTCTCACATCCAGTCTACTGATTGTGGTGGGTTCTCATCACACTAGACAGCCATTAAGTCCGTCTTTGGGCAGACATGTAAGTGGTCACCATGACATTTGGACGAACCATGAAAATTGATTTACCACGGTTTAGGTTGTATGTCTCCGGTGTGTAGTTATGCCTGAAAAGGCGTCAATGTAAACCGAAAACTTGCTTGTGGGAGAGGTAAAACCTATTCTACGGCAAGTCAGTGCAAGAAACCCTTTCCTGAACTCAGGCTGAATTGCCCGGGACGATAATCAGCCATGAGACTCAAGACACTTGCAGGAGAAATAACCTTCTTGAACAACCTATTGTATTGCTTCTCTTTACGGTTTATCTGTCTTCGATTTAGAAAAAACACACTGTACGGTGTCAACAAGGTAACACGACTAGGCTGCGCAATCTGTGGGCTGGTATCCGCTTCTGGATTTGCTTGTCACACCGAAATAGGCTGATGAACAACGGCACACCACATGTAGTGCTACATGCGGTTTGCATTAAACCAACTGAACACCCCGCATCCAATATGAACCCGAGGAGATAGGATCGGTGAGTAAACAGGACGGGGCAGTCGTGAAGCCATCAGCATGCCCAACTGGTGACCCACAATTGTTGATTCTTGAGGGATGATTGAGCAGTTGAGACTGAGAAAGGTGATCTCGTGTCTGAATTGTTCATAGGAGGCACACAGAGTACATCAAATGTGGCTATCTAGCGCTAACCAGCAATCAGCTCGGTTCTTTAAACGATGATCACACAGCACCTGTGTGGGCTTAGCAGTCCGGAATGCAGACACAGATGGGAACGGCCTAGCTGTGGAACCTATCAGTGTCCGCTTCAGATAAGCCGAACCCACTGGTATGCCATTCAGTACTTGGCCATGATTGGATTTGGTTTGGTCAACAGGATGATTGTCGGCGAAATTTTCCTCTAGCATCAGTGTAGGCTAGGCCACTGAACTACTGATATGCATACAAGAGTAAGTTGAATACTAAAACTGGTCTACCTAATAGCTGAATGCGTACACCACTTGGAATATACGCCAAACATCTGTGATGATATTGTCGTTGTAGTCACAGGTTTTTAGGGCATATCAGCATTTACTTCAACCCATCCCTCGGGCCCAGGTTGTCAACCCTTCTTCATCATGCTGGCCAACTAACATTTTCTGTTTTCAATAGAAATTTCGTCCTGTAAGTCAGGTCAATCCATACCGAAAGGCCCAGAACAACTGTACAGCTGAAAACCAATAGAAGAATGCATCCCAAGAACCTCCAGGGAGATTCAAACCCGTGACCTACCGGCTACTGATTGACATGCAACCTTTCGGCCACGTGCGGACGACCTGAAGTTCGATTAACCCGCACTTCAGCAGCATTCATCTTTCGGTCATGGAATTCATCACATCACGGGGTCATGTGTTGACTAGCCCGTCGAGTAACGACTTTTCAGATAAAAGCTTCACTCGTCATGTGATTTCTTTCTTCTGAGCTACTTTCTATTTAGCAGGGCAGCAAACCAATTTCATGTGAAACTGGATGTAGTCACCGGCGGTGTCGAGTGTGAATGTTTTAGTCGCTTTTTCCCTGAGCAATGGTACAAGCCCAATTGGTGGCTTATTTATAGCCCCACGCTGTTGAAAACAGCCACGACATTCATCCGATGCAACGAGAATACTCTAACTGAATGTATCATCCAAGTTATCACCTCTCATGATGCCCTTCACGACCTAGGGTCTTCTGAAACCTGTGTTATCAGCTAACTATCCACCAAATTTGGTTGGCCGAGCTTCTCAGGGAATTGTAAACGTTTCATCACCAATCAAGGTGATATCATCATTACGGGGTTGAGTGGGTAAACTCCTCCTATTCTGCCTGTGCTTATATAGTTTCTTAATAGTATATGATAGCTCTAAAGCGATTGGTTTTTCCCGAGGTGGTCTTCGCGTAATCTAATTGGTCACTTGGGGATCTGAGTTGCGTCGTGGTCTCAGTCCATCTTGTCTAGTAGGTTCGTTAGACATCTCCAACTCGACAGTTCTGTTCCTCCGTTGAAATTGGGCCGTTTCTTTCCTGTTTTGTTCTCCGAATTCGTTTCACTTGATTGGTTAATTCGCTAGCCTTCTATTTTAGTAGCCCTTTTCCCTTGACCCGATTGGTCCTTTGGTTGACGTCAGGTTGTCTGATTTCCTATGTGGTTCAGAGTTCCGTGACTGTGTAGTTCTTTTGTCCGTAACAACTGATAGACTGAGTCGATATGGATGTGTTTATTGATCGATTTTCTGTGTAATACCACGCCTCGACAAACTCTCGATCCCGCTTTGTTCTTGCGTAAGCAGGCACTTGAACATCATCCCAAGTGAACTGATGTCCTTCGCTATCTTCGTGGATTGAAACAAGTGACATTGAGTCATATCTTCTGCTGGCGAGCTTATGTTGGTGTATTTTGGTGGCAAGTTTTCTTCCAGCAGTGGCCAAAGCAGTGTTTGTCGCAGTCGTTACACTGAAGTGTGTAGATCACGTTCGTTTTCTTTATTGCATCCAACCTTCCCTATGGTTTCAAGAGGGTTCTTCCCAAGGTGTTTACATTCTTGAAGGAGACGCGTCACAAACAGTCAAATCAAGTGACAATTCCTGTTCCCCCTTGTAATCTTAGCCGACAACGTGTACACTACAAATTCTCATCCATTTTTGTTTACGGGGCTACCACCTGCGTCACGCGCCAGGCTGACGAAATTCAAACACATCAGGTCAAGTTGTATTCATGTTCGTGCAATTATCAAACACGAATGGACACCCCTCTCTTCACATTGCACACAATAAATAGGTATGCAACTCAGCCCAAAAACACACTTGCACGCACCGGACAGGAAGTCGACCGAGCTTCACAAGTCTCCACGGACAACCGCGGAACTCGTGTAGCAGTTATACTGCAGAGAAGACACGTCCCGCGTCCGGAACTTCACTCAAGAACTCTCAACAATTGTCCTCAAACGATAGGTCACTTTTTGCCTTATTCCCTTCTTGCATTGTATTTATATTCATAAGGTGCACCTAATCTATTTAACCGTAGTACTCAAACCTTATTAGTGTTTCTCGCTTCTGACATTTGAGCTCAACGTCTATTTACTAGAGCACTAATAGAATCGTCAGCAATGCGCAGCCAAAAGGAGTTTCGAACCCGTGAACTCCCGACTAGCAGTTTGGACGAAAAAGCGCCGGATCATTAGCAGGTTTTGCCAAAATGCACTCCACTACGATCAACTGCCTTTATACTGGGCCACAGTTTTATCAGCTGGCAGCGTACAAGTGAAGGTAGCTAGCGGCCCGAAAGTCCAACTTTCTTGAGCAGTAACCCCCTCTCCCCAAGTCAACCGAAGAGGCCACCACCGTCCTTAGTTTACTGTCTTGCATTCACAAGGACTAGGTGTATTAGTCTGTCAAAAGAGTACTAGCAAATTCTCTGTTGTCACCTGGTTGCTTTAACACTCATTGGGAAGGTTTGCGAGCCTACTACTCTGTTGTTTGGATTCAGGTTAACCGTGAATCCGTACCCAGCATAGTTGAAGGGATGCACCCCGCCAACCTGATACCGTTTATCTATATTGTGCAGCCCAATCGCATGTGTGTTTTCGTGAGATGTGTTAATGATTTCTGGGAGTTATCCACTTCGACCGAAGGAAAAGCCATTTCCGGTATGCATTCAAGGCAAGATATGCAACGCAGATTGTTTGCTTTCCACCATGGAGCAGAGCGATTACCTGTAAGACTGAAGTAAAAAGAATACGGCTGTTGATAATCTCTGAAATCTGCGCAAGTGTGGTACACGTTATGTTGGCAAGCTCATGAACTATACATTTTCAAGCAGTGGAACGTTGACCTGTTGGATTTTCATTGCTAATGAGGGTCCTACATGTTGCTGTAAGGAGGGAATATCCGATGACAATACTAAGCCCGGGGTGTGCTACAGACTCACTTGTTTTCACAGCAGCCTTTCTGGTAGGGTGTGGTAAGATGTAACGTTTGCCACTGGTTAACATCGAAGCCCCCCGGTTTTGTGACTAAGTTGGACGAATCAGTCTTGGTGTTATCGGATCGCCAAATGCAAAACCAGTTCGGCTGTTAGGTATGCGAGGTCTCAGGATGTTGTTGAGCCTAACCATTACCCACTCGACGGACAAAAACTCCCGTCCATATCACTAGAGAGACAGCACAGCACCCCCTCTTGTTGGAAGCCCACCGCGGATTTCAGCGGATCTGTACCATCCGAATCAAGCCTCTTATTGCTGAATCTCACAGATCCCCCTTCATGACGGCAGTAATGTGCTGTTCAAATCAACACATGGTGCACAGGATTCGGTCGAAGCCACGGTATTTTTTGTCTTGGGACTCTCGTGTATGCGACAACTTTTGTGGTCCCAATAGGCAAATTTCTACACGTGATGGAATATTTTTAGCTTGGGTGCATTCATTGGTAGTTGATCAGGTGGCTGCTGATCTGTTATTTGAGCTTGGCAGTTGACTTGCAGACGTTTCGTCACCATTCAAGGAGACATCATCAGTGTTCTTTTGGGCGAGTAGATGTGGTTTCGCGAATATTTCTGAAGGAAACGTAGTTGTTGTCACGCTGAGGCTTGTCGGAAGGCGAGCTGTTATCAGCGTGAAGCGCCCGAAATTGTTGGTAGCTCCGGTGCATTGATTGGTATTTGATGCTGACGTTACGCACTGATGATGTCTGCTCGAATCGTGACGAAACGTCTGCAAGTCAACTTCCAAGCTCGGCGAACAGATCAACAGATGTCTAATCAATTGCGAAACCTACACATACAATGCCAGTTTTGGTGTGGATGCACTTGTCTTTCCGTTGGCAGCTGTCTGTCATTTCTCTCTAAAGCACACTATTAGCGTTGACTTAAAAAAAAAACTGGGAATGACGCTTCTTGACAGTTTGACAGATATACAGTTTCTTGTTAGTTTTCCATCGCTTGAATCCAAATAACATGAACTTGGAAAAAGTTGAGTCTATATCATAAACATCACTCATCCATATCATTCATTGGCTGTAAATGTTTCGCTGTCGGCTGAGTGAATATCATCCCCTGCGTGGCGTGCATACAGAACCCTTGAATATCGATTTTTTTACCCACTGCATGTCGTCACTTCTGTGCTTGTTGTGTATGGACGGACTAGGTTTGATAGTGAGTACAGTTCACTCACGTTACAATAGCACTCTTTCCTTCTTTAAAAAAAGGGGAAGGGGAGACAATTAATTGGAAAATGTTTGGGACCGATTGGGTAGTCATCGTTTCAGAGAGGTTTGATAAACAATCGGTGGATTGTTTACCAAAGGGAAGGGAAGAGGAGACACTTTAGGGGGGATCCAGAAACCACCCCTCTACTGGGATTTTTTCCGGTGATGGGGGTGACCAGAATAACTATGTTTCACACTTACTACAGTGTGGTGTGATTTACTTTGTATCCGGTTTTTTCCTGAGATGGAAGAGAGTTTCGCATTCCGTCTGTAATGAATGCCCCGGATGTTCAATATTCATGCATAACCGTGTTTCACACAAACAGGCGGAGCGTTGTGAATTTGTTTGACGTTCGTCAGCACCCGTCATCTTGCCGAAAAAGAATACTGGTGGTTTTTTAAGCTAGCTGAGATCAGATAAGATGGGATGGGACATGTAGTCACAGTATCAGTGATGAGTATCGGGAACTGGTCAGTTAGCATTCACTACTCTACTTCCTTCAGCTGAGTCGTCAACTAATCGGTCCTTCACCCGTGAAATCCTTCACCGAGTGATGGTGTTTGCGTTCTTAAAGTAAATTACCGATTACTTCAATTCTCGACAAATTAAATGGTACAATAGATTGTTACATCAGCTGCGTTTGTCATCACTTTGTCATCACTCAGTTAAATAGGGCATTTCCATTATGCTGTCTCCTCTCAAGCAGTAAACTAACTATTTCAGGAACCATAACTGGTTTCGTCTCTGCTGTTAGAAGGTGCTTATACCCTGAAGGGAGATCGCAATGGGGGAAAACCTGTATACTCAAACTCCTGTCATCTGTGGAACTGTCTTCTCTTTGGGGTTTCCCTGAGGAGGACATTAGGAAGGTCAAATTCCTGAAAGTAACCACTGAATGCCCGAAATCTACTGAGACCCTCAACTCCGCTAGACGCTGACCAGACAGACAACGCCCCCTCAATATGCAACGCGTCACAGCCTTGTATCAAAGCCAGGCAACGCGAGACAGCGTTGATCAAGGTCAGACAGTGTCCCTCCAACAAAATAGCTTGAGGCCGTTAAATTTTCGCACTCACGCTCTCGCACTCGCTTGTTCGGAATAAAGCTGTTGTGTTCCTTATCGGTGAGTTTGTTTCCGGCAGTAGGCACTGGAGCGGGACAGCAGTCAGATACAACAGATTGGCGACAGAGCAAGGTACACCAGAGGAGTACTGTGCAATGAAGCCACTCTTTCACGAAGCTTTACCTTTTATAGACTGTATTTCGGCAAATGCAATATATTTTTTCTACGTTCATTCGCAATCGGAGATGTCTCCAAGGTGTATGTACTGTCGAGAACCAGGTCTCTAGAGGTTTGTCCATGCGGCCCCACTAAGGTAAGGCACAACTTCCAGCTGTTTAAGCGAGTTGGGTGTGTAGCATCGCACCGTTACCGCTTCACCAAAGCGTAATGGGTATTTGCTCGGCAGTGGTTTGTGGTAGCTTGTAACTTTAAACGACTGTCTTGGTCCTTTGCATCTGTCGCATTCCAGCGAGTGGCGAGTGATTGCGTTGGACGTGCTCAGAAATCCGTGTCGAAAGAACCAATAGGCGGTTATTTAACAAGCATAACAAACTAGACTTTGACAAATACTCTCATTTGCATACGAACTTGGTTCTGACAGGAAACCCAACTGAATCCAGCTCTCGTTTAATGTGGGCTATCGAAGAGGTTTCAACAACCTTATGAGTAGTGTGTTACTTCTAGACAATAACGAACTAGAGCAAATCCAGGCAGTAGTTTTTGCTAAATGTCGTTTTTTTTATCGTTCCTGCCCACACCACTGGTAACAGCTCTTTGCAATTAGCCCTTAGTAATATGGTGGACTTATATAGCTTCTTTCCACTTACTTATTTAGGAAACCCCTGCTGTCTATTCGTCATCTTCATTGCTAGTGCAGGAAGGAGACTTCTGACTGGGAGAGAGGCCACGGAAAAAGTTGGAATTCTAGAAAGAGAGCCCTTGGCTTTGTCAGGACAAACCGACAGCACACTGAGAATAAGAAATACAACTTTAGAGCCATGTAGATGACCCGTTCGTCCCAGGAGAGTTGATTCAATTTACCTGTACAAATGTGGAAACTCCACAAAATGGGTTAGGGAATGATACAGAAAGGCTGGCCACTTTTCCAGTCAATGGCGGCCTTGCATGTGTGATCACGCAGTGACTGAGGCTCCCCTTCACTCACTTTACAACTTGAGCTGTTTACTTCGTGAATCCGGAAAAGTGTACAGCTGAATTTTGCCCCTTGGCTGGACAAGGGCTAGCCAGAAACCACTGTGTAGTTGAGCTCCAATGTGATATCATACACGGGCTTTCGTGGCAGAAACACAGAATCTCCACCGCCTCCAAGCAAACCGATTGCCGTTTTACCAGCAATTTATAGGTTTTCAGGAGCCCAAATCCTATCGGTCAGCAAATCCTTTTCGAGCTGACCCCTGTTCTGACAGTTCACAGAATACTATTGACATCTTCAAGCCTCACGGACTCACTTCTCCAAGAAATTTGACAAGAAGGATGGAAAACCAGTCTCGTTTGCTTATTACTATCTGAAGGCTGTCTTTTGAGTCTACCTGTGGTGTTCAGATTGGACATGACCAGGCTGGTGAGACCTACTAGCTGTCCTGTTTTTGTCCGGTTGCCTGGTACCTACATAGTGGAAAGACAGTATTCCTGAACCAGTCGATCTGTTGAAACTGAAGAGTAAGCTTCATCTGGCAGAGAGTGTTGCGGCCACTCGGATGCATGAAGTACCGGATGGGGAAACTTACCATGTGACGTCTATTGATTCATGTTCTACTTTGCGTGGGTCATTCCTGTCGGTCGGGTCACAACATGATTGTCAGTTATTTTCTCTCAACATCAGTCGAACAGCTCAACAGCCTATTATTAGTTAGTTACTTTTTAGCCGTCAACGGATCGTTTGGGTGTACACAGTTGAGGCAGTACTAAGTCCATTCATGCATCTCAGAAAAGTACTCACTGAAGTAGCCCGCAACGGACGCTAAATGAAGGAGAGTGCAGCAACTTGGAGACCTTCCGTTTAAACAAATGGAACGCAGCATTGTATGTTGACTACGCTAGCTTGAATCACAAACTACCAAGTGGTTTGGATTTGAGACAGAACTTAAGCCCCACCCCGGTCATAATTCTTCGGTTTACTTCTCGGCTTTGCAACGCGTTTGAACAAGCTGACTGAATTCAGCACACAGTTTGCATGTGTGAAACGACAAGAGTAGCAAAACGAGATCACGTTGTTTTCCGGTCAAGTTTAGGGGAACACGCACCCACCTGTTCGCGTTAAACGTTTCACTGTTTACTTCTTGTTCCAGGGTAGCTGAACAAACGGATGTCCGGACAGTCTGAACATTACCGACAAACATATGCGATGAAGAGCATCGTGGATAGCTTGGACAGTGCGTTCCACATTGAGCCTGCAAGGCTGTTCCTCTGAAGAAAGAGGAAGACTTCCCGCCCCCACACCATGAGTAAGTTCAAATACTTGGGGGGTGGGGTGGGGGAAAGTGGATTATCACAAATTTTAGAAAATAAATTACTGGAAAACTCACATCTACATCACTATCGTTTGAACGGTACTGCACCTGTACTGGAGCAATTATTCTGGTGAGTTTACACCGAAAGGGAAACACTGCACTCGGGTTTGTTAGGGCTCATCAGCAGTGCATATCCTTGGCCATACCAGGGCTTGAACTCCGGACATCCGACATGCTAGGCAAGCGCGTTTCCACCACTGGGAAGACCTGACAGATGGGTCAATCGATCGACGCAACCAGGACATTTAGTCGGTCGTCGTTCGAGCCGTCAGGTACACCAATCCGATCGCTCAAACATGAACAAGTTCACCTTTTCAAACGTGATAATTCAGATGTGTCCAGCGAGCTTTGGTGTGGTAGTGCTAAAACACTCGCTCCGCATCTCAAACCTTCAGAGTTCGATCTCCAGTACGGCCGAGGATGTGCACTGCCGATGAGCTCTAATCAGAACGAAACTCGAGTCCAGTGCTTCCCCCCTTGGTATAAACTCACCAGAATTATTGATCCACTACAGGAGAGGGATTATTCAAACGAGAGTGAAGTGGATGCGAATTCTACAAATCCCATGAACACCTACAACTAGTGGAAATCTAGTACAAATTAACACTACCAACACACTAATTGGTGATCCGCGCTATCTGATACATTGACGTTCTTCGTTGATTCTGGTCAGAAACTACTGTGTTGATGCGTGGTGAAAATCTGCATTGATGCAGGTGCTTAGCTCTGTTTGGCGCATATATTGGCGAAACTCTACACGGTCGGAAATATTACCATGTTGCGGAAACAACATCTCATGTTTCGTAACCATGCCCTCGTCTACGGAATTCACAGTTTGCATGCGTGTGTGGTCCAAGTCATACTTCCCATCATCTGTGTTTCCCGTTCAAATCTTCCAAAAATTTGCGACAGTTCGCTGTTCACAGTCATGTCATTATCCTACGGAGAGTAGACCTGGCGGTGCCATAGCAGACAATCAAATGCTGACTAATTTAGATCTAACGAAGTACGAAAACACTAACCGGTAAACTTAGTTTGGTGGGCAACTGCCGCCTCCCTGAATGGGGACCCCGGGACCCAAATCACCAGTGGTTAATGACATTGGCAGAAATGGCCCAATCGTGCAGTCAGTGGCGCTCATGCATCAATGCGTAGCCACCCAATTTCCGAACAAACTGAACATGCCTTTGCCTCCAAGGCTTGGTTGTACATCCCACATTCCCGTTGTCCGGTGATCGAAACTGTAGCAGCTGGAACCAATGTGCCTATGATAAATTGATTGAATTGATATTCTATCATATTGTCAGGTTCAGCCTGAACTGAGGTGTGTTCGGTCCGATAGGTTGCTGGTGTGGTTTTTCATGTAGCTGAGGTCGACCTTGTCATAATTGGTCGTATAGTTGGATCGACTGATTGGTTTTTGTTCCCCTTCTCTCCTGGATGTAGACCAGGTGGCTGTTGAGCCCAGTGAAAAGCCGGCTCCGCCATGGGAGCCGTCAACTTGGTCTTCCTTGTCACCATCTGAAGCGGCGATTTCACCAGGATTTCTAACCGAATGCATCTGTTTCTCTTCAACTGAGTTGACCATGCAATTTAAGCTGTCTTGGCTAAAGGGTGATTGAGAAACACTTGGTTTAGTCTCAGTACGAACGATCAAGCTGGTGAGGTTCTCAGGTGTCTAGCGTTTGCGAAGCAATTCAAGATTCTCGACATTTTCCCTGGACAACATCAGCCACTCCTAAGTTACCTGGTCCTCATCTATCACGTGCTGAATTTACGAAGGAAAGCCAAACTGTCTCGCTTTATAGCTTTTTGAGAAGACCCAAATCAGTTCGGCACACTGAGCAACTGCAGGGAATTCTTGCTTCGGAAACTTCAATCTTGAATCGCACCTTACCCCTTAATGGTTCAGAGTTGTTCGTTTACCTTCATTTTGGACACCAACAGCATCAAAATCGAGTACTGAAGTTTTTGCGTTTTCGTACCATAGGACAACCGGCAAACTGGATCTTAACAGTTAGGGATAAGTTCACCATGTGGCCTGTGATATGTTAACGGACAAAACGGAAACTGAGTAACACTACACTCGGTCCTTACATCATGGGTAGCAGCGATTCTGGAAATTTTTAAACACGCTCATCCGTCTCCAGGAGCAAGTAAGTCACCGTAAAGTAAACAGTACGCATTTGGTGAATTACACCCATTTGCAGAGTTTTCACTAACCATGTGAGTAGTATCATGCAAAGAACAGATAAGTAGTAAGCAAGCTTTTGTGAATACCGTTATTCGCTTCAGGTCGACTGAATTCCGTGGCTAGCACATCCGTGATTGCCGCCTAGTCCACACTTTTTCATAGCTGCAAAGCGCAACAATTGATAATGGGGGTCTAACGGTAGTTCTACCAGTGATGGGTTCGCGGCTGGCAACTGGGCCTCCTACAAAGTGGCACTTACGGTCACTGACGCCACTATAACACGGCGAGGATCGCTCCCCTACAAGAGGCATTCATGAGCCACAAGCTTTTAGACTTCTGGCTAGCTTTTAGTATGACCTAATGGCGTATAGATTTATTGCAGGTCACCAGGAGGCATCTTGTAATACGCACCTGGATGTTTCAACACTAAAGTGGCACAAAAGAGATTAGTTCGCACATGCAACTGCATACAGGAAAACTCCCAAGAAGCTTCACAAACTTGTCACCACGCAGTCATTATCGTGCTCACTCAGGCATACAAGACTGGTATTGTATGAGAACAGGATCGCTATGGATGACATTAGAGGGAACTGTTAAACATAGACAGATTTGCCGTTGATGTCCTCAGAGTTTTATGAGGGCCTACAGTGTACAGTTGAGGAACTACCCAAACACGGCCTTCTGATCGTTGCGAGAGAATAGAACGCTCAAAGATCTAGCGGAAGCATTTGGTAACTTGGTATACTAGTCACTAGGCAACCGACTGCCAGGTCACAATGGACACCTGCCTTTGTGGGCAGCCGGTTTCATTGGAATGTATGTTCTGGAAACTCAGCTGCGCTGGTCACTGCCGTCTTCCTGGATGGGGACCCCGAGAAGGGCCACATCAATGGTTAGAGACACTGTCAGATATGGCCCAGTCACGCCCTCAATGGCGTTCGTGCACCCAAGCTATTGCCTTCAATGCATAGCTCCCTTCCCAATCCCCCCACTTAACAGTCCATTGACAGTGCTGTATTTACGCACCAATTTATCAGCTCCCACCTCCAATGTGCAGCTACCTACCCCACCTCCCCAAATCATCGGTGAACGAAACTGTGGCAGCTACAACCACCGTACGACAAGTACGCAGTTCTTACAGCTGATAGTGATGATGTTCTGGAAACATATGTGGCGCTGATCACAATTTTATGAAAACTGGGTTGAAAATGAGCCTTGTTTCACTCGCGTTTCCACAACAGTGTCAGTCGTTCTCAGAATCCACTGCCTTAAACTTATCCAATGGAACTACACCCAAGCCACGAGGAACTGGCATTGGTGCGCATGAGTTGCACCTAAAAATGTCAGTACAGCAACCTCCACTCAAAGAAGCGAGTATTATTTCCCGAAGGTAGTAGGGACGTTGTGGCCAAAAGACATTTTGAAGAGAACGACGGACCTCCCTGGTCAATTGGCTGGAAAGGATCGCAATCGGCACTGGAAAACCCTAATGAATAAAGATGTTTGAGTATTGTGGTACTTACGATGACTTTTGAAGAACTTCCGCCCCTGACAGGCGCCAACCGCCAGCGCGTCTCTTACAAGCTTTCAACGAAAAACTAATACTTGAAAAGGAATTCTAAAGAACTAGATGAACCGACCATTTCAGATTGCTATTCAATAAGCTCAAATGAGCCGCAGGTGAACGAATCATCAAAGACAGCGGCGCTTCCTGTGTTGTTTTCTTTGAGCTACACAAGACGAGAGATCTCAAGTTAACAGGAAATGAGGATGCAGCACCCTCTGAAAGAATTGTATCTACCTTAAAAAAAATTTTCACGGCCCTGCCTTTTCAGTTTACTCTGTCCATTATAGGCGTGTGTGTTAACCAACTACAGAAACTTGACTTTTTCACCAATCTTCAGAAAGACAACATACGAAATTATAGAGGCATCTACGTGATTTATATAGCCCCCAAGATGTTCACCTGTGATAGACTGGTGAAGGCTTTGAAATTGGGGAGATTTCCGCGGTGGTGGAGGACATTTTGGCCAAATACTCACCCGGTGTAGAGTCCAGAAATGTCGACATAAATTTCAACAGCCTACTACAACTTTACTCTGAGACTCGCACGCCAGCTGGACTCTTTCAACAGAGATACAGAATCATGCAAGGTGTTAACACACCTGAGAAGTGAGGTAACCTCATAACACCGTACTAATTCTCTAACTGGGGAATCGGAAACATCTGCCTTAAAGAGTGTGAGGATCCTCGACGTGAAATGAACAAGTTTCTCGTGCAATTGCGAGCTTTGGCTGGGCGGAGCTTCATGTTGAGGTTGATTTATCCGTATCTCCAGAGTACATCTTTCTCCTGCACCCACGTTCTTCTGACATTGCTAATCCGACAGCCCATCTCTTCTCTCACCCATCCAGTTAGCAGATATAATAATTGATGTGGTACGTGAATGAAGTTAGCTGGTTGGTTTCTCCACCATCTACGGTGATCGGTCTGGCTTGTACTGAGAAATTCCATCTTTCGCGTAGGGTATTCCAGTTCAATGGGCCTATGCATATTGAGTAATATGGTCAAAGACCTCCCGTGGTTCCACACCCAGGATGAGAGAGCTCAGCGGTTAGAATGTGAACTTATCAACCGGAAGGTCCATGGTTCGAACCCAGCTTCTGAATCTCGACTGCTCCTGTTCAGGCTTGGGCAACCTGGCAGTAGCTCAGCCCTCGTGCTTCCTTTGGTTATCATCATCATCATCATCATCATCAAAGACAGCAACATCAGTGTTGACACTGATGCTTCCCTGCAAAAATTCTCCGAAAGGGTGTTACAGGTAAACGATTATTATTTTCACTATTTAAAATGCGAAAACGTCATCAGAACAGGCCAAATCTGAGAACCGAGTAGTCACGCTAAGCTGTACACCTCAGTAGTCTTGTAGAGAATCCTCCGTTCTCAAGGCAGTTGTCACGAAGTTGAGCAGAACTAACGACAGATGAAATGCCTCCGGATCAGTGTCAGCTGTCTCTTCTCCGTACACGCGGATGAGGACTTCCTTCCTCGGTGAGAGCCAGCAGCTTTCCAAACTGTCTCAATAAATCTCCAGACGACTGAACGCAAAATGTAACCAATTGGCATGGTTGCGATGAGCATGCAGGTTCATGAAAACTGTCATTGAAGTAGACCTGTAAGCTGTTTCTGGGCCCGCAACTATCGATAACGTGGTTATTTATAATGGTACTCGTGAACTTGTGGGCGAATAGATCGTGGTTGCTGGCGTGCTTGTAAAATACTGTATTCTAAGAACAAGTTTGTAAAACTGGTGAACGCTTTAGACCGATCCAGCTTCGTAACAGAACCGTATGTTTGGGATGTTGCATTAAGGCTTGTTGCCACGGCTGAACAGAACTCTCATATCCGCGTTTCCGTGTGTGTATTTTGACAGCTAGGAACTCAGGTGCCGAGTCTTGTCTCAGGTTTTTTTAAGTGGCTGCTACGCGCTTTCTTCTTGAGTTTCAAAAGACTTTGTGTTCGAGTTTCCGCAACACGATAAAGCAAGATGCTGGGAAAACGCTCGTCAGAAGGGACATTAACCATGGTCTTTATCAAGCTAGGTGACCCCACACACACACACAGAAGATTACAGATACATGAAACCCGGAAAGAGATTTGTCGTCTTTTTAGATGGCGACTGGTTCTTCTATATAAGAGATCGCTATATAGCTGTGGATAATTGGATCTCAGACCTATAAATTGACGACCAGGTAGGCGAATAATGAAGCCTAAATACTTAAATCTAAGACATCTGCTCCGTCCTTCTGTTGGAAACATTAAACGCGTCTATAGGAGAGCGTGGCTGGGTTGAGGCGTGCCCCGGGATACTTTGATTTAGTTGTACAGCATGGAAAACCTCCAACTGCAGTGGCCCGGGCATGTGTTACACGGGCCGAAACATCGTCTACCGAGAAGACTGCTGTTCTCTATGCCTCCTTCAGAATAGAGGAAACTACGTGGTGGACAATGTGTAACTTGGCAGAAGGGTGTGAAACAGATGATGAGGAGTTTAGGTGTTGTTGATGCGATCCACCTTGACCCCACGCGTGCTTGGCTGGAGACAGTGCACGAAATGGTGGCCAATCGATGTCAGTGACGTTTGTACTTTTACCTCCTTTCCATACTCTCTGACTAGGGCTGGGAGGTGTAAGCACCTCACTGTCAATACTGATGGTGTTGATGAGGATGACGGCACTAGTATTGCAAAATTCAAATCCTGCCGTAGCATATGTAGCCAACTGTTGTGCGATGAAACGAATGGAGCACTCGCCAACACGGTCAGTGGAATGAACGACTGCAGTTCACTCAGCTGGGTCTCTCACCTAACCGTGTAAATCTCCGAGCCCTCACATGTACGGATGCACGAATGGTGGATGAGGGCTTGCTGGGCCTAACTTGACGGCTTGATAATTTCCCCATTCCGTCTGTGTTCATTGATTTCCACCTGTTTGTCCCTGACCTTGCACCCACCCTTCGTCTGGCCAAGCGGACCACTGTGCCCGACGCTGCGTGCTTGCATGTGTGTGTGTGTGTGTGTGTGCATGTGCCCACTTACCTATCCGCATTCCTTCTCCGTCTGCGCTGACCTGTCTTTCCAAGACAATCCAGTAATAGCACTACCAGTCCTAGTCGGAAAGGACGACGGCAGCTAACACCTTGAGTCACCATTCCGCCCCCTGCTATCTGGTGTGCGAATTCGACGCTACCTTGTGTCGGTCAGCGACAGACCTGTTGATGCCACAAGCCTGTAAATAGTACTGTAGATTTCCAAACCCAGTTCTTCCTTGTGATATTCTGGGTAGTTTAATTCAGGTTTCTGAATGGGGAACTCGACAGAGATTCTGCAAATTTAAATCTTTAATTCTTGTGCGATGAGTTTCAACAAGGTAGTCCATCTGACCAAAGTGAGGCCGCTGAACTAGTATGTGGGAGTTGTGGATATGAAATGAAATCGTTGTCTAAACGTAACACACTACTCTTACGGTTGCTGAAAACTCTTCGACAACAGACTATCATAAACAATAGATTCGGCTGGATTCATTTGAGCATCCTGTCAAGACGAACTTTGCGCGCAGGTGAGATTATTTGCTGAGATGAATGAAGTCATTTGGCACTAAGTTACATATAATCCGCGGAAAATGTGTCGCAGAGAGAACCAGAAAGAGTATTCATTCACCAGTTGGATCAACACTTGAACAAGGCTCCTATTCTATCTACGTAATCTGTTTATCCCACAGAACCCACAAAGGACACAGTGCCAAGTGCAAATGTGGCTGTGCTCTGTCAGATTAGATCTCACACGTGGGTGAGTGAGTGAGTGAATACTTGGAACACCTGCAGATGTCAGATCCTTGAAAAACATACTCTGTCATTGTCGAATAGACGACAAAAAATTAGAGATAGCATACATATCTACCACACTTTCACTGCAGTGACGCCGCCACACCACGTCAAAAAAACCATCGAACTTCGAGTAGACGTTCCATGACTTGAGCTAATTTCGTTTCGTGTGTTGCCTGACACCACTCACCTGCTTACACTTCATCCATTTCATGGACAAGCCGCTTGCCGACTACGTCACGTTACTCTCATACCTGGTGTGTTACGCATATTCACCCCCTATGGATAAACCACGTCTAAGAAATTATTTCTAGTCGGCCTGTGGAAGCCCCTTTCAAGAAGGAAGAGAATACTTTTGCGAGCCCGTTTGGTTGATCTCTTCAATGGGGATCTACCGTACGTGCCTAGGGCTGAACATCCAGGAAGATGGTACCCAATGCGTTTGAGTACTATGAAGCTTTGGGTAAAGGAGTGGATTGTGATCACATATGGCTTTGGGACTACTTAGAGCATGTCTCGTTATCGCGATCAGCTTCAATCCACAGCAAATGGCTCCGCTGTAGCAAAGGCCAGGTGCAGCCCTGAACAGTGGTAAAGTATGGTGTGAAACACCAAATTCGAGAGAAATTTCAGAGAGGAATCACTCTTTATTAGTCTTGTTTGCTGTTTCACACTATTCAGATGGAATCTGAATAAGAGGATGCGCAATTTCTAAATGTTCGCTGTACTCATCAGATCAAGTTTACTCGCGGATGAGCAATTTTCAGATCATTGGTGGTCAGTTATTCTGAAAAGCTAAAAAGAAAAAATCTCTCTGTTGGCCGTCGGGTTCGTTTTAGGTTTTCTGCTTATTGGAGGCAGATTGAAGCGATTAAAGTTCGAAGAATTTCCTAAACTGTTCCAAGGACATCCGTCCATCCGTACCATATTCGTCCAAGAGCTATTTGGAGAGGAAAGTAGACGAAAAAAGTTAAGCTGCCACTTGAAGTTAAACGTCTTGGAGAAGCGTGACAAGGGAAAAATATGGTTCTACATAATAAAAAAACGAGTGTCATTTTCCCTCATTCCTTTCTTCAGAGTTGTGACATTAAGAAAAGAACAGTATAAACAAGAGATTTGGGCGAAACGCAGCTTGGTCTCACACTAACACCAACTAAACGGTTACAAACTATTGGACAGAAAAGTAAAAATCTCAGATGCACCTTATTTTGAAAAACTGAACATTCTCACACGCCTTCTTGAACTTTCATTGGCTATCACGCAATTGTAAACGAACACTGCAAAGCAGTTCCACAGGTTCCGTAATAAACCCTACCTTCCACTAGACGCGAAGCGGAGTTACGAGAAAACCACATACTACTCACGTGCCTCATCAGTACCATCCGCCGTTACACTTGCACCCAGTAACACGTTTTGACCGCCCACTGCGGTCAACACCTGAGTGGTCATCAGGCCAACACTGCCGAAGCGTCACATGACCTAGCCTGCTGCAGTTGCGTGGTGAGCTCCAATTAACGCAAGAACTTTCCGTGTTTGAATTTTTTGAGACTGTACCACCCCCTTGGTATCCGTTATAGGCTAAGACACTCGCTATCGACATGATATCACGTGATTTCAATTGGGACAATGACTACTCTGAGTTTCTAAGCTCCGTCACACTGGAATATGGCAATTCTGAAGAAAAAAATTATGTAAAAACGTATGAATGTATAAGATTAACGGTCTAGCTATGATCGAAACATCTCTGTGCAAGACAGCTCACACTGTGAATCCGTTTGTTTCTAATCCTTTTCAGAATGGGAGAAAATTCACGTGTTTATGTGCATTTTCTAGGGTAGAACTTGCCGTAGCTGGGTTAAAGATGGAGCCGCAGAACATTTATTTACTCTTCCATCCTGGCATGAACCGAGCAAGGTAGAATTCTTGGTGGTCTGTAGCGGTCGCTCGCTGTCACGCACACCCATTGTTTTGTGTGTCTGTGACTCCTTGTGTCCATTCGGTGTGACGTATAGCTTCTTGCCCACACCAATCATGTCCGTGCTTGACCTTGAACGTTACGCACTATTGACTGATATTTTGTTGTGGTTGGGTGATTGTCAACACAAGTTTTCCAGCCGACTGTTTTCGTTTTTCCTCCACACCAGTCAATGGACCACAATATTAATTTTAAAGATGTAAAAAGGCCACCCGGAGGAAACTAGAATGGTGTCTGCAACAAATTCTAAGTGGAGCGCAGTTTCATCAATCACAATTTTATATTCGGTTCTTACCAACAGAGGTATACCGCAGAATGAAATGTCACAACCGTTCTGACAACTAACCTCCTTGTTTCTCAACTTATAGGGTCAACAATCGTGCATCATGCGAAACAAACTTGAGAAAAAAGCACATGCATACTGATCCACAACCACTTGCCGTACTATTTACGAAAAAAAGACTTTTACACAGTTCAGAGTCTTCACAGTTTGTGATGCCTTGGTGTTGCTTAGAAGCGTCACCTGCTAATCGGTTTCACACTCACGTGATTCCGGCGATAAAAGCAGGAATCCATCCCATACAGAATTCACTGTGGGTAAAAATTGAGAGCTTCTATGGTATGAAACCTAAGGTGCTTTCACAATGCAGTTAATTGCGCTACCTCATAGGATCGACAAAATTCTATCTTCCTTCCGGGAAGGACATTGACAAACCAGCGAAAAGTCATCTTTCCTGAGGAGGTCTCTTCATGAGGGATAACCGTAGTTGTACTCATCACCTTTTCCAGTTGTGTTGCGCAAAATCAGCACTCTGTGCTCTCTTCCTAGAACTACGTATTGCTTCCAGTCAACAAAACCTCAAGAACGTCGCCTGATTGTCCGAATGACACCTGATGTCTTAGTCACATCTTACCGCATCCAACACATCTTCATCCGGAGGCAGCTGGAGTTTCTTGCAAATATCCTTCAAATTTTCAATATCAATATAGCCTAGACGATCTTTGTTGTAGTAGAGGAACATCTCATCTATTCTGGTTCTGTCTGTGATAGCCAACTTCTTCAGTTGCGTCTTGATTTCGTTTGCCAGTCCCAGTACATCTCCATCACTGAAACAGAGTAATACGTTCAATAAATTAAAACAAATGTTGCCAAGTTAGGCCACTTAGTAATTATGAAGATGTGGTAACGATACTCAGCATAACAACAGAATCTACGTAAATCAAGTGAACTACAAAAGCGGGTCGAATGCGAAATGAAACATCAAGGATGAAGTTGAATAGAAAACGGAATGCAAAAAGGTCGTCGGTCACTAGCAATAATAATATTAATAATGATAATAATAATCATCATCGGGGTGCCTACACCTACGGAAACTCATTCGGACACTGAATTTAAACTGACAACAAAAATGCACTGACATCGATTAGCAGAGTCTTTGAAAAGCGAACGTTCTCAAGCATCCTGTTGGACTTTCTCGGACGTTCTTTGAATACTAAAAAACAAACAAACACTGCTCCCATAATTTCCATATCCACCTTCCATCAGATGCGCGGATGGCGCTTTGATACTTGACCAGATATTACTTGCATGTTTCATCAGTAGTACGCATCATTACACACCTCTCCCTTCAAATGTTTGCATGAATGCCAGCGATATTTCGTTCACCTCAGTTAGATCAAACTCGGTAGTTGGTCCATTCGGTACGTCCTACGGCATATCATGCAACGTTCGAAGCTGCCTACCGTTTCTTTGTCTCGACCCTCCACCGTCCTGAATTGTATAGACGTTGTCTTGGCGGCCAGTAACGACAAACGGGCCCTGCCACAGACTGCTCACCTTCCGCGTTCCAACTCCACTCATTTTGGGATTCTGGTGATCGTTCCCTTAGACCTTCTCGCCCATGGGGAATAGTCGTGTCCTTCTACCTGTCGTTTTCTGTTTAGTCTGTTCCTGATCTACTCTGTTGAATTCTACTTAGAAACAATCCAAACTGAGGGTATTCATCGATCGAGAGGAACATGTTTTCAACTGAGCTCATCTTGGTTACCTGTCTGAAGCAGATTCACTGTCACATGACAGAAACAGTGATCGATCAACCCATTAGTCAGTAGTCACGTGACTCACCGACCACCAAGAGCGCCCGGACGGAAGGCGCATATAAGGACAAGTAACAAGTGTTGAAACGGCGTGCATCATGTGAGTAAAACACTACGATGACCACGAGTGCATATGAGACAAGGTCAAATTCTGGTGCGGGGGCAGCCGGTAGATGCCAACACAGGTAGATCAACACACATGCCGTTCGCGCCAGGAAAGCCCTTATCCGATTACTACACGTATGGACGTTGGTCGTTTGTACGGTTAGTCGAGACGATTCCTGATCATCTTACCCCAGAAAACGTCTGCACTGAAGGGCTGTTGTAGTCGTGCCGTTCCAGTCGACATGTACTCATTCATGACTTCGGGCACACCCAATTTGTGCTTCGTTTGCTACAAGGGATCATTACAAACAGATTACCGCCGAGTTCCTCAACGTCCGACCTGGTTACACATTTCACAGAGTGAAATTATAGTTGGCTGTGCGGCAGGGTAGGATCAAACGGTCACATTCTATGGATCACAGTTCACAATCTTGGGCGTACAGCACGGTCCACTTTCGAACACAGTTCTCCGGAAACAATTTCAATGCAAAGTAGTCTGGAATGATAAGAGCGCATAATAGACCTTAAAGTCGAACTGGTATGCCTGAAAAGGTCGAAATAGGCTTTCAGTGAAGGGATTGTGTACGATCAGCCGCAGGGAAATAGTGTCGACTATCATTCCAACAAAGAACACAAGTTCATGCGCAATCAAGTGATCGCATGTTCTACGCATATTTCTGGCGGGCAGTGTGTGGATCATCACCTTGAATACTCATACAAAATACTGCCAATGTCGATGCGAAACATAAAGAAGCCAGAACACATGACAACCAACACTTACTGTCGCCTGACTTCCACTGGTCCACCTTTCCGTTGTCTCTGTTTGGCCACTTGAATGGCCCGTTCATGTTCTTCCTTCTCTGTCATGCGGGCGCGCCAGCATTGAATTAGTTCGTCAGAGAATTGGTCTCTGTTAGCCTCTAAGAATTTGATCACAAACGGATCCGCGTCAGTAATGATGAATCGACTTCCAAACACCTCGATTTTCGAACCAAGTGAAAAGTCCGCCGGACCATAATAGACAGGCATGTCCACACTGCTACCTGGCTTGGCAACTCTGAAGTGGGCAAGGGAAAGCCCGTTCTCGAAGATTAACATATGATACTCCAACCAATGGGGCAGGCAACCGAGCCACAAATAAACACGTTACCTTTTTTAGACATAACATACTACTTCTAAGGTTTCTGAAAACTCTTATACCCTCACAGCCTTTCGTAGCTGGAGATTTTGGGTTTCTTTTTGGTCCCCCTGAACTTTCACGTATTACCGACGGTGACGGTAAATTGGTGACTCTTGTGACACGAATTACTACAGGATTCCACCTCCGATCCATAACTGGTGTAAACCAGTCAAACCTAGATCCCAATAGAAATGAGAACCACATCTTATCCAAAAAATTCCTCCTATGCTCTCGACGCTACAAATCTGTTTATCTCTGTTCCACTGCTATCGTCTCCAAATGATCAATGCCTTTTTCAAAATTACTCTTACTTGTCTGACAGACAATAAGTGGTCATAGCCTGCCAGATTCTGACGAGGTCCCCAGTGAATGGGCTGCTTGTTTTTTACTCAGTATGGGTCAGTCGGAGGCGATTGACCGCCGGTATGATTAGATTTGCTCGTGCTTCTCTCTGAAAGTGCTATGATGTTTTCCCCAAGAGGTGCGTGACTGAGCAATGTGTTCAATGTCACTGGTGGCTTGGATGACCAATGGCGGTGCTATCCGCACCTAGATAAGCAGTGCACTTTTTACCAACTAAAGTCATTTGCTCAGGTCGTACCCAGCCTGACCCCTGCCGGACACGCGCTCTTGATAGGTCAGATAAATGAACAAAGTTAACGACTCACACATCTATGAAGAAACGCGTTACAGGAGTCCTAGGAGAGCTGCAATTTTCTCACCAGCTAGAGGAATTTTCAATAGAGATTTCGTCCCTGCATTAAAGCTAGTCTATGCAGAAAGGTCGAGAAGCACTGTACAGCTGTTTCATCCCTACTGGGAATCATCAGAAAGGCGTATCTCACGAAACTGCAGTACGGCGTTTCGGACCCGCGACGTCCCAGTTACTAGTTTGAGCACTTAACCGTTTGACCACAAGTGGCTGATCAGCAGTGTGATTAACTCGCACCTAGACAGGATATAGCGCCGCTCATCATTCACTCACGGGATCCACATCACGTGGTCACACGTGGTGACAGGCTCCTCGAGCAACGACTTCTCAGACGGAGGCTTCACTCATCGGGAGAAGTTTATTCTTCCCTCGAGCTACTTATAAATTGTTGGTAGTGTGAGGAGACTTGGGAATTTTTGGTGGAGAATTCGTCCTGTAAGTGAAGCGAATCTATGCTGAATAGCCGAGAAGCACTGTAGAGCAGCTTCATCCTTACTGGGAATCATCAGCAGCGTGCATCACGAAACTCCAGAGAGTCTCGACCCCCTGGCTAGTAGTTGGGACACTTAACCGTTCGGCCACGAGCGGCTGGTCAGCAGTTTGATTAACTCGCACTTACACAGGATATCGCGCTGCTCATCCCTCAATCACAGAAACCACATCACGTGGTCACTTACTGACTGGCTCCTCGAGTGAGGACTTCTCAGGTGGAAGTTTCACTCATCCGTGTACCAATATACTGCTGTATGTACTATACTATGTTGTACTGTACTATACCTTGATATCCTATACCATACTCTGCTATACTATGCTATACTATATAATATATACTATACTATACTGTACTGTACATTGATATACCATATTCTACTATATTCTGCTATACCACACCATACTATTCTATACTATACTATACTATACTATACTATACTATACTATACTATACTATACTATACTATACTATACTATACTATACTACACTATGCTATACTATACCATGTCATAATATACTGTACTATGCTACACTACATCACACTACGCCATGCTATGCTGCACTCTACCATACTGTACTCTATACTATTATGCCGTAAAATAACACTGTATATTGTCGAGCCAAATCGATTGACTGGACCGCGTCAATGACAAGCAGATTGCTAGGAGAATGATGATAGATACTTTGCCAAGGTTGCTGAACTTCGTTCAGTCACCTTTATGTTGTGCCCTTACAGGTACTGAGGTTACCTTGTTACCTTGTTTTTCACCTGCAGAGTTACTAACCTTGGGTAGGTAGCTAGTGGGACGAGAACAGTAGACCTTCGGGTGTGAAGGCCGGGAAAACCCGTTCTCAGTACTTGCTAGAATGCTCCGAATTGGAATGAATTCATTTTCACAATAAACACATTTTTGGTTTTGAATTCAAACAAGTGAAGAATGGGTCGCACAAATGTTGCCCCTAAATTGTTTGAAGTGTGCTTCCAAATAAACAAAGGTAGGCTTTTAATTTGTATCTGAAATAATTCTGACAGGCGGGCATCCCATTTCTAGATCAAGTATGACTTGTCATGCCGTCAATGCATTAGACGATAGGCGATCAGTCGTTCGTGTGGCCAACCAGAAGCAAAACACGTTTATCAGCCGCGCTGTCTGTACTTCCATAAGGGAAAACAGTGGTTCTCAAGTACTGGGGAAATTGGCAGCCTTACAAAAAATTGTTCGTAACTTTCCGATTGATTTACCTTCATATACAATGAGGCGAGAGGTGGACGTCTCCTGAGTTAAACAGCGAATTTCCACGTACCACTACAAATCAGGTGATGAGCAGATCAGAGCTTACTAGTCAACTCACCCATCTCCCCGAATGGGGTCCCTGTGTTGAATCTAAATTGACCTTATGATAATTCCCCCATTCATTTGCTTATTCCGCCTATGTACTTTTGATCTCCAGTTTTTTTCCCTTGTCCGAACCCGCCACTCACCTTGCCGCAAAGGCCGTCGCGTCCGATACTTGTGTATTGGTATGTCTGCGTGAATGTGCGCAGCTGACCTACCTACCCATGTGCGTTCATGTCCCGTTTGCTGAGCCTGCCTTTACTTGTTTTCTCATGTGTTTCGTGTGATCGCACGGCCAATGAGAATCACGAGACTGTCGTCGGAAGGGACGACCGCAGCCCACACTACTAAGCCAACATTCCGCTCGGCGTTGTTTGGTGTGCGGCGTTGACACTGCACTGTGCCGGCCAGTGACAGACTTACGCACTTGTTGGCGCTACGACCGTGGACAACTGAGGTCTGTTGTATACAGTTGTTTACCCTTGTGTAAATAGTACCGTAGAATTTCGAACCCAATTCTTCCTTTTGATATTCGGGATTGTCGAAACTACGCGTCACTCGAAGTTCCGTATCGGGAACCTCAACACCCTGAGACGAAACAAACCAATGGTTAGTGACCCTGACAGATATGACTGTGCCACGCAGCCAATGGCTGTCATTCATCAAACCAGTCACCTTTACTGCGTTGCTCTCATTCCCTCACTCTCTTTACCTTCTTGAATGAAGCTGTGGCAGCTGGAACCACTGGTTTTTGATGCACAGTTTGTGACTGACTGACAGATCAAAACTGAACTGTTTTCTCTGGTTATATTATGATGTGTAGTGCATACTGGGATTAAAGTAGGACATTTTATGTCGGAATTTCTGGAAGGGAATTTCCATGGACAAAAAGCATTTATGATCAACAGAGAAGTAAGGGGGTCACGAGACATACCGTCTGGAACGATGCGGTCTTAAATGTTGGGGAGTGTTGATAGTCTGGTGTGCCGCTGTCTATAGTTAACAAAACCACTTTGGTGATACATAACGTCGCTGGGTAGGCTGGGTGCACAGGAAATAACTCAGTGATCATTTATGGAGAAAAACAGACTGCAAGTTCATCATCAACATCATCACCATCATTGTCATCATCAAGATTGACGGCAACCAATCGGTTGGTGAATAATTGAAAGCAGAGGGCGAATAATTATCGAAAAAACGCTAAATGCCCTCAGGTGTGGGGTCACTCAACAATCTCAATGGCTGGTTGAGATCCACAAACAACTGAAAAGAAAATTCCAACCTCAGCGTGAAATGTCGCTCGCACGCTGGATTTGGATCACAAAAAACTTCTGGGTTCTACTTGCCTGGTAGGTTTAATCGTCTTTTCTTCAGTGCCTGAATGCAGTTTTGTGAATGGTAGGCATCAAAATTCGAAATTTGCTTAAATTTGAACAGATGCATATCGGAGAGATGCATTTCGATTTCCCATTTTATTAGCTGTCTGTTAGATTTGAATAGCTATTCAGAGTTGTTTAATAAGTTGGGGAGAAAAATCGATTTCCGTGGGACCGACCTCAAAGCAAATTGTCGTTCCTTTAGAACATAAGTTTGACAGGAACTCGCGGACTACACTTACGTGATGAGCCTCAAGAAGAAAGAAGCCGATCGTGGGCTGTCGAAGAGTTTTCAGCAATCTTATGGGTAGTGTTCCTTCAACAAAATACACTATGATATCTCGAATACCAACCGGAAGATGAGATAGCACTTGTGTATCCCATCCAGTTGAAGAACATCGTAAACGAGATTCAGCTGCGATTTAGTTGGACTTCCCGTTGAAAGCAAATTGTTGTGCCAATGAGGGTATTTGGCGATTTTCATACATATAGAACATAAGGTTGACGTAATCTTGGGGACTGTGTCTACCAAAAAGGATGGAATCGGTCGTGGGCTGTCGAGGAGTTTTCAGCACCAATAAAATTACTCTTTTTCTGGTTTTACTTATCTGGTTTTGTAACGCAACAAGTGCTTCACGTAAGTTGCGAATCGCGCTCACAAATCGACCGTCTTTTTCATCAACCGAGACTCCAGAACATGCTCTAGCCAGCCCAAAATTTGATGTCCACCCCGAATTGCGCTTACCGTGCTCCGCTTAGAAAAGTTCCACCTGGGAATCCAGAGTTACGCAACGGAGTCTCGTAGATTGAGATCATGTCGTCGCAAAGGCGGTACTTGAAGATAAAACGCCGACAGGCATCTTCCGGACGACTGCTGTCCTGTAACGAGTAAAGGTGAGGTCACGGTTTAGGTAGGGTGCGAAACGTTTACCAATGAGAAACGTGAACAAATCCTAACGCACGATCGAATAGTTTTCTTACATATGAGGACGGGTAACCAGTTCGGAACTCACCAGTCGAGCCTCATAGCGAAGTACTTTGTTCGCATAATCAACGTGTTTGGCAAAATCGGTTCTTGGTGGACGAGGAACAAATGACTTTGTAGAGGAAAGGCTATCTTCCAGACTGCCAAATCCATTGTAAGGCGGTATTTCCTGAAGAAAAAAGGAGTCAATCAGTTAAGCATATCATTTGCTATAAGTTGGTTCGTACCTACTATCGAAGCAGACGGTGAAACTTCCAGATAGTTGAATGGGGTAGTTTGATATACCTACGGTGAATAAACAATTCTAGCTGAAGTTAGGCTACCCTCAGCATTGACGAACGAAGGTTTGCCGGTAATCGTCTGTTCGGTCACCATGACCATAACGTCAAATTTATAGTGCCTTGGGCTATCACTTTTTACATACCGATTAGTTTGGGAATTAAATAACAAAGTTACTTGGAGTAAATAGGCATCGCCTAATATGGTCAGGTCGTCGCTCTCTGGAGACACCAGGACTGTTCCCCTGGGGGCCATGCCAAGTGTAATGTGCGCACATAGGACACAGAGGACAGGGTTTCTTAGTCTGATAGTGATTGATTGTAGCACATGCTTACGGTTTAACTGGCTCCGATTGGTTGGTTGGAACTCTGTGAATGGTTTTGAACCTCAGTAACACAAGAAATCATTCGTCAACCGGACTAGACTGTTGACTGCAAGTGGCACATTGGAGGAATACACTCACTTGCATACCAATTTGGTTTTCACGGGAGAACGTACCGAATGTCTCCTTTATAATGTTTTTCTTCAACCGAATGTGCTGCACCAGGCTGTCTCATATTTCAGCTGGTACGACGTTCAAGATATTGCAGTATGCTGTTGTCTAGACGTAACATACTACTCATGAGATTGCTGAAAACTCCTCGGCATCCCAGGACCGGTTTCACCCTTCCCGGGGCTCATCAGGTAGGCGCGTCCCCAGATTTTCCTCGATCCTGTGTTCTAATCGAACCCAAATTGCACGAAATTGGCGAAATGCACTCATTTGCTCACCTGATGAGCCCCAAGAAGGTCAAAACCGGTCGTGGGTTGTGGAAGAGTTTTCAGAGACCTTATGAGAAGTGTGTTTCGTCTGTACAGCTGGCACATTTTTATCAAGTATAGAGATCTTACTCAAACAGGAGACTGCATCTCGTATGTCCTATTTGCAAATCCCATAAATATTTGAACTGGATTATTAGTAATTGGACAAGAATAAATTTCTAGGGGCATTAGAAAGGGATAGCAGACTTAGTTCCACTTTGAAAATGCGTGCCTCCATTGCGAAACCGCATTATCTTTGCAGTCCGTAACTTCCACTGTCTGAAGGAACACAACCATTGAGCCCTTTGCATTAACTACAGGGTAATATCACCAAGTTAAACAACAACCTTCTAAATGTCACGCGGGGTTTCAAAATGTCTCACCCTTATCGAGTGCGCGTGTGGATGTCAAACAGTTCATCTTTTGTGTCTGTTCCCCCTGTTTGCCGCGGATTAGTGCGACCACCTACCGCAGCGGGGCAGCTGTTGAAACTGACACAGAAGTGCAGTTTTCCCCCTGGAGAGGCAACATCAGGTGACTGGCCGTAGTTAGTCTCCACTGTGGAATGGTCTCTCCTGAGGGGAGGTTTGGTATAGAAATACGTTGCAGGCAAATTTGGTCACTACAGAGAGCAAAAACTAGAGTATTAGTAGAGTTATGTTTTCGGCCCGAATTGGCCCACCTGGTTTGCTGGAGGTGATAAACTTCATTACGCATTCGGGTGTCATAAATCGCACCTTAAGAAGTTGCAGGTCGTTACATGTAACTGGATTCTGCTTGGTGTAACCCGGGTCTAGAATTTTCCATTGAAATTTTGCCTTAAACCGTCGCGGTTTCTCAAATATATATATGACTTTTTGCAGAACGCGCTGATGCTGGACTCTTTTACGTCGACCATTTGAACACTGAATTTAAGCTTTTCATGCCTGCCTTTTCCCAGTGGATGAGAGAGCCTCATGAACTACCATATGGCACTGCGCCCACCTGATACTGAAGTTTTGATTTTGCTCCACCTGTGATGGTACTGAAATTCGTATTCTCCTACTGCCATATTTCGCTACAGAAATTCCTCAGTCATCCATCTTGCCAAACAAATAAACATATCGGGCAGGACCACAGTTAGAAGAATCACAAGCTGCATCCCATAAATTTAACTGATATTTCTGAGTAACATTCAACCACGATATAATCAACCCATTGGTCCCTCTAATCGCACCACATTTCGGTTGGAAGCCTGAGCGAGGAAGTGGGTATCTGTTGAACAGGAGCTGCTTTGCGCTCCCGAGCATGATTGCTGACAAAATGACTTACTATTGAAGCATACTTCTACGCGTTTGAAGATGAGCAGTGCTGGATTGTACTCGAAAGCAGACTGACTACAATGTTGATTCTTCACCGGTGACAAGAAGGTGGTGTTAAGAACCGCACCGAACTAATTGGGGTTTTCGTATTTTACTGACTCGAAGAAGCATGAACTATTTAAAGTGTTTCTAGGATCTTTCAACCCGAGTTGCACTCGCCTCTTAGAATGGTTCCAAAAATGCAAACATTAGTGGTTCTGCCTACTGACAAAGTTACAAGTAACCTGTTTTCTTAGAAGAAATATACACCAGGCAAAATGAACCATCCTCGTCAGCATTGACAACAACGGTACTTCACTGTCCCACAAGCATGTCAGTTTGTTTGAATAAAGCCTTATAACGGAGAGAAGAAAACGAGGGCAAGGATGTGAATATACAACCATTCTACAGCATGAAATAACTAAAATAGCAGATCCTGTGGTGTGATTTGTGCCACCTAGCCTGACTGGCACTGACTTTCTGAGTACCCGAATGCAGACCAGATCTAATAAGTTAACATCCTCTGTGCTTCTACACACTGTAAAACATGAGCGAAGCGGCTTCGTGGTTATGCTTGGCATCAAAACGGAAAGACTTGACCAGACAATCCTATACAGAGGAGGACAAGAACTTCTTCTGGAGATGAACAACAGCTACCATTCGGTAGGGTGTGACTTGTAGCGGTCGCCCCATTGTTCCTTCAGCCAACTTCACTTAATTTGTCTGGTGCATCCGCACTTACTAGCTCACGCGTCACAACCACCCAAACCATGTGACAAAATCCTGTAACAACTTGCAACCATGGCCGACGAAATGTACACTAAAATTTCCCATCCATTTTGTTCACCTGGCTACCACCTGAATCACGGCCTTCAGCCACATCAGGTCAAGTTGTTTTCAAGTTTGTGCAACTGTCAAACAAGAATGGACATCCCTCTCTTCACATTACACACAATAAATAGGCATGCAACTCCACCCAACACACACACCCGCACGCACAGGATAGGAGGTCAGCCAAGCTCCACAAGTCCACGAACAACTACGGAACACGTGCAGCAGCAATACTGCAGAGAAAACACGTCCGGCTTTCGGACCTTCACTCAGGAACTCTCACCAGTCGTCCTTAAACGATAAGTCACTGTTTGACTTATTCCACTTGTCACATTGTATTTATTTTATCAAGGTGCACCTAAATATACTAATCATCATCATTATTACAAAACAGAAAACTGTTAGTGCTTCACACCTGATTATCAAGTTAATTACGTTACAACTAGAGCATTAACAGACTCCTTTTGAAGATACTACCGCCCCCACGGATATGGCTGAGTTGATCCAGCGATACTTCAGTGAGCTCCGATTAGTTAACATTGCGAAGGAGAACAGTTGTTTTTACGATTCCCTTTTTTGTGAAACTTGGAAACCTAGCTAAGAACTCATGAGTAACCCACTAACAAATAATATCAAATGAAGGTATATTTATTACCTTTCTGGGTGGTGGTGGTCTTTTGATTTCGACGTCCACGGGGGTGAAATCGGTCAGTCCGAAATTTTGATAGTACCATGCTTTGGTGAAACTGTCACAATCGTAGATGAAGAATTTTCTTCCCAAAATGTTTACTGTGTGACCGATACGAAAGTCTTTGGGCGAGAAATATTCCTTAATTTCGTTTTCTTAGGGGGTAGAAAAAATGTGAGTAAAAACAAAACTAAACATGAGAATAGGTGTGAAGGACAGTAGCACGAGAATTTTAAGACGAAAAACCGGAAAGCCTACTCAAGAACTGGCTTGATGTGGAATCTGATAATTGAATTTGTGCATCTGCCTTTTAGAAAACTTATACACTAGATTAAGTGTAGTACCCATGTTAGCTCAATTTTTTCTTAAAACTTAGCAAGGTTGAGCAAGGTTTTGTCTTCAACCATATACCTTGGAATTTGGTAAATCACCTATAGCTGTAACTGTCGTTGGAGTTTTCTTCGACTTATCGGGCAGGTTGAAGGGACCACGATGTGGAGTGGACTACATCCGCTTTAAAAATCTAAGTGGTCTCTTAACTACTACTTAGTTTTGAGTAGGTGATGTTATCGGATGTCAGTGAGCTGTGTAGTTTGGCTGTGCAGCCCAAAATCAGTGTGCAAATAGTTTATATGACAGCCTGTTGACAACTCAATAGCCCTACTTCATGATACTAAGTGTAACGGTTCACCGTTTTTGGGTCTTGTGACTTCTTCTTGTGGCTAATACAAATGGGAGAACGTAAGGCAGTTATAGCTTGTAGGAGTTGCTTTGGACATTGAGTTGATTTTCGAGGCAGTATAGGCAGCATTCTTGCTTCTGGTACCTTCAGACTACCATGTATATATCTCGTTGGAGGTGTAAACTACACAAAACTGGCTTCGCCCGCGTAATACGCTCCCAGACAGCAATTCTAGTTAAATGTGAAGATTGGCAAGGTATTAGAAATTTACGGAGACTTCCATTTGTTCCTAGGAGAAACCACTCAGTGCTTACCACACAAGACCATACTGTCCTTCTGTAAACCCTACCTTTGATGTACTGACTCCGATCTCAGTTAGGTGTAGTGATACCAGGCAGTTGCGCTGTTGTGGCACAAGATCATGTCAGGTGAATATTTTTTACTCATCAGGAGCACCTGGATTCTCGGCCAACTGAATGGCGACTAGGCACTTGTTGCTAGTTAGGTTAGAGAGGATATGACCACTCGCAGTGGGTACCCCACATTTTCACTACGCAAGAGCCGCGTATGCTAGAGCAAATTTTCATGGGACTGCAAGCATGACCCATGACTCGTGCACGAATAAACGGCTCAATCAGCAAATCACATTAGCCTTCAAGAGTAAATATAAAGCCAGAAAACATAACCTACTTATTGGAAAATGTTTGGGACCGATTGGGTAGTCATCGTTTCAGAGAGGTTTGGTAAACAAATCCACCGATTGTTTACCAAACCTCTCTGAAACGATAACCTACTTATGATCGGCTGGACCCGAGGAGGGAGTTTCAACATTTCCGATAGGCATAACCTCGTCGTTTTTTGACGATCATCGTCTGATTGCTTCAGTTCAGAAAGAACTTAAGTGTAATGTCACATTTGTCGCTCTAATTACATCTGGGGCAGTGCTTCGAGCTCCCAGTTTACAACACTGCATAAATCTGACAGGGCACTCACGGCATGTGTGAAAATGTTCGTTTTTTTACGCATAAATACTGGTGTGTACCAAATAACTAATCAAACGGTTCGCAGAACAGACGGGTTTGATTATTCCTGCCCACCTGCTTGTATGCACATATTTCAACGCTGAGTTCAAACACCAAAAACATAGCGAAAATGGAGGGTGTGGGTGGTAACCCTTCTTGTTTCGCTCAAAACCACCTAAATGGGAGAGGTTTTGAATTCCATCTATACTGCTACGCAATTTATACACCTCAATTACCTGTCAGTTCCATTGACACACTGGGAAATGTCGGTGGAACATCATCACGGTCTTTTGGAACGCGTGATCTTCGTAGCAATAGAGGGAATGGATCGCGCCCATCATTGATCTCATGGACCTCCACCACTTCTAGTGTGTCGTCGGCCAAATAATACTAGATGAAAAAAGGAGAGAAAAGCAGGCAAAGATATCGCTAGCATGGAGGATTCATTTCGAGAATAGGAAACTTGAAAAAAATATAAGGTCCGGGTCAAAGCTTTAGATTTTAGTCTATCACTGAAATATAATCGTTGCTGATTTTTGACCAAACAAGTCTGAATCTTTCGATCGCTTGTGCTGTTATTTGGATCACTGTTTCAATGATACGAATATTACTACTATTATAAGAGACATCGTGCTGGACATTGTCTGCCTCGAGTGATAAACTGCTGCTGGATTGTCTCTAAGAAGGCTTCTTGATTCAGATTGTTTACCGATTGTTTACCAAACCTCTCTGAAACGGTAATTAGTGCGCCCTTGTAAGAACACCTGTGTATAAAAATCTACGCAACAGAAGCCCTTTCGTCCTGCCTACAAACTACACACATATTATTCAAAACTCGTGATTTTTAAGACCTCTTCTTATAGTGTTTGAAAGAAAAGTTTCAGTATATTATGGTTGGTTGGCAGAGAAACTAATTACCTGTTGATAGTGTTTTTTTTCGTACCAGCATGCCCAGTACAGTCAGGGCGATATTATCAGCTGTGTGTCAAGGTCACGCGTGGGCTGTTCCAAAACTGCAAAATTCAGTGCCATGAAGCCGATTTAAATATTGGTTTTCGAATTAGCATTTCGTTCGCTGGATACCTTACCAGGGATCATTTGTCAGCCACTGGATGAAGGTAATTTACTCCACAAGAAAGTCAAAGACAGGCGTGTTTTCCTGCCATTTGTTCGCAACACCAAGTCGTTAATCTCCATATGGCAAACTTTATAAAAGGTAAATTTCTGTAAAAAGATGCCACACCGACGGTGCTAACGTATTCAGTAGAGTACACAATAAAACATTCTTCGTTTACCAGATTAGAGAAATCCAAATTACTCTGTGAGCATGTCAAGCCTAGATGAGCAGGGCGTCAGTCAATGAGCTCCCTCGCCTGAGCTTCCTATCAGCATCATCCTGAAGCATCCATAGGCCGTACAGTTAAACTGCAAGGGATTTGGTGGTGGCAATAGGTCAATAAACCGGTCTGGATGCGACCGTGAGGCTGCCGTTTTGGGTACCATATGGTACGCTGCTGAACCACTGGAAGACTTTTCAGCCACATTTGTTGTGCTTGTTCTTCTGGCCGCTGACAACGGGATTGAACCACGAGGAAAGTGAGGAATGACGATACACATGGTTAAAATCTAAACGCTTTTTGGGATTTTAAAGGCGCTTAGCACCTTTTCAAACCCTGTCCTGCCTTAGTGGGCTTACCTAAGTGAATATAAGTGGTTTGAAACTTGTGGAAATTTGCTTCGAACCAACCCTCGAACAAGAAAAACCGAGACGCTTCCCATGTAAGACAACTAATTGCCAGTGGGTTGTCCATCCAACAGATTTCATGTCTCTGTAACTTTGGTCATTTCATATTAGCTGTCCACTGGCGGCTGAAGGGGATGGTATTCCATCTGTAAGAATGCGCTTTTTTTTCAAGACTAAGCTAAACGCCAAAATGGAACCGGTATGTGATTCCACTCTAGTGGCTAAGGTTGCTGTCTTATCGTCAGATGTGCAGCTCCTGAGTAGTAATTTAGTGCATTAGAAAAGACATATTCACGTGATCAGTAGCACAGTTCATCCTTTTGGAGAAACAAGTCTTTATTGATAGCTGATTCAAGCCAACCATTTCTTCACAGCACCGCTGAAGACCTAGGTGATCCAAATTTGAAATCTGGTGGTGTCTCCAACACGACCTGAAGTGGCTTACACTCAGAAGTGTAAAACCCCTAAATAAGAGACACCTGCCGGAATGTGATATCACCTATTCAGGGATTTTGTCGTAGTATATCCCCCTGAATCCGAGCTCGCTCTCCATCGGGGGATAACAAAACACCTCGGAGGTGAGGGCTTTACCTTACTGGAGGATGGTGAATAATCCAAACCGCAAGCGACGTATAACGATCGTCAGTCCCTGTAACATCGGTCATTCGAAAAACGTCATCCTTGTGCAGCAGCCCATCTGGTCCTAAATGAGAACCACAGAACATGACGGCTTGCGACGCAAATTTACGAGTTAGAAGTCGATGACTGTCGAGTTTTCTTGTGCCGCACCATCTTATATTCCAGCCTTCTCAACCGGATACAGTAGTACATACAGAGGAATAAATTTTATCTGACTCCAGTTAGAAGAGTAAACAAATGCCACCCGGACTTCAAAAGACCAGGAGATTCTGCTCAGATGGTAAAATAAAGAAATAATTGTCCAATTGTATTCTTGTTGCCTAGCTGACATACCGTCCGGAGGAAGCACGATGGCCGAGATAATGCCAGGTTGCCAAAACCTAGACAGGAGTAGTCGTGATCCAGATGTTGGGTTCGAACAATGAATCTTCTGGTCATTAAGTTCAAACCTCAACCACTGAGCCCTCTCAAGCTTCTTCTGCTGGTAGTGCATTGTTATTAGAAAAATTTCTTTCCGATAACGTCGTGACACAGTCCAACATTTCTGTAAGCTGTACTTAATTGTTTACTCAAATGCACTTAACTGTCCTACCTGCCAAAGTTATCTACGATATGTAGGAGAGTAAGGAACCCGCCATTCTATATTTGTCCTCCTACCTCATATTATCGTTCGCTGTGCGCAATACCCAAGGTATCCCCACTTATGGGATTGTGAAATTTCTGGAAGTTCCGTCTTCAGGTTGCTGAAATCGGCCGATATTTTTGGAGTCAGAAACATCTGTTTGCCGTTATAAAGATAAATATTCGTGTGAATGACAGTCGTTACGAAACAATGATATTATTCTATTTGTTAAGCAGCCGTCTTGTGGCTCGCTGTTGGCTCTATGCATTGAACACTGTCCGCGTGACATGCATTTCTCTGAGATACATGGTCAGTGCTCAGTTTGAGATGCTTAACCCAACCTTCAAACGACGTGGAACTTGTGCAATTCCGATGATTACAAGAAGCTTTTCCCCCTGGTGCAGCAAAACAGCACAATGAGAAGTGCCTACAGAAATCTATTCTCTCCTTCAATGCAACATTTCAGCTTGGTACCGTTCAGGAAATTGCATTAGCTTCATCCACTATGTATAAGTACACCAAGAAGTATGAGATATATGCAAGTTCGTTTCAGTGGTTACTTCCAGTAACTCACGATGATACCTCAGAAAGGTCTTTAATTTCCGTAAAATGGACACTTTCCATTTCGCGCTTTAACTCCGCCACCTCTTCTGACAGAAGCGAATCAGAAGCTGAAGTCTTTCTGGCAAGAGATCAAAAAACGATTTGTGGGTGTTTATGTGTGATTCTTCGCCAGGCCAACTGTTGACGTATTTGGACAATCAGGTGCCAGTAAACAATCATCCATCAGCAGCCTGTTGATCATCATCTCACGGGAGTGGCAGGTTACTGAATGCTTGCAGTAAAGAAGGGAAACTCCAGCCACATCAGCGTTTCTGCCCTTTTTGGGACTCCGCTGGTCAGGGTAGAGGGCTCGAAAGCTCTTTAGTCGACAGTTCCCGTCAGTCACCGCTGGACCACCCGTGCACTGATATCTCCATGCAGGTGATGGATTTGACTGTACGTAGTATTCTAGTTGTGGTTCAATAAAACATCCATTTTATTAAACTTAAGTAATTTTATTTGCTTGCGGATATTTCATTCTTTTTACCGAATAGCAGCTGGCCGAAGGAATTGTCACGCGATACGAATCGTACTAACCAGTTTCGTGGGTCTGTAGATAGGTTTAACCCTGTCGCTTTCAACCGCACAAAATTTTTCTGATTTGAACAAAAAGAAACCATTTACAAGCTCTTGTATTTTGTTTTCCAAATTACCCCTAGGTATTCTAACCACCTTTGTTTCCTACCGATTTTCCGAAGGTGCAGTCCAAACTTCAGGTAGACGTACCTATGCTCACAACTGAGTCCCAGAGATAAAAATGCGAAGGTAAAGTTTGTTCCGTAAACACACGCACTCCAAAACAGATATCGTTTTTTGATCCAGCTGAAGATGGACCGCCGAAACGTGCCTCAGTCTGATTAGAGGCCGTGAGCATTAGGTCACGCAGTGCTTCATTTTCACACTTTGTTTTCAAAGCACATTAAGGCACCAGTGCGGCGGCAATCTAAAGTCATCCACCTGCAATTTCATGGTTTGGAAAGAACGACGGAGGACAATAGCTGACGAGATTCTGCCACTTGGCAAAGCAAAGTTCCTGCAATAAAGATATTCCTAAAGATTTCCTAAAGACATTCCTCGTTGGGCTATGCTTCCCTCCCCTTGTCCTACTTATCTCGATATTTTCCTATTTCCGCGAGAGAGCTTAGTGGTAAGCTGATGTGTGGCCTCTTTTAAAGAGTCTCTTACTGGGTGCTTTTATTGTGATAAACTTGTAATTCTGTGTTTCTGTGCGAAACAGAATGACTCACTTGTATAGTAAACTTGCGACAGTCACCAAATAGCTCCTCCCGATCGTCCCAGATTGCGTGAAATCGAAGCACTTTGCGGTCCAGCTCTAAATGTTGTCTACGTTTGTCGAACGAGGATGGTGTTCTGCTGACTCCCAAAGCCTCACGTTTAGCCCGATTATCCAGATACGGATCGACAGGTTCCGGTTCGGGTGGATTTACTTCCACTCCTTCGCTCTCGAGAAAATCCTAGTGTGATTGGAATTCGAAGAAACAGTGAATTCATCAAAATGAAAGAGATTTGAAATCAGGTTGCCTTCATATGACCACAGCACCCTCAAGAGCGGCTACATTATGCTGGTCCACGTTGAGTTGAAATTAAAGATTCTGGGGGACAAAAACCACAACTGAGATAAAAAAAACCGGTTTTTAAAACAAATTTTCGGCTTAAATATCCTCATAGAGTGCAAAACTCATTGACTTACTTTGTATATCTGCGTTCAGTAGTTCTGTCTTTTTCCAAGTTTTCCCTCTACAAGCCCTGATGACCCTTTTGTGGAAGACCACACCATACATCTGAGTTAAATATGAGTCGATCTGACCGGTATTCATTTACACGTGAGGTATGGCTGCGAAATATAGACAAGACCAGGTGCCGGGTGTACAGTATACCCCACTTCCTGTGATCTCATCCAGGTTTATTGCGTGTTTTGTTACACTGTTGTTACGTTGTTCGGTTCGAAATGCAGTTACCTGTAGGGCTGTATGTGGTTAGGTCACGTGGTAAATAAAACCTGATATATGTAGATATAGATCTGTATAGAACAACGGCAAAAGACGCTGCGCGTGTTAGCTGACAACGGAATTCTACCGATATTTTTTTACTTCTAAACATAGCGATAACGCTGCAATATCGTATTGGGCTGGTATATCGTTGGAAAATCCTGCATGACATTACACGATCGGTGGACAGTACGTATACTTTTCGCAGTATCGCACAACACTTGATGCTCATGAAAATGAATAATGTGCTAATATCACATATTAAAAGAACAGAATTCCATCAAAGTGCGTGAGATATGGCCTTGATGACTGAGTACTGTCCACGTATGTGCAGAGTTCGAGCCCAGGAAGAAATATTGACCAAATGCCCACTTGTGAAGACAAAGGGAAATACCTGAAAACTTGGGAGAACTCATGACGCTAGGGGTATACTATGTTTCTGTTGGCTTTTTACAAATTTGGAACGACCAAACTCCTCGTGGATAGTCGGACGGTTGAAAAGCCACAAGAGCAATGGAAAATCCGGCGATTGGTAACCAGTAGGCTCAAGCATGCAAGATCAGTGTCCCTGACCAACCTGTTCAAAGCACGCCCCATAAATTCAAGCAGAGAATGAAGGCTCCATTTGACTGAGCCCTCCAGGAATCGACCACATCTTCAATACAGGTTCACGAAACTTTTTAATCTGCATTGCTTGGTAGAGGTTATTCGAGAGTGACTTTCATTAAACCGGAGTGGCTTTTCGCTGAACGATTAAGTAGAACAACTAATTGGTTGATACTGAGTGAAAATATGCATGCTGGGGATTTTCAGGGGTTGCGAGAGGGCACGATTTATTTAATAAAGTAATTCTGTTAGGTATATACAATCTTCAGGATGCCTTTTAAATTTTGAGTGTGAATGCACAATGTATGTCACCAAATATTATTCCGTGTACGATGGAATGAGAAATCACATTTGTATGTACAAACCTGTCTTGAATTCAGTCGAATTCTTCACCTCAGATGGTTTCGTGCGTAATATAAAACGTTCCCGTCCCTCACTATACACATGGATTTTGATTGTTCCTTAACAAGTTAAGCCTCCCTACAAATACTCTGATTTGCATAGGAATTTAGTTTTAACAAAAGACTCAAATGAATCCAATTGAATCCCTCGTTTATGTTGATCCGATTTAAAATTCAGGCATCTTAGATGTGATTACACTTTGCCATAACAGCCAAGTTATCCTGCTATTAGAAACTGCCCAAAGGTGGTTGACTTGCGGCTGGTTTTTCCCCAGAAGTAGCCTTTTCCGGAAAGCTAAGTCCTTGTGGACACCAAAAAAGGATCTATGGCTTTTGAAGTGTTACCAACAACCATATGAGTAGTAGGTTCTGCCAGGATGCTAAAGTTCTCTTATATTTCAAAAAGCCAAGACATGATCAAGGAACGGTAAAAAATTTTCATGTAATTCAAATGCAAAGCATTTAAAAAGAAGAAAGGAAGGAAGACATCTCTGTCGTTGACAAAACTTTTTAACTGATAAGCCATTATCCGGGGAGCCACTCAGCACGCGATCAATATGAATTGAGGGGTTGATACTTGTTGGCGCCCTATTATGTCTAAATGCCAGTTTTTTACGCCTCTGACCAGTCAAGCGTTGCTGAGCGGCATGATATTCATCTACCGGCGGAAAGACTATGAGTTTGAGTCACCCGTAAGAATTCCTGAGGTGCACTTTGCTGATGGATGCCAGCAAGGATAAAACAGTTATATGGAGCTTTTAGATCTTCAGCGAAGATTAACTTCACCTGCAGGATAATACCTCAAATAAAATTAAGATAGGTTTGGAGCTTGGCGCTGTTGGCAACTTACATGTGTGAACTTGTCACAATTCGTTATCCTATAGACGCGCCCATAGATTGCCAGGTTAACACCCAGGTTAAGATCTCGCCAATTGTATGGATCCCCCATATCATTCTTTGGAATCCGATGGCGTCGCACAAGCTTACCTGGTTGAATGGAGAAGAAAATAAGTGTGGTTCACTTCACCCACTTCGCAAGTATATTAAAGAATGTTAAAATAATACGGACCCTTTATCCTTACACATTCATTAATGCAGGAAATAATCACGCTATCAAAGTTTCGTCCTGACTGCATCCACTCGAGTTAATTATTCGTCTGCAACCCAAAATAAGACGTTTTATAAGTGCCTTTTGAGAAGAACACTTGCACTTCACTGACACTCAGTAAAACGATCAGAAAACAATATTGCTTGTTTTTAAACCGTGCAGCTGCTTTAGTTCTTCCCTGGTAGACGTATTGCAACAAAGTAACTTTCTGAGTGTCCGTGAGAATCTTGCTTAAAGTCTGTACTCTGAGACTGGGCTGACGTAAATGTCACATGTAAGCCAGCTACTCTAACGTCAGTCTTATCGCTTCCATAACCTTTTTCGCAATATAAATTTTACTTCTGACATTTACCATCAAAATTACATCTAGGGCCGAGAAAACTTCCAAATGGCTTTACGCCACTGCGTACTGTAGTGCAATTTCTTTGGTATGCCCTTCACCGGCTATTTGTGAATTGTCTATTGAAAAAAACACTTAGATTCTACACAGGTTTTCAGTAAAAAATCGTCGTCTGTCTTTTGGTTAGCTAGTTGATCACCTAATAAATCCTTTCACAGATAAACCCGCCCACGTTGATCAATCTATCTAATTAATCAGCGAAACCAGGAAAGTACTCCAAGCTTCACCTTTGCATTCTTATATATCTGAATAAATATAGTTACACCTGGCCCGCACATCTTGGTCATCAAGGACACACAAGGTCCACGCTTATATTCAGTAATGGGGCAGTTATGTTGTGGCCGTGGTAGTGCACACTAGCGCATACCGTTGATGCAGTACTCAACCATTCCTAGTGTCATCGCTTTCAAATTTGTTGGTGCTAACGTAATGCAGAGGACAAAGCAAGTGACAAGCAAATGCACTTCAACGAGTGGGTGCATAAGTCTCAGCCAACTGCAGCTTGAACTGTCCCAGGTTCATTTATTTCCAGTGAGAACCTGACTTTCGTGGGCCTCGCATTAGGCACGATGTTCAAGAGCAAAGATGAAAATTTTCTAAACGGAAGAGTTAGAACCAAACCACTCTATAATTGACGGACCCACCTGTGTACCCTTTCAACCAAATAATCAATCAAATAATAATCAAATAGGTTCCAATTATCTCTTTGATGTCATAGTCTAAGACAGCTCCAAGGCCACCATTCTATCGGTAGTTGGGTCTTACATGTTTTAATGTAAGCAGAGATAAACGTAGCCCTTCCAGGTATAAAAGGGAGACTGATGCTGTGGTTAACTAACACCAAGCGCCTTAGACTGCTTGCTTTATTCCCTTCTGTGAAAGTGATGTTCATAGCGCTTGAGTTTTGGTCAGATAAAGCCCCTGTTGGTTTTGGGAATACAACATGTTCCTTGGAATTGCAGTGTACTTTGAGAACCAATTACCACAAGGATCTATAGAAGATACTGTTCCGTAATAGTTTGAATTCCTTGCCTCCTGTCATATGTAGACGGTCTGTCACAGGTGGAACCGGTCGTAATTTAACCAAGCGGAAAGCAGTCGTAGGAGGTGCAAAGATAGCGCACGTGTGCCCAACGAATATACGAGTTACCTCTTAAATTCACTATTCACCATTGTGGAAGCTTGTGGTAGAAAAGGTGTTTCTATATCAAAAACACCTACATTGAAAAATGTGGCAAAATTACTTGAAACTGTTACATATAATGAGATTTAACATATTTTCTCACGGCTAGCAAGAAACCAGCAAAACAATGGGGCCTTTTGCCAACATTATTCCCCCTAAATTTACCGGCGTCATATCCCACAAGCGTGTATCCAAATATCCGTAGATGTCGCAAAACTCTAAGGAGCTGTATTTTTGGTTTATGACCAAGGTTTTATCCAGCATTCTTGAGCTGAATACCGGCGGACGGCGTACCCGCCAACAAGAAGAAATGAAACTTATTATATCAGCTCTGCTCTAGTTTTTTCAAAAAGCCTACGCCTCTATAAAACAGACCAGTAAAACACGGGAAACTCTGTGGACCTGCATGCAAGAACGCAGCTCAACGCCACAATTCTACCAGTAATCTTATCAGCCATGGACACAACAGTCCTCCATTTCCTCCTAGCTACGTATCTCAAGGAGCACACGGGGTATTACAGTAGGTCGCTAAACTTACTGCTGCTGTGGTGAAAGGCTGTTCTTTCTCTATCTCAACGCGGTGGGATTTCGAAAACTGCAAGACATAATACCTACATAAAAAACAACTAAAATCTATAACAATTACGACTGACAGCCACAAAAGCTGGTTGGCTTCAGCTGCGCTCGGGAAACTTGGTCTCAGGTCATCCCCCGACACAGCTGTTTTAGCGATCGAGGGCATTTTTCCCAGAAATGCCACCAGCCCTGAAGAACTGTACTCTCCGAATCGGTTTTCCAACTTCTTTGAGACACTTCGGGTGGAGCTTAGAAGACGCACACCAAAACAACGGACTCTACGGCAATGTGGTTTTCAACTTCGCAAAAATATTTAGATGTGTTAATCCAGCCAGAAATAATAGTGGATTTTCCCAGTGCGGTTAATTTTAACCGTTGGGGACAAATACCTGCTACACGGAACCACACAACACCGAAACACATGGAGTTGACTGCCTGGCTGACTAGCATCTTAATGAATTTGACAACTGAATGTTGAAGCTGTTCAAATATTCACATACCTTGAGGAATTCCGCTGTTGTTTTGATGTGGTTCCATGATCTGTATACTGTCGTCCTCCAAAAAATAGAATATTTGTACATATCTAACTCGGTAATGTTCTAGAGGAGATTCATTCACCGTCTCTTTGAAGTACCCATAAAACCGGAGCACCTTTTTGTCAAGTGCTACATGGGCTGGTACGAATTCGGTTGGTGGTGCTTGTCGCGTGTTTCCATACGTAAGAGTCGGCTGAAAGTTAGCTAGATCATCTAACTCCGCTTCTGTTAGCTGATTGACCTTGAGCGGTTTCCCTCCTATACCAACTTCAGGATATGGTTTTGGAACTCGAAATCCATTTTTATAGGAAAGTGTGTGGCTCAGATGAAAATTGGTTTGCTTTTTCAATTAGTGAAATACACCGATGTAATAAACCTACGGTTGGATCACGAAAGGTGTTCCCTGGAAGAAACGGTAAACCCTCGAGTGATTTATTCTGTTCACACATTTGTCTTTTTAAGCCCCGTCTTTGTTGTTACTATGACTGGTGATTTATTTTAATGCACATAAACAAATCAAGGTCGGAGTCCAGAGTACGAACATAAATGCCAAAAGGTTATCTAACTTGGTTTCCACTGCGCCCATGCAGCACCATACTGCGAACAAAGTTGTTTCATGCCTTAAAAATTACCGAATTTTTCCTCTTCTTGAGGATAAGTCTACTGATATTCAACTGGTTTTCAACTGCTGAGTTCCCTAGTGTGCTCGGCGCCAATTACCCTTCTGCTGCCGAATAATCCAGTCATCTCTAGACAGCCGGTGGCATGCAGTGGCGTACTACGACGTTCCACGAAAAAAGCGCCGGGCCGCGCTACTAAGCATTCTTTTCTGACTGTCGCTACCTGCGATTTTGGCGCACGGTGACTACTGTGTGTGCCGCACGTTTTCCCCTTCCCCTGATCCAATTGCACGCGCTTACTAGACAAGCACACCCACCCTCTTAAGTCCAAGGTCTGTCCCGAAACTATAGATTAGGAAGCTCCAGCTGATATGCTCACTTCAATGCCGATATCCATACGACGCTCCAGACTGGTCCTCAGGTGGTGCAGCGGTAAGTCGTTTTTACCCTAGATTTGGGTGATTGTGTTGCAACATTAGCCAACGCCGTCATCCAAATCGACGACAAATTCAAAGCCCATCAACTCTTTTGTGTAGCCACTGAAGCCAAATATCTCTAAATCTATGATGCAGGCCACGGACTTCAGGCAAACGCGCCGAAGGAAAAGCAAGGGATACTTTTGTTCGTGGGCTGCCCTACACATCAGGTGATCATTTCCAGTAAGCGAGCCGTCTTTTTACTCCTGCGTTGCTCGTGAATCTGACTGAATCTGACTGTCACTTCCAGCTTATTCAAGAGGGACCTGAAAGCACCAGGATCCATGTCCACCATTTTAGTTTCCAGCACTCATAGTGCAGCAGTGCTACACCCCAAGGTGATAACCAGGCAACGAGATCTTGCCCAATCCAGGATGAACCACTCGCCCGCCGTTCAGCCCCTCCCGCCCAACTTTTCAGTAAATTCAAGTCACCTGAATCGCGCCGATTGAACCCCAGAATAGTTGAAGACTGGCAAACAAAACAGGTCCTTCAGTACTTTTAACGACGGGACGCGTCGGGCAAGAGACTTGATGGAAGTGCTGATAAATCTTCCGCTGAACACGCCAGCCCCATTCCAATAGCCCCTTTCATTTTTATATAAATAGCTTTCTTACTTCGAATATGGTGGACAAAATAGTAATCAGATCTAGGGAACAGGGATCCACCGTTATCTTATGAAATCTCCAAAACACGACTTCGAGGATGTGCGATTCCAGTGAACTTCAGGTGTTGCTCGCGAACAGGACAAATGACAATTAACCACAATCTCCGGGCGTCTTGCTCCCCTTGATTTTGGGTAAAGTACTTCTTTGCTCAGTGCATCAACCCCGGGACAGGTCGCAACAGAAAAGCTGGCCAACCCGAAACCCTCCTTCCGTTCGGAGTTCTGCAGGCACATGGCCCTCCCACACTTCCTCGTTCTCGATTCGGCTCTCTTCCTCACTCTGTTATTCATGGGTCACTTGTCACCCATTGTATCATCAGGGGATGCACCGATTACCTCTGCTCTTCCATTCCCACCAGCTTTATATATTGCTACCAATTATTCCTAAGGAATAGGGCTAGAGTATACAGGGAAAAGAAGCTTGTCTATAAAACAGACTGAAGTGAACGAAGTCGTACTCACCTCATCGCTCATAACCGTGCTAATCGAAACCTGGCCAATGCGGATAAAAGTGGCTTTGAAAGGAGCCCAAAAACACCGCTTCGATTCCTCACGGTTTGAAACGAAAGTGCCTATTTATTTGCCCTGGAGTCCGTAGCGCTCTCCGTTGCACCAAAAGTGGTAGAAGCGTTCACGCGTATTGACATTCTGTCCCACTCCAAGGCCAACAGATGGAAATGGTCCGACGACAGGACCTGTCCATCACAGGCGCTACGCTACACCAAAAGTTGGTGCATTTCTACCTTGTTGTTTTCGTTGTCTCCGCTCAAGCCTCCTACTTCCTGATCGCGGGTGATTCGGTGCTCCGACAATATATTTGTGCCCCATGAAATCGTCTCTATCCTCTTGAGCACCGTTTCCGTGATTGAATGGTACCAAGATTTTTCCATCGAAAAGGGGTTCCATTGTAGCCAGCGTCTGTTGGTGTTCGGCCTAATCTTAAAAAGTGAAGGCCACACGATTAAGCCCTCTATCGTTCCTATTACGCTGGGCCCAGTCAACCAAGCTGTGCCTTCCTGGAACTGCTAATCTTTCATCCCTCGAGGGCTTTGCGTCCTATAGCGGCGGCCATGCCGGCCATATCGTTACCTGAGGTACTTTAGATTAAACGCCCTGCTGGAACTCAACCCCAGGAAAAAGAAAGGGTGATTGCGCTTACACCGTCTATAGCATGCCGCCCTACTTCTTCGTGCACGCATCAAGCGCGCCTAAGTGGTGCGGATTCTCTGGCCCTCGGCGCCTGAGTCTTAACTGAACACGTTTACCACAAGCCTACTTGCCCGGGCCAATAGCAAGACGAATTGCTTTGGGCGCCAAATACTGCTAAACGTGTGGAGCTCACCGAAGTCACTCTTCGGATTTATATGATCCCGGGGAAATGCCAACACTTGCCACATTGTCTTCCTCCATGTGACCTGACCCAACGCGGCAGTTAGAGGTCTCACGAATGCCTCCAGGGCCCGCACTTCGTTTCATATAATAATAGTGTTTATTCCTAAACGGTAGGTGGCATGCCATCAGGCATGATAATAATATTCCATTCAGAACAAAAAAATGACTGGTGAGGTTTGTGGGTACAGGGGATCGCTCGAAAAAGGAACAGCGTCACAAACAGTGGGCATTATTAATAATAATAGTAACTTGTAGGCAGCACGCTGACTGACGCATGATCAGGTCATTACGACATGGACGCGGCAGGCAAAAACACAACAGACATGCTCAATGCGTGAAGGGTCACCACAGTTGTGGGAGCCAAAAAAACGAGGACAACGGGCATGAGGTACGACTAGTTCAAAGATGAGGCCTGCCGACATGAACTAAAACTGAAAACCATTGCTGGCCATGAGTGACCTTGGGCGGTCGAGTAAATGGCTAGGGTCACAAAAAGCAAAAATGGAGGTGGAGATGGAAGAATTCGAAGTGGAGACAAAGTAAGTAAGTAAGTAAGTAAGTAATGTAAGTAATTTTTTAATGGGGAGATAGTGCCGATGCATAGGGCTAAACGAACACCGTAAATGAAATTGAACTTGTGTAAGAGGCAAACCGAAATTGCGGCAGGAAACCAGGTTGGTTAAATCCGAACGAGTTGTTCAGCGGTTTAGAACGAGGCGGTTGGGCCCAGGTGAAAAATTTATTTGTGGCTGCGATTACAGACTCGAGTGGGCGAGAGGTTGCGGTCGAGATTATGAAGAAAGTGGTTTCGGGAGTGCCATCAGACTGGGTACGGCAGTGCCATGCCATCAGTGCACTGACATACTTCGGTTTCTGGACAGCCCCGTAACGGTCGTCAGGGTTCTGCAACATGACAGGTGATACGCATTTCCGTTAGACAAGTAGAATGACACAGAGAGTAAGGCCGATGCTGAGTCACGCATCATTTCCATTCAATTAGATTATATGCGTGTAGACCTGTGACCGGCCTGATTTAATAAATAACGTTTGTGTGGGGCATCTGGGCAACTACAGCAGAAGTTTGAAGCTTGGGAAGAGGGGGAATGAGGAAGGAATTGGATGAGAGCAGTGGCGTCTGGTGAGTACCAGGAGGCATCAGATAAAACGGTGTTGAATAGAAAAAAATCTAAAAGGGAATGACAGCAAGCTGAATGAACCCAGGAAAGGGTGGATTTTGTTGGCTGACCTAGAAGCCAAGTACTATCTGGGCCAGAGTAGGTGCCTAATTTTGGGAGGCAATGAGGCTAGCCGTTGGACTAGTTGGAACAGGCGATTACATGGTGAGATTACATGGCGGTAGTTTTTAGCTCAGCAAAAGGACCCGATCCTAGGGTCTCCGTTGTGCAAAGGAGGCGTTAATGTAAACAGGGACAGCGGACAAATAATAAGCGGTTGGGCAACAGCCCCCGAGATTATACTGGATAAGAACCTTAGTTTTACTGGAATCTACTACGTCAACTCAGCAGGAAGGTAAGAGTACGGATCGCCAGTCACCAAGTCACTGCTGTTAGCTCCTAGAAACGAACGGTACATGGCAAAAGCAGTCATTAGGCGCTAGATGTGACTGCTGGTAATCAGGAAACAATAAGGAATTTACGTTTTATATGTATACGATTGCTTCAGAGAGCAAGAGGGAAGAACGCGTGTCATGTCTGGATGATGAAGTGGAATTGGGGTGACGCAACCCGACCAAGACGGAAGTGGCAACCACTTGCACGTCGATGTTAGTCGTGGGCTTCACACAGTACCTTCAGGCTACCCCATGCATATATTTTTTTTAAAAAATCAAACGAAAGCACACCTTTCACTCGCTTGTATTCCTTGGTGTTGCCAGAAAAGTGACAACCGGGACAAGTCCAATCCAGCTACAGACAGACAACAAAGGTGCTGTTTTATGGTTTTCCCGATTTAAAGGTCAGGTTCAGAACCGGCGGCGATGAGCGATGCACCCGTGCTAATGGAGGGGTGGCGGGTATACGAACGCACCATGGTGCAACGTAACAGGGCGTACCCGTTCACAACACGAGGTTTTCAGTCCTCGTGCATTCTACCAGATCTGCAGGGTGGCAAGCCACCAGCAGTCATAATTGCGGTTTGTGCATTAGTAATAAAAAAACTCCAGCTACCAGATATTTTATCCGGTCCGGGGAAGGCAGGCCAATAAAACATCTCACTCATTTCGAACAAGCAAACAGCAAACGGCCACTGGAAGAGGCAAGTCGCGGAGGCAAATGAAACGGCAGCTATCCTTTTGGCCATGGGAGTAGAATGTAGATATTCAGGGCCTGCGTACTATAGCTAAACGACGACAAAGCATTGGTGTGAACCTCCATGTCAGGTAGAGGCGCACCACAGTGTTATGTGTATGTGTGAGTGAGTGGGCTGTGGAAACAAAAAGTATTCTATTCGTTGCGCATCTTCAGACCCACTATTTGAGGTGCGTGCACTGCACGTGGTCAGAGGATGCGGAATGGTTCTGAACGGTGAGGAAATAAAGCTTCGGTTTGGCTTAGGTTAGTTAAATCCAGTAAAAGCAATGCGCCAAACATTAAATACAACTGACAGAGTTATTCAGGGACGGGACCAGGCTTGAAAGAACCAGGAATTAGTTGGCCGGGCAAAGAAGCTTAAGGCCGGAGGTAAGGAGACGCAACGAGATCAGTAGAGGCGGGTATGAAAACAATTACGATGGCAGGCGCTCTACGCTCTCTGCAAAATAACTACTCTTCAGAGAGCAGGCGCAGATGTAGTCCCGGGAGGAAATCGTCTGCATAAGAGGTAGATACTATGGTGATTTATGGACGAGAACACTCGGGAGGGTAGTTGTCTCACTTGAGGGTTAACGCTAAGGGGTTCAACCCGGTAAATGTACATGCCAGGACCAAGTAATAGGATAGTTGGGATGAGAGCGCAAATTAGAGGAGTTTTTAGGGCCTGTTTCAAAGAAGGTTTTTAGCGTAAGCCGTGGCGCGAAAACACGCTCGGCCCCTTCGGTCACATCAGTGTACTTCCCGTTTCGTCACTCCGCTACTATTACCAAGTGTGGTTGCATAAGTCAGCACAGCCGAACACCTCTGGTTCTTTGAGACAGGTTGTTCGCCTGGATTTAAAGGCATGCATCCTCCCACCACCCCCCAAAGAGCGACTACGTCATGGCCCCGCGTTACTGTTCCTTATTGTTTCTTAAACACGCCACGCCCTGTCCTTTAAAATGACGTTCATTCACCGCCATGAAAAAAGTTTAGAAGCTTCGCGGCCTTATCAACTAATGACCTGTCAGCCTTACTTCCGGTCTCCATAAGACTACGCAAATATTATCAAACATCCACACAGGATGTTTTGATATCGTACAGGCCACTTCTTTAAGCCCTTGTTGCTTTTATACTTACCAGCGTATATCCAAGCAACTTCGTCCTCTTCTTCCACTACACTAACACCTCCAAGCTTAAGCACAGGGTCGACTGCATTTCATTCGGTGTTCCATGTCTCTGATACCACACTTATAGTTAATTCTTCTAGCAAGCAAGAGTAGGCGGATACCGATCTACGAAATTCCGGACAACAAGGGGCGTTGCTGGGATAAGCCGTAGGTTCCATTGTAATTACTGCTTATCAACGGGCGTCCGGCAGGTTTTACGGTATACACTTGAACCATCCTATATAATGGTGAGCTTATTTTGCGATAAAGTGATCCAGAAGACGATAAACGCTCGCGTTCGTTAGTCCCGAGATTCCATTCTCTTTTTCAATCCCGGCAAATCTGCTTGCGTGGCTTTCAGAAAACTACCAATTTCCACATTTATTTACCTACTCCATCCGGAACTCACAGCTTAGAATCACAGTGGGACTGGGTTTTGGGTAGCGCCGAGCTTCCTTCTCTCCATCAAAAGAGGCAGCGTATTAATAACAATGTTTACTCCCAACTGGTGGGCAGCATAAGGTTAGGCATGATCATAATGTTACAGTCAGAATAAAAGCATGACTGGCGGGGTTTGTGGGTATCGGGGTTTGTGAGGAATAGGGACAATGCCATAAAAAGTGGGCGTTATCCGATGTAGACGTGGCCACCCCTAAACTGGCGCAAGCAGGGAAGCACGGTTACTACTGCTCTTTTCCTTTTGGGGAAAACATCGAGCTGAAGCAAGATCACGTCGTTAGAATTTAAAGTGGCGGGCAAAACCAAAACAATGGAGGGCGAAGCAAGAGGCATCCCGCCTGACACATGACAAGAAAAGTGCAAATTGCGGAAAATGAGGAACCAGAACAACGGATCTGGTGAAGCAGCAGAGTTGGCGTCATCCAGCCGGTCACTTTGAACTAAAACATAAGACCACCGCTGAGGCCTCGTGGTCTTGGACCGTTGGGCTTATGGCCAAAAGCGTAAGTAAGGATGATGAAGTGGAGGGATTAACAATGCGGTAGCAGGAATCGCAGAATCATGGTGTACAGTGGAACTGTACAGACTCACTGGTGTCGCTGCTATAGTGGAGTCTGGTATAAAAGTCTCCTGGAAGAGTGAGGTGGTGACAACACACAATCCGGAACGCGAACTGTACAGAAAACCATTGACTTTTGGTCCATCAAAATGGTTAAATCTGAACGAAAGATTAAAGTGGACACTTCCTGTAGGCGGCTGGGGCCAACTAAAGAGTTTGTTCGTATTTGCAATTGATGAAACAAGTGGGCGAGAGGGTACCCTCGAGAGTAGGAAGGGAATAGTTGCGGGTGTGCCATCAAACTGAGTATACCAGTGCCATGACATCACTGGTCTGACATATTTCGGTTTTCGGACAGCCCCGTAACGGGCGTCACATTTAAGGTCATTGGGCTGGAATGTGCGATTCTTTGATCAGCGGGATTTTTTTCAGGCTGGCCAACGAAACAAAGGTAGAACGAAGCCGATATAAGATCGCAGGTTGTTTGTCCGTTTGGGGATCCTGTGGACGTAGATCATATGCCAGGTGGAGTGGACAACAGCCAAACAGGTCGTCCACGCCTGATATTGCCGAAGTCCAAAGCTTGGGAAGATGATGGGAAGGGATGGGATCAGTAATGCCCGGGAGACATCAGATAGGATAATGCTGATTAATAGACAGAAGAAAAACTTAACGTTTACCATAATTAGGGTGGTGACAACAAGTGATTAAAGTAGACGGGATAGGGGTAGGTTTGTAGACTAGCGATCAAGCAGGGGTTGATATTGCCAATATGTGACAGTACAGTACAAGAGATTTGGAGCAAGCCGGTATAAGCACGCAGAGAGTTGGTGTGGTTAGGAAAATCAAACGTGTAAGGACTTACGAGAGTGGACTTCCGAGATTATGGACTAGTTTATCTAGAATTTATTACGTGAGTTGGATAGTAACATAACCTAAGAAGGAAAGTGAATGCATGAGAAATGGTCACCAGTCCCCGAAGCACTGCTATCAGCTTTTTAGATTTTCTCTTCTACTGGATGACGATTTTTCTGATCCCTTCCGGCGCTCACCAGACGTTATTGATCTCATCCCAACACCCTCTCTTCTAAAGCATCAAACGTCAGCATTAGCTGCTTTGAACGCCCCGTATTGCTGTCATTTATTCTTTCTGTCTAGTTCCCGGTCTTCAGCCACATTGTACTCCAACTGAATCAAAAATACTCGTGAACCCACATCGGCCTGACTCTGTGTCAGTCCTCCCGTCTAACAATGATCCAGCTTCAACGGGACTGCGGATCCCCTGTCCAATTGTCGCAACCTTGACGTCCGTTACGGGGCTGTCCAGAAACCGAAGTATGTCAGTGCACTGATGGCATGGCACTGCCGTACCCAGTCTGATGGCACTCCCGAAACTACTTTCTTCAGAATCTCGACCGCAACCTCTCGCCCACTCGAGTCTGTAATCGCAGCCACAAATAAATTTTTCACCTGGGCCCAACCGCCTCGTTCTAAACCGCTGAACAACTCGTTCGGATTTAACCAACCTGGTTTCCTGCCGCAATTTCGGTTTGCCTCTTACACAAGTTCAATTTCATTTACGGTGTTCGTTTAGCCCTATGCATCGGCACTATCTCCCCATTAAAAAATTACTTACATTACTTACTTACTTACTTACTTACTTTGTCTCCACTTCGAATTCTTCCATCTCCACCTCCATTTTTGCTTTTTGTGACCCTAGCCATTTACTCGACCGCCCAAGGTCACTCATGGCCAGCAATGGTTTTCAGTTTTAGTTCATGTCGGCAGGCCTCATCTTTGAACTAGTCGTACCTCATGCCCGTTGTCCTCGTTTTTTCCAGTTACCACAGCTGCAGTGACTTTTCATGTAAGAAGCATGCCTTGTTGGTTTTACCTTCTTCCCCGATGTGCTTTTGCCTGACGCGTCCAGGTTGTAACGACCCGATCATGCCTCAATCGGCATGTTCCCTACAAGTTGGGAAATAAACCTCTTATTATTACCATTATTATTGTTATAAGCCGTCTCGTTGGTAGCAGGGTACATTTCATGAACTGACGGACTCTGCGGTCCGTTCGTCCAAACAGATGCAAGTGGTCGGAATGCCGGAATGCTCAAAGTACGTTCGACTTAAACATATTCCTTTGCATTGTCGCGGACAGCCGTCAAAGATATTATGTTTCTGCTGACCGTCAACTTTTTTGCGGGCGTTCCACAAAACCCGGTAAATAGACACTGACTTACAGCCCCTTCCACATGGAACCATCAACGCAGAACGTCATGCGCAGTCGCCATGAAAGTTTCGTTCAGTTGAGGGGCGAACTCATTGATAATCAAAGTCTACAGACTATGTTGCTTTCTCTTGATAATATTTATTCCCAACTTGTGGGTGGCATGCCGTCAGGCATGATCATAAAGTTACAGTCAGAATAAAAGCATGACTTGCGGGGATTGTGGGTACAGGGGGGTTTTGGGAAAAGGGACAGCATCATAGGCGGTGGGCATTATCCGATGTAGGCGTGATCACCACTAAACCGACACGGACAAGTAAGCACAGTTACTATGCGTTTTTTGGAGAGAATATTGAGCAAGATAGGATCGTTAGAATTTGAAGGTGGCGGGCAAATAACAAAGGAAGGAGGGCAAAACAGGAGGCTTCCTGCCTGACAGATAACAAGAAAAATGTAAATTGCGGGAGATGAGGAACCAGAACATCAGATCCGGTAAAGCAGCAGAGTTGGCGTCATCCAGCCGGTCACTTTGAACTAAAACATAAAACCACCGCTGAGGCCCCGTAGTCTCGGACTGTTGGGCTTATGGCCAGGGTCACAAAAAGTGTAAGCGGGGATGATGAAGTGGAGGGATTAGCAAAGCAGATAAGTGGTAGCAGGAATCTCAGCAACATGGCGCACAGTGGAATTGTAGAGACTCACTGGTGTCGCTGTTGTGGAGTCGGGCATAATAGTTCCTTGGAAGAGTGACGTGGTGGCAACACACGGACCGGAACGCGAACCGTGTAGAAATTTATTGAATATTGCGGGAAGCACAGACGCGTAGAAATGGTTAAATTAGAACGAAAGGTTTCGCAGATTGGAATGAACATGTCATGGTGGCAGCTGGGGCCAGGTGGAAAACTTGTTCGTATTCGCATTTAATGGAACGAGTGGGCGAGAGGGTACGTTCGAGGGTAGGTTGTGATTGTTGCGGTTGTGCTGTCAAACTGGGTATGGCAGTGCCGGGCCATTATTGGTCTGACATACTTCGGTTTTTGGACAGCCCCGTAGCGGACGTCACATTTGAGGTCATTTGGCTGGAATGTGAGATTCTTTGAGCAGCGGGATTCTTTTCAGGCTGGCCAAGGAAACAAAGGTAGAACGAAGCCGATATAGTGGACTAGCTGCCAAGGGTTGGTTTTGCGAACATATGATATTAGAGTTCAAGTGATCTAGTGCAAACCGATATGAGCACGCAGAGTGGTGTTGTGATTAGGGAAAGCATATGTATAAGGACTGATGGGAGTGAACTTCCGAGATGACGGACTAGTTAATCTGGTATTTATCACATGAGTTGGACAGTACCAGGAGAGAGTGTAAGTGTAAGAGAAATATTCCTGAGTCCCCGAAGCACTGCTATCAGCTTCAAGTTAACAAATGGTGCATGGCGGATAAAAAGCCTTTGGGCACTAGTCTTGCCTGCTGGTAGCGGAGGGTAAGGAACCTCTGTATACATATATTTCTCATATGTTCACTCCTGGGAGCAGTAGGTAGGTGCGTGTGTTTTGTTTAGTTGAATAAGTGGGCCTTGGTGCGGTGCAACCCCAGCCGCCCCTGGGAGGCGTTCATTCCAATCTGCTGACCCTTCCATTGGATCTAAACACCTCGGTGTCTTTTACTTTGTACTCCTCACCAAGTCAGTCATTTCCCGTGAAGTTCGCGTCCCTTCTTGTGTGTTTGCGTGAACTCCTTCCCTCAAGGAACCTTTTACACCCGACCCCGCTCCAGCAGCAACACTAGTGAGTCTCTCCAGTTTCACTGCACCATTTATCCGTACCGCATATTCCCCCACTTACGCTTTTCGTGACTCTGGCCATACGCCCAACAGCCCAAGGCTACGATGCCCCAGTGGTGGTTTTAGGCTTTAGTTCAAATCAGCCGGT
>SJOL01006800.1:0-35279 GCA_004794785.1 Opisthorchis felineus
AAATTAGACTAAGTCAAACACTATGACGGATTTGAAAGCAGAAGGCGTATCCCCAGTTGACATAAACCCATGTGGCATGCAACGGATGCCAACTGTTACGCACCTGGCTGTCTTTTTGTCTTATAGTAACCTTACAGACCGATTGGTGTGAACGCCTCGGGTTTTGTAGAGCTGCTCAAAGCACGGTGCTAAAGGTGCCTTTGAAACATGCACCGGTTGAACCCATGCTTTAACCAATAAGTAATGGTGACGAACCGATTTGCCGTAGCCAAATAGTAATCAGCAAATTCGTCATCGGACATTTTTCATCTGCAGACCGACATTATCGCGGGACACCCTTACTGACGGCTCAATTCAGCATGCGAAGAAACAACCCAAACTTTTCATCATGGATCATCGATGAGGAAAAACGGTTAGTGAATTTATAGCAACCGACGCATGACCGCGGAGCAGACAGTCAATATGGATTGAGCAAGAGTCAGTACAGACTAAATGAATTAGATTTGATCGGATTTGATCTGACTCAGTCTGACTTGACTTCACCCACCAAGCAACTCACCTCAAACAGACTACTCAGGATGCCGATTCCTTTCTCAACTTTGGAACCGGGTTTCCTCATATTCCAGCACATATTTCATATCTGACTGTCCGTCTAATAGAAAATTTACTGCCGAAGTAGTCCGAGGACTTATAGATAACCTGCATCCGTATTTTACATGAATAATGCAGTTGATCGTCACTGAAGATTATGTTCAGGACCTAGAAGATTATCCTCCCTGAGTGCTTCATGAACATTGATGCGGTCTTCGGTAAACTACTGTAGGAGAAGTTTTGTGAGACTGCTTTCTTCTGGCAATAGTTGTCCCAGGATAACGCAGCTATTTCCGGAATGAAGTGGAAAAAAGTACTGCATCGCACCTATCCAAAATGTAGTTGTCTCCCCACACACTGCGTACAAACAAATGCCACAGTTTGGACGATGCCATCGGCTTCAACCTACATGGAAATTTCATTGAATCCTGGGATTCTCCAAATGATTGATTGTTAAGACTTAACAGTGCAACAAATCCTAGTGATATCAGGGACCTCCTCTAAAGGGGTAGCCATACACAACATCATTTGTAGTTGGACCCAATTAGGTCCGTGCAGACTGAATACATCTCTCATAATAGACGATTCTTGTTCAGTCATTTCAGATGATTTCTTTAGTATCATGCAGCCATATGTTAAAGTCTTTTCCCCCAAGAAACAAACGTTTGCCTCAACAGTTGGTCTGTTGGAATCGCGGGTGTGAGAAATGTGAGAAAGCTTGGGTGACCAAATATTCCTATACCGTCGGAGCTGTTTCTGAAGCCAACTACTCAATCCTCAGGAGATGGCCGCCCGGAAAGTAGTGAATGAGTGCTGTGGGGTGATCGTGATTGATGGCTTTGGCTACCATTGAAACATACTGAGAAAGTCTGACCCATCTGATTGAGGTTGACACCTTCTATATAGCTTGGGGTAGTCCCTCTCGTGAAATGGTATCCTGTGAGAGGGAATCTATTCCTTAATGCGCTCACCAAGAGGACAGCTAACAGTGATCCCTTCGGAACAGGGTAAAGTCTTGGTTAGATCACTGACAGCTTAGTTGGAGTTCTTGCATTAGGCAGGAAAGCCGACTCTGGATTAGAAAAGTGTAAGATTTAGACGGCCTGTGGTCTTATAGGACGCTGGGAGTTATTTGATTATAAGCAGATGTTATTCAACCGGTAGTGGGTAGTAGAAACAGAAGTAATACAGCAACAGATATAATCAGTTCTATGAACGGAGCGATTTATAAATAGTAGAACTAACATGCGAGCAAGAGTAGAGCACTTTGGTAGAAACAAAAAGAGGAAAAATGAGGCAGTATGGAATTCTGGGGGCCGATAGTGCGTAAGTACCTGGTTACATACAAATTCGCGTATACAGACCATCGGGCACAGTAACTGGACAGAGTGCAGGAAGTAAAGTGTTAGAAAACACTCAGTACTTTCGGAGGATCAGTTTGGGGATGTGAGAATAAAGACGGAAATGATTTGGAAAGGTGGGCCTCAAGTGAGCATAGCACACCTACAGACTTTAACCGAGACCGTGAATAAACAGAACGTTGAAGAGAAGCAAGTCATCTGCACCATTAGACTAGTTTAAAACAGCGCCAGTAGACTATCAGTTAACAGGTGATATGAGGGCTTTAATAAAGGATCGTCGTCTTGGAGACCAAATCTCTGTCCCATCTCCGGGTGCTAGGTTCACTCTCAAACTGGGTCGCCTTGTTACAAGGCGCATAGTCTAAAGCAGACACATTAAGTACGAAAGTTCATGTATAAGCGTTAGGATTTTTGGAATCTTAGCATCAGCGCCTAGGGTCTATCAAATGTCAATTGGGATCGAGAAATCAACCTGCCTCAAGCAAAGATGCAGCGATAAACGAGCAAAAGTTATCACGCTATGAACTAGACGAAATGAATGGGGGGAATAAGTATGTTACCACTGATTCATGGGGTAGGAGAACAGGTAGTTGTCAAGTAGGCCCACTGCACATTTGGGTAGAAGTTCATTTAACAGACAGAGTTCATTTTGCTGACCTCTGTATACGAACCGGCGCTGCGAGGTCAACCTACGATATAGTCAAACGAAACCACTCTCTCATATCTTGAAGATTAGATCACACAGCATTTGTCAGACGATTCGATTTCTGTTGTGCCTTGCTATTATGGTGAGGATGTTTTGAACTGTTTACACGTATTAAAGTGGCGACCAAGACACTGGAATTCTGGAAATTCCAACCGGTTGTGTCCATGATGAAGGAGCGCATGAAACAGTGCAGCTTGTTCTGTGAAAGTGAACCGAAAGACATCAAACTGACGACTAGGGAAGACTTCAGACCAACTGACCTAACTTTAGAAGGACCGTTTTCATTCCTGTTAAGATAATTTTTTCCTCCTTCCAAAGAAAACAGTCCTCCACTCTGTGGTGACTACCATGGTAGTACGCGATACGGGTTATTTAGATGTATGATCTCAACGGAAGCTGAATAGGCTAGCGTTCCCTATGATAAGAAACATCTTTATTGGTTCTGAAAATCTTAATCCGTTGGTTTCAATTCAAATAAATATCTGGCAAGCCCTTCCCGTCTTTACACACTGTTTAAATTTGATGGCTAACTATTCACAGGAAGCAGGGCCCACAGAATGAAATAGGAAATTATCCAGATATTCGTTACAAGTAAACCACCTCAGATCATCTTAGTGGTCTTTATAAATCCACCGCTGAGGACAAATCACATCACTAGAATTGCCAGCTTCTAATACGTCACCGCCCTCTCAACAGAGAGCGCAGAATATTTAGAGGTTTCTCACATTCTCTGAAATCTTACCAAATGACTGTGTTTGGTTGGCAGTGCTATTCACTGATGCCAAATAAGTTATTGCGAACTTTTTTGTAGTTAGCGGTTTCGATTGGAAGCGTCCTTTGCTTAGAATGGTTTGAACTAGCATGCCATTTTTTGGTTTGAGGAGGCGTAATTTAAACAAATATTCCGTTTAGGGGTCCAGGGTGAAATATGGGCTCGGAAAACTGTCTGCCGCCTCGCGTGATCGTTTGCTGAATACGAATAGAATGCATTCAAACAATAAATTGGGTAAATTTTACCCTACCGGATAAGGCAATATCATTAAAGTCCTAGAAAAACGAGGCATGGTCTTCCGATATAACGCAACGAGACGAGGTCAGCTCTTGACCAGTATGTTCCCAGCGAAAACAAGTTTAAAGACTGCAAGTAAGTAAAACGCAGTGATCACCCTCGTCCACTTCATCCTGCTTCTGTGGATTTCATCACCAGACTAATGAGCATGGTGAATAACCTCCCCCTCAATGAACCAGGAAATTCCGAAAATGCTGGCTTTACTTTTTCCCAGCAGGAATCACCTTATTTCGGCAATAGTATGATGGCAAATGAGTGCTGTTCAGCCCTGAAAAACCAGAATCATGAGATTTCTATGAGAACAGAGTCCGCCTGCGTGAAATTAACACCTATTCAAAATTCACACTGGTCCTCTTCTTCGAGGAATTCAAGTGCGCTGATTTTGGAAATTATCCCTGTGCCAGCTTTCGGTCAAATAATCGATAGGGCTGATGAGACGGTCAAACGATGGTTACAGTTGTTCTGTAACGTCATGCTATTTAACTGTAAATAACTGTAAGCGTAACATTGCATCGCAGTGGGCAAAGCGATGTAAATTATTTCGTCACAGATTCCAGTCGGTGCAGCGTGATATCAGTCAGTTATGGTTCGTCTGAAAGAAGTTGACTGAAGGCAAATCTAGGTTGATGAGTGATATTCTGTGCCTGTTGTTCATTTGGCAGTGGATTTCCTCCGTCATTACGACTGTTGTTCGATTAAATGCTGAAAGATAAATAAGACCGACTTCCAAGCAGTCGGCTTATCTTAGTCACTTGATTCAATGCGGCATGTGTGAAAACTGAATTTAGTTGAACTAACTCTTCTTAATTAAAATAAGGCTCTCCACATTTTAACTTTTAGGTAAAAGCGAGATGTAATCTAGAAAAGTTATGAAAACACTGACACGCAGCAACTTTCCGATACCTTTTTCGTGAGAGTTCGCGTGTTCTTATCGTTAACCGAATTTGAATGAGTAGACAATACTGAAAGTAGTGAGTAACCATCACTAGTGAGTAGAAATCCAACCACCTAAACCGATGCCTCAAAAGAACTCCCAAGGAAGCTGCACCTAGGGATTCCCTCACTGTCTTGATACCACCTGGCATTGACGATGAACTACTACACATCACCATCAAATCAACGAATTTCAGTGCATAGGAGATAGACCCGACTGGACGGCCAAAAACAATAGTGAAAAATCAATACAACGAAAAGACTGACGACTGAAATATGAATATACAGCAAAAATTGTGGACTTACGTATAATTTTGTCTGAATTGAATGTATCAATCTGGGAAGGTGTTGGGGAATGAGATGCTCGCCGAACAGAGCTGCGAATTCGTTCAACCGGTATCCTAATTCGAGTAAATGAAACAACACTGTGATTGGGTCGTCGACTATCTCACCGACAAGACAATTCAGGCCGGAGGCTTGCTGGAGCAGTTCCGTTTCATTTGGGCTATAATGCAAACTGTCTAATAATTGAACCAACATACTTGGCAAACAACTCAAATGTTTACCAATGGCTTCACATGCGCGGAGGTCGCGATCCCCAATTTGTTCTTCCAGTACGATCAAGTCCTGTATAAGCAACTGAACCGTTTCCCGGATACGCTGCAATATCTCTTCTGAATGGGGGGTTAACTTGTTCGAGTTGAAAACTAATGAATCAACCGTACCGTGACGGTCTGGGTCATAGCTTCGATGCCTAGGAAACAGATCCGCTTTATATTTGGGTGGCTGTCCGCTGAGACGCTGACTCACTGAGCAACATGCAACTGGTCTCCGCACAAATTTCGCCTGTTTGTTGACGTAAAAGGGGTGTAAGATGGTTTTCTCCTCTAACTCAGAGTTTCGCTTCATCAGTGACGGATAAGGGTTGCTGAAGTTCTGATAGTCAGAATGGAATGAAAGACCAGATGAATGTTTTTTTTCGAGAGATTGCCTTGCAATCGATTGCGAATGACCACAGTCGGCTGGATCATGTTCAGTAGGCTGAAGGTGATTTTGCCTACTGTTCAGCTTGGAGCAGCAACAGGATTCACAGAGATCACCCTCGTTTCTGCGTAAAACTCTCTCATTGTATGCTAGCAGTGTGTTAAATGTACTGCTCCTTTCTCGCTGTTTACAGTGAACGTGTGACGAACTAATTCTTGGAGCTACATATTGTGGGTTGGTTCTTGTAAAATCGTGGGTAGCACACCGGCTTCTACTCCGCGAAATTGACTGAAATCTAATTCGAGGTGTGTCGCTGGACATGTCTGAAACAGTTTTATCGAGCGCAAGAAATGAACAATTCCGCGAAGACATGCGCGACTGAGTCCGATAGTGTCTGTAGCATGAACCTGAAGTGTTTAAATGTTGGTTATTCCGCTGCATCAAGAACGATGGTTTTAGTAGACCTGTGTATTGCTTTCGGAGAATACTTTCGGGTCTGTAATAATTTTCACACTTTAGGCTGCTAAAGAGCAATTTTTGCCCCATGAAATTGTTCACATTTGTGTTTGACAGGGCCTGATAAAATGATTCCCCGTCACCGTTGACTGGTGTTCCAACTGGTGAACATTCACTATAGTACTCACCGCTGTCACAGAAACTTTGTTTCCGCTCGAAAAACTCCCATTCTACTTCATTGTTTGCATCCATCTTGACGGCATCCATTGGTTCTGAAATCGTACTACGAACAGCACGTGATGCAACACTATCAACTAGCTTCTTTGAACTTGCTAATTCTTCTAGTGTGAGAACTCGGGTTAGACTTTTCTGTTGTTGGCTTACCGTGAGACCATTGCTTCCAGAGTGATCGTAGACCAGGTCTTCAGAGTCATTCTGACATCGATGAATCCCTTTATTATCAATAAGAACGGTAGTCACAGATGATTTACAGGGGGCGTGGAGTAGACATGGGGAACCTGTCCATCCTCCGTGGGGACAACCTGGATAGTGATGTTCACATGGTACAAACCTAGAGCTGGGGTTACCAGTCATTGCACATGCCGATGTGTCGTTTGGATTCGCGGATGCACAGTCACAACAGCTGCAGCACACAGAACCTGGAGCAATTATGTATATGTCATGCTGCACGGTGGAGAAACATGTGTCACAGTTACAGAAGTCGGACACTGAATGTGTTGGGGACCCGACATTCCGATCTTGTGCAGATAACCCGCCAACCTTTTTGGCAGCCTCTCCCATAGCTCTCTGGTTCGAAACAAAATCGCTCAAGTTATCCTTTCTTAAGGAACTGGGAAATTCCCTTTCTGGAGACGACTTCTCACCCAACGGAGTTGGACTTGTTGTAAAATCACGAAATTTCCTCCGCTTTTCAGGGATGTGTTCAGGACCGTGTTTTGTGGATGTGTATTGTGTCGACTGATTGAAAGAGGACCGAGTCACTCGTCGTTCGGACTTTCCTGACAGAGACTTGTGTGACGTTTGCTTTTGGTTAGGAGACGTGGTCACTAAATTATGTTTTGACGCTCTTAGTCTGTGCCACCGCTGCTCCAGTTCCTCCGGTGGGCCCTGTTCACCGGTTAGATCAGGCCTAATATCATTTCCTGAAACCATCCGCATTATCTGATCCCAAGGAAGTCCACTAACATCCATTAAACGCGTAGTTACTGTCTTCTCCTCAGTGACTATGGTCGAATTATCAGCTACAGGGGTCAATGACATGTTTTGAGTTGCGTCTGATGATGTGGAGGATAAAGCTCGCCCCGGGTACCGTCGCAGTTTATTTTCGGTCAACCGTTTCAAGCGATCTTCTGCACTGGTACGGTAGACAACTTCGTCCGGTGACTCGGACGGTATGACGGTACGTTGTTCTAAGTTACCCATCTTAACTGAAGCTAAGGTTGACGACCCCAGTTCTTCATTCGGAAATTCCACAGATATTCGGGGAATGAGTCGTCTTTTTTTAAACGATCTAGCTGAATCCATGGAACTACGCTGTCTCTTTTTGATTTCTTGTTCAATCGAGAGGCCACTGGACAAAAGACTGTCTTCCAGGTCTGTCGGTGAACTGCTGACCGGCTCACGAGCTACAGGAAGGCCTGAGGGTAAATCCACTGAATCAGAAGAGTTGGTTACTGTACGAACCAGTGAGAGGGATGTGAACGATTTTGTCCTTGTGCGATTACTGGATGCATGGGAGTCATTGGACTCGGTCGAATGATCTCGAATATTGGGTTTTGATGAGCGTCGTCGAAACTGAGATCGAGAGTACCGGGGACTTTTGGTAGGAGAAAGCCTCAAATCCGGTGCTGATAACGACGTAGTTTCTGACTGTTTACCTGGAGTGTCCTGTTGCACTCTTTCGGGCCTATGAGTTTCATGTGATTGTCTTCTGAAGATAATTGGTGTTTGACCACGATCTCCACCATCTCTTGTGGATGGACCGCTCCGGCTATCCAGAGTGCTTGTTCGGAGCGGCTGAGATGCGCCAGACGATGGAGAATGTGGTCCGCGTCCAGCTGATCTGCTATCACCCAAAGTAATTGAGCGAAGCGCTTTTTTCGTTGGGCTGGACCGGGACCCGGAATTCTCGGTCTTGCTAGATTTTTTGTTTTTTGGACAACAGCCGAATGATTTGCTTTTTGGACTGCTTGTGTTCTCCTTAGTTTTACTGCTGGACAATCCGCGTTCGAAAGAGCTTAGCTCTGATGAGTCTGTCGAATGCATTTCCGGGCTACTCACGAGAGGTCTTGTTGTTTTACCGACCGGTGTTCGATGGTCAGCACCAAGTATGGATCTAGGCGCTGAAGCCTGTGACTTGAGGTGTTCCGATTTAGATGTAGCTGGGACATCATGCACTGGACGCTTCATTGGCTGCGTGGTTCTAACTGAACTTACGACTTCTTCTAGAGAGGACTTCTTAATCAGCCGAGTGGAAAGAGTTGGCCTCCCAAATGGACTTCGCAACTCCGACTGGTCAAGCTTTGGTTGGGTCGTTGGACGACTGTAACTGCTTTCCTGTCCAGGGTCTAGTGGGGACATAGCTGTAGTACGGTTATCTGTTGGGTGAGCCGTTTTAAACTTCCCTGACAATGGCTGCGGTGTGCTGGTACCTTGTGTTCTATTCTGATCGTCGGAGGCAATACCTGGAAATGGTTTGCGCGTTTCTTTATCCCAGGATGAGAATGTATCTGTTGTCGGTCTGGACTTTACGGGGACCACTATCGGGATATCCACGTCCGAGGGAGATTTCGTCACTTGTTTGGGCAAAGCTGAAGGATGTCTATCCCAGATAGGAGAGCTAGCACCCTGCGTACGGAGCGTATCAACCGATGCAATACCGGGATATTTATTATCCTCTTCGTCCTCTTCGACTGGTCCAGAATAAGGTGAACGAGGAGTGTGAATTCCTTTTGGAACGAGGGGTTCTACTTCCCGTATTGAGCTTACCGAAGTTCCTGGTTCTGAACGGAAGCTCGATTCTTTTGTCGACGGAAATGTATTACCTTTATCCGGTTCACTCAAAACTGAGGATGAACCTGGTGTTTTTGTAGATATTTTCGGCATTAGTTGCTTTGGTGGCATGCGTTTGACTGGGTACCCAGGTAATCCTGACTGAGCAACCGACCCCCAATGGTACAATGGAGTTGAGGTTATTACGGCTGCAACGGAATCGTAAATAGGAACCTCCTGCTTTGGTATCAATGGAAGTTCCCACGCCTCCGATGCCACCTGGGAAATAACTCTAGACGACTTGGTACTCTTTGTTAGTACAGTCGAAACCTCAGATAAGTGTGTTGATTGACCAGAAGTTGTCGACCGCGTGGAGGCTGGTTTTCTTGGAGGATTTGTTGTGGATCTGCTTTCAGAAGGTGGCAAACTCGACTGTTCAGATGTCGTCCTAGATAACAGACGTGTACTTTTCCTAGACCTAGTTTCAGACTGTGACACTAGAGTTTTTTGGATAAACCCTGGTTTAACATCACTCTGGACTGGAGACGTCTCGAACGTCGTAACATCCGCACTGGAACGAAAATCACTGCTAGCCTTTACGACTTGTATGGTGGGACTCAGGGCTCGTGGTAGTTTTGGCGTTTTTCCACTTGATGCACTGTGGGTGGCAGTAAGTCCGGGTTTTGGTGGTACTGATCTTTCAGTTATTTGCGTATACGTGAAGGAGGTTCTGGTGGGCAACAAAGATAAGCGCGGGGTCGCTTTTGACACGGTATGGGGAGATTTAGTGGATGGCTTCAGGGTTGTATGCAGTTGGGCCGCTTTAGAAATGCATCTTTTATCTATTTCATGTGAGTGTTTGTGTTTGGTTCGGCCTGAAAGTCGGAGTGGGGAATCAATTGTGGGGTTTTCTGGTCCCGCAACCTGAGTAAAGCTGGGCAGGTTTGCCTCTTGTGATCCGGAGGATTCACGCAGTCTGTTAAGTTCCTGACTTGATTCATAGGGATAAAAGGCCTCATAATTGTAACAGTAACTTCCGAATTTTTCAGCGAAATCATCTTTACGTAGACACACGTGCCTCGGTTGCGATCTACTTTTTTCCGGATGATAGATATATGTCACTGCGTAAGGGCTTGAACTCGACCTATATTGTGTAGGGCTATGGTGACCTGGCACACTCAGAGAGCGTGATGGGCGTGGTTGTTTGAACGATGCCGGTCGACAAACGGGTGGCTCAAAACGTGGCCTATAGGGACTTGGCTCACGTGATCTGTTCTCCCTGCCACATGAACTTGTTGCACCACAGCGCCGGTACATAGCTACTGGGACACACGTCTCCATAACTGGGAGGTCTGAGACCCTGTCTCCCGAACGGTAGTTGCAACACACTGGTGCTGATCGGTCAGGTGAAATCGTGAGTGAACAAACAGATTCTCTGCCAGCCCGTGGTTCCGCTTCATAATCTAACGATTCCCGCAAGTACATTCCTAGTTGTGGTGAGTTTCGAGAATTTGGCTCTTTGGGGCTTCCGTAACCACACTCCAAAGTAGTAGGGTTGTCAAGACAGTGGTCGCTATTCTGTAACACTTCTTTTAAGGAACTGCGGTTTTGAGTAGACCTGCGATTTGGGCGTTCACAATCACGAGACCTTTGGTCACCAAAAGTTCCAGTTGGTGAAAGACTTTGTCTCTGACGGCCTAGCGGATTGCAATCTGCTTTCTCCCGATCATTCGGAATTGGCTGTGCAGGGAAATAGTGTTCGAAGTGAAATTGGCGTTCATATACGGATCCACGGTGACATTCCATGCGAGGTTTGTCCTGTGGCACACGGCCAGAATCAGTTTGAGACATGTGGGTCATCACTTTTGGCGAAGCACCAGGACTGTCTGGAACTAGCCCACATGGACAACATACACATGGTTCCGCTGTATAAGTCCTAGTTAATGGAACGTGATTTCCCGTTTTTGGTGGTGACGGACAATCGGAAAATGGGTCCGATCCATGAAAGTTACGGTCAAATTTAAATGACTCACTGCGTGCGACAGACTGTGTTGTACTCGAATCCAGGTGAGCCATAGTCAAAGCAGCTTAACAAGCAGCAGCAGATTTTACATGTTCAACTCCTCAAGGAAAACACAAGTCCTGTCGGCTTGCTTTCGATCGATAATTTCGAACTGGTTTGGTGTCAGGTGGCGTACCACGTGAACCATCACGTTCTTCTCAATAGCAAACGATAGAAAACAAACGTAGATACGTTCAGAGCTGAAGTTCTCGACAGGGGATGGCGATTCCCGGAAAGGGTGATTTTTGTCCTCTCATCTGCCATGCTTCCTGTATATGACCCGGGCTAAAATTGATCAGCCCACGGTGCAAACTAATATGGCTAATTTTTTGCCCTCTCATCCGCAGCTAATCAGTTTTTTGTTTAGATACGGATATGAATTAACTATCGAGAACTTCGATGTCACTCGATATTCAAACTTAAGTCCCTTCTTAAATACCTACGAGTTTTTAGCTTTATTCTGTTGGCTTTGATTTTACAAGGTGTTCTGTTCACGTAGTGGAACAAAACCTGGCGGTACGCTTGTAATATGATCACTTGACAAGGAAGCTCATTACTAACCATGGTCACAGGCACCGCATTCTAAACAATAAGCATGAACTCTTTGTTTAGCGGTCGGTGGGCAATTTTATCCCAGTTGTATTGTATATTGACCATCCTTTTAAGAAAACACCACTCGATTGAAATTATAACACGAAAGATTTCCTTTTGTCCCTGTTTGCTTTAACTATTTGATGCCCTTTATAGAGAATGTTCCGTAAAGCAACACACCAAAACTCAACTCAACAAAGAATGGCGGAGAACATAATTCCCAACGAATGATCAGAAGTTTGGTACATGCAGTGTTTTCTTCAAAATTACCATTGATTACGACAAGAGGCAAGTTATATTCTTAAGAGTCTATGGAAGCCTTTTGGGTGACTTGCAAACGAAGGATACGGTGTACGAATGAGTGTACTGAAGTTCACATGTTTCGTTTGTAATGAATGTCTGATGATATTTTCAAAGTATTTCACACATTTTTGAATGAACTAACCTTTGAGCTGTAAAAATAAAGAATCAACCTAATGCGGCATTTCCATCCAGAAGTACGGTGAAAATTTCCATGGAGCAACGCGGGCACCTTCGATCAAAAGCATTGTGCATTCAAAATTATTGGAAATTTCGAAGTGTAGTGAACTGTTTCTTAGAGCTTGTATAAAGAGAAATGTAAAGAACTTCATATAGGATGAGTGCATTTCATTTACCTTCAGAAATCGGGTCGCAACAGTGATAGAACGAACAAGCCAATAGTCCCCGAAATTTCCCAGCTTATTCATGCTACAGTTTGCCGGGACTCCATTGTACCTTAAAACTTCTTTTGTTTCGCTGATCCAATTGGATGGATGATCGCTCAAAGTGGGTGCTCCGGAAACTGAGGAAATATGCAGGTTTTGAAGGTGCGGCTCAGTTACAGTGACTCATACAGTGGGTAATTTGCATGACGGAAGCTGACAACTGTTAAAAAGTTATCCTTTGTTTGAATCGGTCACTGTTCTCATAGAAGTCGAAAAGCTGCTGACCTAGAGGCATCCATACCAGTACTCGGTGGAAATTATGTCTCATTATGGAAAATCATGGGTTTGCGGTTTGCGTACACACTTCACTTATGAATTTCCACTGCGTTGTTTCATAGTTCACTCCACACATCTTATGCAGACTGACCGCCACATGTCGCTAATTTGTACGAATGCTTCAGGTGAACAGCCAGTTGATGACATATTCCGTGGAATTTTAGGTACAGTCCGGGCGCACAAGGTTTGTGCCGGAAATGTGGAAAGTGGCCTCCAGGTGGGAAAACAATTGCATAGAGAACGTTTAAGTTGTAGGCTCCAAGTCTACAATATAGTGAACATAACCAAGGATTCCTTCTTTGAGGCCAGCACCATTAGGACTTTCACGTGCTCCCACATAAATGATGCTTGAATACAGTGTTAAAGATAATCTTTTCTTGTGAAATACTGGTATCGGAACTGGCACTGGAACTAGCATTGGAAGTGGAATCGCCGTTAGCCAATCACGCTAGAGATATGAGCTGTTCTTAGCTAAACTATATAAACCCATTCACCAGGGGAAGGGAAACCTACCCAACGGCACATTGACGGTGTCCCCTCGAATGGTGGTGAAAAGCATGTAAATCAGTTGACAAGTTCGGCAATCAAGCCGACAGCTTATAATGCTTTCTTTGTTGGCTGCAAATCTGAAAGCATAATGTAATTCCATTCCCAAAACCCATAATACTATCAGTAAACTATAGGTGGTTCAGAAGGAGGAGTAATTCACAGAAGAAATAGGCCTTCCTTCTAGGAATTCGTCACTCGGGGAGCCAGTCGACGCGTACCCACGTTATCTGAATGTCACAGTTGGATAACAAGCGGCGCTATTTATTTGAGTGCGAGTTAATCTAACTGTTCATCAGCCACTCGTGGCCGAAAGCCTTGATGTTCAACTGATAGTTGGGAGGTCGAGGGTCAAAATCATCCTAGAAGCTCGTGAGACGCGTACTGCTGGTGAGTCTCAATAACGTGAAACAGCTGTACAGTGCTTCTAAAACTTTGAATGTAGCTTGTCTTCACTTACAGGAAAAAATCTCGATTAGAAAATGCAAATTCATCAAACTGCTTACTGCGCTATATATTGGTGTACCGCACAAAGGCCTTCAAAGAAAGAAAGGTAACTCAGACAGGGTGGTTAAATTTCAAGGGCCCTAAAAGTTAGGAAGACCTAAGAAAAGCGGCTTCTCTGCAACAATTTTCAGCGCAACTTCCGTCTATTTGGACAAAAACTCGCCACACACTTGTTGGCCATGGGGTTATTTTACGAATGCTAGAATGGTCGAAGATACTATTGAATGACGGCACTGTCATTTCTACTGTTTGTTTATCTTAGGGTGACCTTTCGCGAGCTAATTAAGTCATATTTATATCGTGCGAAAACTATTTTAACAGAAAAATGCGTCCCAATAAAAATCCGTGCCCGCATCTGTGGGTTGTTGCTCCATTGTGAAACGGGATATTCTCAAAGCGGAAGAAGTTGCGAAATACGTTAGATGTTGAAACACCATTTGGTCGGTATTTCAGCTTCACTTTACCAACTGGGGGGGGGGGGGGGTAGGAACTTCCTTCAATAGCTGCGGACCACATGGGGCACAACATAATCCCATTGGTATCAGGCTTAACACAGTTGGTTGATTATCACACTTGCTTGTTTTTGCACCGATTTCTGCTCCTCACTAGGTCATAATGGCAATGTCGTTTCATTTGATGAAAACAATTCTAAGTTGTCTTTTGTCTTCAAACACCATTATTTAACACTCTTCACCATAAAGGAGGTTCACCTAATGTATACACTCATCTGTCCAGCGGGCCTACTGCAGTTCAGAGGCAACTTCAAGCTCTTGTACGGAAGAAGTGAATCCGCAGTTCTTGGGGTTACATTGCACGAAACATTCATTCTTTGATAAAAAGCGTGAAATTATCAGTTGCGGGGTGAAGTGGATTTTCATGCTTTCATTTTACAACTAGAGTGACCATAAGCAGTTTCAAATTGGCCATTTGTCAGACAAACCCACCGGAATATTCAAACCCGATTTTGTCTCAACTAAGTCGCAAATAACCAGACAAAGTGCGATTTACCTAACGTGTTGTCTGTGGTTCAGCCGTGAGTGACAATTGATTTGGAGACTCATTTCCAGTAATATGATCAGCATAGTTGCACTTCGCCCAACCGTACACGGGGCCGTTAGAATGCACACTACTGATAAGTTAACAGACGTCACAGTATACGCCGCAAACTCAAATTACATGTGGCCATCACGTGTGGCTATTGCGTGCGCGCCTGACCATTGCCGACAGTGTCAAGTATGATGTGAATTATTCACTGTTACGACAACGAAGTGATTCGTGTGGCCTACGCAGGCCAGTAAAAACCACTTTTATTGCCTGGCCATCCTTGAGGCAAAACGATTCGGTACCATGCAGCCCATGAACTATTTGACGGATATGAACCAAAAGTGAAAACACTGATCTGATTTCCTCCTATGAAAAGCCACTAAACAACTTTCAGGGAGAGATCTGTGTAAGTCTAGAAATTGAAAACAGCACAAATCACAAAACCACACTAGCCGACAAGACCCTTTAATTAAAATTCAACACTGATCTAGTGTGTTAATCTGAAGAGGTCTTACCGATTACTTCTCCGTCTGCCTTAATACTCGGCCCAACTGGTGACCTGCTCAATTGGCCTGATGAAGCTTTTATGTCAAAAGCGAAACGCTGCCCAGCTAGAAGCTACCGGTTGTTTACCAGGCCTTTCTAAAACCAAGCGCAAATCACTCTTTTTATAGTATGAACGCTGTGGAAGCAAAGTGTTATATCTACTGCTGACCCCGCTCCAGTGCCTAGTGCCGGAAAAAAGACTCACAGAAGGGAACACAACAGCTTTATTCCGAACAGGTGAGTGCGAGAGCGTGAGTGCGTGTGAGTGCGTGCGAGTGCGAGTGCGAAAAGTACAACGGCTTCAAGCTATTTATTGGAGGGACACTGTCTGAACTTAGTCCAATGCTGACGCACGCTGTCTGGCCTTGGTACGAGGCTGTGACGCGCTGCATATTGAGTGGGCGTTGTCTGACGTCAGCATCTAGTGGAGCTGAGGGTTTCAGTAGATTTCGGGCATTCAGTGGTTGCTTTCAGGAATCTGACCTTCCTGATACACAGGGGAACAGCGAGGCTCCGAAGGCAGGTGTTCACGACAATTTCTGTGAATGGAAAACAGAAAGATAGCCCATGGGTCGAAGCCCAGAAAGCAAGGCTGCATATCACCAATACTTACATATAAATCAATCAAAACGGCAGATACTGTACACTACATTTGGCATGCCTAGCTTTGGGCGAACTTGTTTTTCGTATTCGTAACTTGCCCACATATGACATGCCTACTGTCCATCCAGTCAGATAAACAGGATAACAATTTCAGGACCTATGGTGGGCTCGACTCAGCAACTGATACTGAACGAAGACGACTGCATTTAACTCTACTCCTCAGGAGGTGTTCACGAGACCGTAAGCATCAATGCGCATTTAGGTGAGTAGGACGTTCGCGATCAGACACGGTACTGCATCTCTTCACGCTTTGTCAGACCAGATAAAGCGTACTTTTAAATTACGGTCCCCCGACGCTTCGTTCGGCCGTTGACCCATTGGGCGCGTCATCCGGTTGCACTTTTTGCCAGTACAAACCAGTGCAAACCATTGTCACGGTCTTACTTGCCACGCACGTTACAAATGAACTTCTGGTCCTCAGATAAGAAAGACAGGCCATGTTAAAGCCGTCCTATAGACAGTTCCCGTAGAGCTAAACGCATTTCGTAACCAAATAACCAACTTACCAACCTTACGTGCATAAGATAGGCATTAAGATGCAGGTCTGCGCCCTCCATAGGTTAACGATGCCGGTTTATCTGAATGGGCCTTTCCGAGCGAAGCGCAGGCAAACCCTTGACTTCCGACTGCCTTTCGGTCATGTCCCCCTAGCTAGCTCAGCTTGGTGCCCTTGGTAACTGTTTTTTTGAAGTATATCAGTAGTGCACCAATCATACCAAAAAATATCGTATTGCCCCAACAAAATGTACACGATCTTGAGGGACAGATAAACTTAACTTGGTACCACCTTTACACGCAAGCTTTCAGCTCACGTTTTAAGGACATAACACCATCAGCGTTTACATGCAGTTGACGAATGGTGTAGGCGCAGACCAAATCGGGTTTGAATGATCGATCATGACATCTGGTGGAACGGATTTGGATTTGCCAAGAACCCTATTCTTAAAATACTCAGTAACTCGGGTCATAATTTCGCAGTAGGCGACTGTCGAAAGGGTCAAAGAATGTACACCGGTAAAAATCGATTCAAGCCTCGTTCGGACCTGTGACACTTTCACGTGCAAAACAGTATTGTTGATCATTTCACGGATTCACTTCAAACCGTTGCCTTCCATTCACGCTCTTTGCACACTGTTTTAACACCCTTTTGTTCTCGTGGAAAACACTTGTTGCCACGCTGCACACAGCAGAAAAAGGATTCCGTTGCCTGACATTCCACCACTTGTCTGCTGATCACTACTCACTACTACTTGCTCCATGAACACAGATTGTGTTCACCAAACCAAACAAGTTTGAAGCTGTGGTTTTCCCTCCGAAATTTCCTGTCACTTGGATGCCAGTAACTATGTAGGATTTGCATGATCGAAAAAGACAAAATAAAGCTTCCATTGTCGAGATCTGTCTTTTATTCCTTCTCGTAAGAATGTCAAGCTAGTTGACTTGTAGTTCTGGCTTCCATGCTCTAGAGGTCCTCGTAGCGTGCTACCACAGTGACTGTACAAAGGTGCACAATCACTTGAATCTGAATTCCCATACTCAACAAAAGTACAGAGATGTAGTCTGTGGGGAGTTTGGGTCGAGAGATTTGCGAGGAGAGAGGGCCATGGGTTGGTCCTATAAATCTGTCGCTCCCATTTTTCTTTTTTTTGCGTTAATACAACAGCTGATCAGAGTAGTGCGCCTGCGAATTCCGAGTCTAATACCCAATGTAATCTGTCATCTGCTAAGCAAAATTCATTCACCAGGAGTGAGGTAATGACCAAAGAATATGAGTAGGCCCCTGCTTCTAGGTATATTTTCATGTTTTTTTATAGTGTTTTGTCTCGTTTGAAGTGATTTATTCCGTAAATAGTGCCTAGATGAATCAAGTTCGTCAGCACTGCTATTAGAGCAATTTCTAATCGGTACTTTAGAATTGGAATATTAGGAAAGAACGATATTGTGGTCAGACAAAGGGATTCAGTGGAATTTTTCGGCAGAGATTAGCGCTACTTATGTCGACTTAGGGTAGCAACTGCTACTGGAGTACCTAAAAGACCACGGTGGGGTCATCTCTTGCATATGACGTTTTTGGTGATAAAGTTTCGACAGCTGTAGCGAACTGTGACAGTTTCAGCTAGTGTGATACCATTTGGTCGGACGACTTGTAGGGGAATTGACTTCAATCAACAAATCAGAGAAACAATTTAGTCGGGCTGATCGTGTAAGTTGCATCTCCTATAGGATGGCACATACTAAACAATTAGTTGAAAAGGAAGTTTTGCCTTCCTTCCAGTTTGTTTGTTGGACATTCGCAAACGAATGGGAGGGTCATTGTTCAAGAACGATGGACCGCTACTTTATCCCTTGAGTCAGTGTTGCGCATTCGACCGCTACTTAATTGAGGCCCCCTTTTGAGCGTAGCACAGAAATACGTTTAATAGTGTATTTTAGGAAACCAAATAGGGTGCTTGGGGTTAAAGAGTGTACTGGTCGACGTTCCGCTCTGTTTCGTCTGCTTCTGTGAAGTAAAAATCGAAGACGCTTGGAACGCAGTGAATCCTACAGAATAAAAGTTGGCTGGTCCGTTGTTGTTGATATGATCGTGTTTCCTAACATTCCGGTTCATCAACCGAGTTCCCAAGTGTGGGAATCAGAGTCAGGTTCAAATGTTTTCAGAACTTATTTTGCACCACTCATCCTTTTCAGTGTGAAATAATAGCCCCTCAAACTTTCGCTGCTCAACTCAAGTGATTCCAAGCCATACTAATACTAATCACAAATGGTAGAATTAAGGTAAGAGTTAGTAGTATGATTTCGTTATTGCATATGCAGAAACAAACGCAGGCCGGATAAACTAGGTTATAAAAACACTAAATCCCTCCTTGATTTTGAAAAAATTTCAGTTAATGGGAAGTTCGCTACAACTTTCTACTGGCTAGTTGTGGGAATCGCTGAATCTCATGGCCGATACGCTGATAGGAATTACATAAAACGTACAGATGACCACGTTTCCCACTATTTTAGAGTGTGCCTGTCATGGGCATAAATGTTATGCTGAAGACCTTCGTTATCAGAGAAACCACAAGAGGACGAGTAATAAAACACAATGGAAAAGAGGTGTTGGCCAAGATATTTAGCAGTACCGCTGATTTAAAAAAATCTTATTCAGCTTATATCTTATCAAGCTTATGTAGTATATTCAGATAAAATATCTGCACCGGTGCTTAAATGAAGGTGATGTCTACTAAAGTAGTCAAATAGACTACTTTGTTATGAATTTGGTTGTCCCGCAAAAGTTGACGGGGCTCTTTTATCCGATGCATCCCAAGCATAGAATACTTTCTAGAATATGCTGCTTCACTGATCCGGTAGAAAAAATGTACACAAAGAGGAGTCTTTAATAGTTTTCAGAGATGGCCAGAGATAAGCTGTGTTAAGGGGTTTTAATAAGAGCGGAAATAGAATTTTCCTCGCCTTGTTGAGGTCCAATTAATATACCCACACCAGGACAGGGGGACGAGCGTTCAAACGTTCAAACTTCCACAACTCAATCCACTACTCAAAAACCATCAAAGTTTCCGCACCCGGGAAGGGGGCTTGAGCTGCAAAGAAGATAAGCAAAAGTTGGGGAATGCATCCACCTGGTGGGCCCTAAAGAGGACAAAACCGGTGGCGAGCCTTCGAAGGGTTTTCAGCAAACTTGTGAGTAGTTTCCTTCAAGATAATATAATACGATATCTCGAATATCGTACCAACTGAAACATGAGACGGCCTTTGTGCAGCACATTCAGTTAAAGAATATCATAAACAAGAGGCTCAGCTTGGATTAAGCTGAATCAGCCGGTAAGACCAGATTGGTGTAGTTGTCAAAAAAACACCATGTTCCCTCTTTAGTGATGAAACAGCATGTTTGCATAGTTTCAAGACGGAAGACGGCAGCAGATTTGAAAGTGTCCCCATGGGGTTCAAACGCAAACAGCCGAAATGAAAGCCCGCGATGTTAACCATCGAGCTGCGTGGGCCACTTTAGAAATATTTTCGAAAATGTGGTGTGGTCATAAACCAACGAGAACTAAGTCAGACACTCCCCTTAACTTCAGAATAACAGCAACCAGTACCTTTTTGCGTGTGGCGCTGTTTGCCGAAGTTATGGGTATCGTATCCACTGGCAGTGCGGGACCCCAGTCATACCAACTAATCCCTCTCCGCACGTTGCAGCACAAGTCGTCTTCCTACAGCAGGTGGCCCTCAACTATGCCCCTTCTTTTGGGATACTGCATCTACGAACCGGAGTGATGCGCTTCACTGCTTGATACGTCTTGAATGGATTTGGACGCGCACTAACTGTAGGAGCATGCCGATTTGGTGATTGAGTGATTTTGGCACGATTGAATTGCACTACATCATTCGTACCTCTTCAGCTTCGGAAAGCGGTATTCCGGACCGGTCTCGTGAAGTCCATGCGGGGGTTCCTGAGACACTTTTGAGTATCCTTTTAATCATGACAGCCTTCATTCATACTCATTATGGAACGCTCCTTTTGACGTGGAATCTAAAGGATCAGCATCAGGTTGCTGAAGCTATATTCCGGTTTGCATGTTTGACTATTTCTTTTGGGTGTTTACTGTCTAGGCTTGCGAAACCTGGCAGTATCTCAGCTCTCCTGCTTTCCTCGGATGACACGACAGCTAGGCATCGAATGGGTATCACGGCTGGATTATTTTCATTGTTATCATTGTTATCTTTTGGCTGTGGGTGGAATTCCGACCGAAGATTATCGTGGCACACTTTTAAGGCAATTTGTCCACTAATCTTTAGTTTATTCTTACACCACCTATGATCTAGTTTGTTTCATTTGCTTGGCCTCCTTCATGCTTTCAAGCTGATTAAATAATATTAAACCGACGGGCTGTGCATGCCTCTTTTGGGTACCAACTGATTATTCTAATGGCTGATAACAATGCTCCTCAAATCCCACTAAGCTTCATGGTTGCAGCCTGTGAACAGTCCTGAGTATGCTGAGGTATCTGCGCTTTTTACTAGCTGAAATCTGTTATCCCTTCTATGATATCAGCTTGCTCCAGCCTAGGTTCACTGACTTTCATCATGGTCGCAATGGATGAATCGTGCAATGTGCCAGTCAGATAAACAAAAGTGCACACGCTAATATTTCAATGCAAATGAAAAGCTGTTATTCATTACCACGTAGAATTAATGCCTAACCGGTTGTCAACTTAACGGGATGTCATCAGACGTAAGGATTAAAGCAAGCGTTAGAGGTTGCGTGTTTGTGGGACTAAAACGCAGCTAGACTTAACTGGACAACGTACCTAGCCTATCAGACGTTTTTTCTTAAATATGATGAACCGGAGTTCGGAAGAAGAAAGGAGTTAGATCCTCGTCTGAGCCCTTTCAATGTGTCCGTAAAAATATGACGTAATAAACTGAAGTTGAAAAAGAAAAATTGCCGAGTTAAAGGCTTTCCAACGGGACCAATTAAATCTTATAGAAATAGTGGAAAAACCTGTTTACCAGTGGAACATACTTGATCCAGAGCTAAGCGAGTCACGAAATGCAGCATACGACTTAGTGAAAAGTAAGCCAAATAAGTTAGCCGTAACCCTGGCAGAACTGTCAATTCCTGATTTCTCTCCAGCACTGAAACTTGTGCCACTTGAATCCTATCATGTCCCCAAACTTCCCTAACGCAAAACACAATGAAGACATCATCAGGCTATGTACTAGTTACGTGAAAACAGTCAAATATGTAAGGAGTCGCAGCCTCAGGAATTCACTTCTCTCACAAATTTTCCACTCAACATTTTATCCAAGCCATTTCCATGCATTTTTTCTTACACAGTTCGTACTTCCTAATGCTGTAACTTTAAATGTAACCCTTTTTAGTATGCTTCGAAATTCCTCTCAGGCGGGTATATTCGTTTCTATCGGTTTGTCGTCCTGAGAACTCGCGTAATTCCAATCGGATGCTAGGTTTTTGTTTTCACAACTGGATTTAACTCATGCCTACGAATAGTTGGAATTAACGGAGGAAGCCAAACCAATTGCAACCATTAGTACTCATAGAGGATTATGTATGTTTAATCGCCTCCCTTTTAGAATCCACTGCGTTTCACCAATATTTCAACGCACAACTGAAAGCACTCTTTGGGGGAGGGGGGGGGAGGACCGAGAACGTCCGTCTATCTGGACGATGTTCTGATGACAGGATGTACCACTGAGGAACAGTTGAAGTCGTTGAAGTCAGTGTTTGATCGTTTGAAGGAGTGTGGAATACGAACAGAAAAGAAGTGTCCAAGTAGATAGAAGCTGTGCCCACTAGAACCGCATCTAGTGCGTCTACCATATCTACTCTACGCAGCGTTTCTGCATCGCACGGTGTACCTGAAACGATTGTTTCCAATAATGGCACGGCATTCACAAGTACGGATTTTCCACTGTTTTTGAAAGGTAACGGGATAGAACATGTTTTATATTAGCTTACCATCCCACTTCCAACGCTCTAGCTGGACGCTGTGTGGCAACGGTGAAGAACTGATTGGTCAAACAAAACCCGGGTCCATTACAAGACTGGACAAGTTTTACTTCAATACAGGGTTACTCAGCATACTACTACAGGCCAGTGGCCCAGCGAGTTGCTAATGGGACGGAGACTTCGAACACGTTTGCTGCGGCCGGATTTGGCGGTTGAGGTTAAACAACGTATACGTACTTACCTTCACAAAGCGGACCTGTTTGGCCGCTGTTTGGACCTGTTTTGGCATGTACACAATACATCCCTGTCCTTACATGCACAGTAGTTACCTATAGCAAAAATTCAGATAACTGAAAGTTGCATACTCCGAGAATTTGTATTTTTCGAGTCGCCCTAGGCGTGGAACATTCGGGAATATGACAACGTTCCTTGCAAAGAAGTAGAAATATAAATACCAGGTAGTGTGATGCACAGGTCAGATTGAAGATCCACAGCCAGACTAAATAAAAGAGCACTGATCTTCTACAGCTGATTGTCCCGCAAATTAAGATTAGTCCACTGGACAGCACGTCTACAATGGACGATCTACAATGGACGTCTACGAGGACGATCGCGCGAGGACAGGTGGACGATTGTTCAAACGCGAGTCATGTGATTGTGTTCTACAAAATCCCGCAACCACCAACACCTGAAACAAAATGTGTCCAGCAGGTTTCAAGCAGCTGTGGTGCTACCCGACTGGGAAGTCCTGACTGGTTGGCCAGTCGATCGACAAAACCAAGGTGTTACTGAGTCATCGTTCGAGGAGTCAGGCGTTTCGCTCACATCACTCAAGCGCGAACATGTTCACCTGTTCAGACGTAAAAATCCGGAGGAGTTCAGCGTGCGCTGGTGGATTAGTGGTAACACGCTCGCATCGCGTGTCAGATGTGCGGAGTTCAAACCCCGGCACGGCCATTGGATATGCACTGCTAATGAGCTCTAATAACAGCGAAACTCTAGTCCAGTGCTTCCCCCCTCCTTTGGTGTGGACTCACCAGGACGATTGCGCGGGGACAGGAGGACGATTGTTCAAACGAGAGTCATGTGAGTATGTGTTCTACAATGGATGTATAAAGCTGTTGTAGACTATTGATAGTTGCTAGATCTGTCCACCGAAGATAACACCGTAAGTCCCGCATGAACTAATCAGCTAACGAACAGAGATTGCAATTCGGAGGCTGCGACAAAAAAGCAAGCAGTGAGACAAAAGTTGAGCAGAGGCGATCGAAATGACTGGCGTGTTTATCTCTTTCCATTCACCCCCTTATGGGCGGATATATTCCCCCTCACCGCTTTAAGGTTAGAAAGTGTGGCGTACCAGTGACAGTTAAGAATGTAATGCAATGCTCCCTCCAGAAGAAACAGCCTGCTATGATAATTAGACGAAGACATTACCTGTTTGGAGGACTTTCCATTGAATACCACACATGTCAAAGAAAAAAACTTTTGGGAAAATAAAAGCACCCTCCTATTCTTAATGTACGGTAAAACTTAGGAGATGCCGATTTTTCATGTTCATCACCTTTTAGCACGTAGTGTAGTGCTTGATCATAGTTCAACATAGTTCAGTATAATCATTCAGCATACTCCTTTGCTGGAAGATACTCCTCTACGAAGTCCTCTTCTACGACGTCTAAACAAGGCATGATTTAGAACACTGACACTCAACCCCAGTCTATCATGGGCCTAATTCTGGAACCAAGTGACATCTACTGCAGTGAAAAGGACACAAGAACGTACATTTTTATCATCATTTGATCCTCCATGGGCAGCAGCAGATGTCAAAGTACGGTCTTCCCGCTCTGCAGTTTGAGAGTAAGGATGACACCGGCGCCAAGCAGCTGGAGTATAAACGTTGTCTTATTTGGGATAAATTGCGGATGTACATGATGCAGATAAGACTATTAACTGTAGTTGGCCAATAGCAAAACGACTTTCCTTTCTCTCCTTTCAAGTGCCCAGTTCCGCCACCTTAGTCGGCGACCGAAGATGTCTGGCCATCCAGACATTTTGGCTTGGTTGGATTTACTGGTGTATCTTGCTGCTGGATTTGAGATTATTGAAACAAACCATCACCGCCATTCCCTCAACTTTTCCATTCTCCAGCATTTTTGATTGTGGGATACAAGAATTCTGTCCGACAAAAAAGGAAAGCCTTTCAGATTCAGGTTTAATATGTACTGTGGGCGTAACGCCGAACGTAGGTCTCCTTCACAGCCTAGCCAGTCGTCAGTACTCCCTTCAGTAATACCGGCTACAGTCCCGTTCAGCTGTGTTACGCGTTCGTGAAATTTCATAACCGGCCGCTGCTAGCTGTTAAATTCGCGCATCCCGGGTCCTGAGCTAGTAAGCCAACCGGATCTTGCAGCAGATTTCTTTTCACAGAATTGTTCTTTCTAGATATCAAGAAACGACTGAAAGATCTTTTTCTCAGGGAACTGACACATACTTGACGAAAGAAACTCATGTGCAAATTACACTGGTGTTAACGAGAGACTTACAAGACAGCGTTTCGGTCGCGTCTGTCGTTAACACTAATATAATGTGCGAATGAGTGTATTTCATCATTTACGAACAATTTGGTGTTCAGATAAAGCAAAAAGTTTGCTGAAAACTCGGGGACTACGTCTACCTGATGAGCCCCAGGAAAAGTGAAGCCGGCAGTGGGCTGTCGAGGAGCTCTCACCAAACCTTACGAGCAGTGTGTTCTGTCAAATGATCATACGCACATTCTTCCTAAGCTTCCTTCTCATTGTTACACGATCGGCACTCTGTTTCACAAGGTTCGTGACGGTTTACACAGAGGTGTCTTGCGGTCTTCCTGCTGCTGTCTCCTGTTTCCCTCAGCCTTATGATATTTGGTTTTTCCGCGAGTGAGAACAACTGTCGTATGGCGCCACCAATGAAGAGACCGTGCGATTGCGCTGCACAACAAGCAGCTGAAGAGTGGAGCTCTTGCAGGTGTTTGATGTTCCGTTCAGCGTCGGTACGACCTGCCAGAGCTCCAGCGGAAAATTGATATCGATTCAAGGGACAATGAGCTTTCAGCTGGTTGACTTTACGTCCCAGTCTCCCATGGATCGCGGGAAATGTAAGCCGGTGATTTGTCAGTAGCAGCAAACGCACAAAGTACGCTCAGTAGCTGTTGTTTCACGAGCCAATCGAAAAATGCAGACGAGCGAAAGTACTACACTATTGCTCGGTTATCCCCCGTACAGAGGAGTTCCACTATGAGAAGTTTCTGAAGTGACAAAAGCATTTTATCCTCTTTCCTCTTTTGAGTATCGTGGATTGAAATTCTATAATCAGGAGAGTGGAATAGTGATGTTTACCCTTAACCTTCGTGTGTATTTGAGACACCAACAAGCTGCTTGTTTTTGGAAAAACTTACCATGGTCGATTAATGAACATATCAGTAAAGGTTATAAAGTTATTCCAGATAGCTAGCTTGCCAACCTTAAATTGTGACGGCCAAAAGACATTTATGTACTATGTCCTGTCTATGTGAGAGCTAATCACATTGCTCATCAACCGCTCATGGCCGAACGGTTAAATCTTCGGCCACTGGGTTCGAGTTTCGTGAGATGCGCAATGCTGATGATTCCCACTAAGGATGGAACAGCTGTACGATGCTCCTCGGCTTTTCAGTACAACTTGGCTTCGTTGACAGGATGAAATATTCAGTGAAAATTACCGAATCTCCTCAAACCACCAGCACATTGTGCAAAAAACACAAGAAATTCCAAAGAACCTAAGTTCTAAATACTCCACAACCAGGATAGCAGCTGTCTCTTGAAATCTGCTCGTAGACTACCTTAGATCTGTGCGATTTTGTTGTCAGCGGTGCACAATAATCGTTCGTATGTATTGGTTTGGAAGTTCACAGCAATCTCAGTATATTCAACAGCTATACAACGTCTGCGTGTGCCTCTAAGACGCCCGGTCACTAGTGAGTCAGCTTTATTGCAGCAAACAACGTAACTCTCTTCAGGAACTTTCATGTAGATCAATATCTCGGTGTTGCGGGCGTCACTAGGCCTATATCTGGTAGCTCAATGCAGTTTCAGGTTTTTTATCTGAGCTGATGTGAAAGCCTTTCAGAAATAGTCGTATCTTTTAATCTTTTCCCTGTGCTATCGTGTAAGACCTGCTCAAGTCAGAATTCCTCTGTGGAGTGGGGTTTTCTTTCAAACACCTCTTATTTGGAATTGAAACATTGATGTCGAAAGAATATGTAGCGCCACCGAAAGTCATGACATTGATGGTTTTTTCTCAACATTCCAGATGGTACACACAAAACACCGCATTTTATTTTTCGTCAAATGCGTTCGAGCCCATGTTTTGCTTAACAGCAGAACTCCGGGGAATAGTATACCGACTAGTCCTGTCTGGCCAAGTTGACCAAACTGAGCGTAGCTGCCGAACAGGACAAGATATCCTGACAAACTAAACTGCTTCTGAAAGTATCTGAAGAGCTCAAACTGATTATGTCAAACTCCTTTAACTGCTGAACAACACGCTGGTTCTTCTTTGGTCACCTAAAAATAAAATGATCTGTTTCTAGTCTATTATCTGAAATGTTGAAGGAAAAATATCACAGGCATATAATTTGGTGATCGTGAAAGATCTATCCTTTGGATTACTTCGTGAAATATTTGTGCATTGAAATCTGTACTCAACGGAAATGAAGAGTGACACATCCACTTGCGTGTTATTGTCCGATGATTGTGATTAATTCACTTACTAGCAGTAGTGAGGCACCATTAACACTATACTGCAACACAACCACCAACCCATCGCTACGCACCACTACGCTCCCCAATAACGCACTGATGATATCACCTCGATTGGTGATGAAACGTTTGCAACCAAATCGCCCAGCTCAGCGAACAAGCCAAAGACCATTCTAAAACATAGTGCGCAAAATATTCTTAGCGATGGGCAGTTAGAATGCGTCCAGTGGAGTGCATCTTTTCAGGCTAGCACGAATTCGAAAATTCTTCTATCGGATATCCGATCTGTCGTTGAGTTTAGATTCCCGTCAGTAAGCTCATACACAAAGACAAATTTAATGTATTCTTGGCTTCCTCGCCTGTTATTGGTACGTGAGCACACACATCGGTCCTCTGAAATGTGAGGTGCGCTGGATTGTCCAAATAGCCTGTCCGAGAAGTCGGCTCGAATGTTACAAATCTGACGTATAAACATATCCGTAGCACTTGATCTCACAAGCTCGTTATAGGAAGCCACGCTGGCAGGTAAGTCAAGCACCGTATTGGCCAGTCGCTACTCTCTTCTTTGCAGGACGAATATAGGGTGAGGCTGGTCAAGCAAGGTGGTGGTACCTTGGTGAATAGGATGCATCTACGTTTTATCAAGCCATTCAACCATCCTTACCCTGGTCTTGCAGCTTCATTGGTGTGTCCCCCAAGGCATGATATAACGATGAAGCTGCTTCAAGGGTAAATAGCCAAGGTATATGGACAGCAAAGCTCAGCTGCTAGCACTGCTAAAAGAATCTGCGAACACGGTTCTGGCACTCGGCAAAGCAAACGATACAGTTTACCTTAAACGTGACTGCTGAATGATTTACTGCTATACGAACCCAAATGGAAGCGTTCAGCCGGCCGGTACGATGTGACCTCGAACAATAATTTAGGTTGGAGCGATAGAGGGGAGTATATAGTGCACATAATTTGCTAAGTACAAATTCCCACAGCTTTAAAGTACAAGATGCCTGACTTAAGGTCACAGTAGGCCATCAGTGAAAACGCAAATTAGACGACCACGTATAATGGGCAAAATAGAGAACATATGGAGAAAGGGTCCCACTTCATTAATGCCCCCCACATATCAGCCGTGTTGTGTGTATGCCCCTTATTTGTGTACCGCTGGTGAAAAAGATCTGAGTACATTGCTGTAACGCACACAACGATTCTCGGTTGTTGCTTACAAGGTGGACAGGACAGTGCTTGTTATTGTTGGTAGTGTGAAAAGATTTGGGAATTTTCATTCGGGATTCCATCCTTTAAGTGAAGCCAAGCTATGCTGAAAGCCGAGAAGCACCGTACTGCTGCTTCACCCTTATTGGAAGTTATCAGTAGTGTGCACCTCACGAAGTCTTATATGAAGTCTCATGAAGTCTTATATTTATATACTTCGGCGTTTACGTAACTTATATTTTTTCACCTATTTTATTACTACAGAATGCAAGGTTATTACCTCTATCGGCCTCACAGGTGGCAGAATTAAGTCAAGGATGGTGTCTCACATGTCTTGGGGTCCAGGAGCCTAAGAAGTGTTACAAACCATTTCCCATGCAGTCCGCCAAGCAGAGTTTTAGTGAATTTGACCAAAATGCCAAATGTGATACCCGGACAGTGAGAAGATGAATAATGTGGTGAACATGATTGATGCTCTATTCATTACTTTATTCATTATTCTTTTGTTTTATTAGTCCAAGTGCTGTACATACGCACCAATTCGAACATATACGTGCTACTTGTTGTGCCGTGCTGAATTCTGAATTTCTATTTCGTTTGGTTATACCGATGTACGTGCTGAACTCAATTTCTACAAATAAATAGAGTGGAATACACTCATTTGCATACCAGTTCGGTTTTGGCAGGAGACTCACCTGGAACCCAGCTGAATCTCTCTCGTTTATGATGTTTTGAAGCAACTGAATATGCTGCACCAGACCGCCCCGTTTTCAGGTGGCATGCTATTCGAGATGTCGCGATACAGTGTATAGACGTGACGCACTACGCATAAGGTCGTTTGTAGTGGTCAACAGATCTTAGGAATGTCTAATGGACAGAAAAACGTAATAATTTCAGTCGCAGAAAAACAATCTAAGGAAATCTTGACTCATAGTTCACAAGAGGAAATTCCAAGGCTCCACGCTTCGTTGAACCACCACACCAGCTGGGTTCCAGCTGAGTCTCCCGTGAAAACCAAACTGGTGTGCAAATGAGTGTATTTCGCTAATTTCATGCAATTTGGGTTCAAGTAGAACATAAGGTTGACAGAAACTCCGGGACTGCGGCTACCTGATGGGCCCCAAGAAGGGCGAAACCGGTCGCACGCTGTCGAAGAGTTTTCAACAACCTTATGAGTAGTGTATTACGTCAATACACAGAATGGCCATTGACGTTCATGAGAAAAAATCCTAGTGGTGTCAACTGTAGTTGGAATGGGACCAGTGCTAAATCATTTATCGCAGAGTGTATACCGAAAACTGAGCTCCTAAAATGTTTCCAAATGTTCCGACTGACTTACAATCCTTGAGCTTGACATGGGTGATATTATCGTTGGCCATCTATTCCAGAATGCCATTGTCACTACCACATCAAATGAGTGAAAAGTTGATTCACTCATGTAGCTACTAACAAGTCCTGAGTAGCGAATAAGAGCATGCGCCATGAACAACTGCAGGATAGAAGCTATTCCACTCACCATCTGCCCATCGATCTCTGGAAGCTAACTGCAACTGATTTCGCCGAAACTATAGGGCGAAGTTTAGAGTTTTAAGGGGGATTAGCCTGGCTCGACTGAACGATTCAGTTATGTGTTGCCTATAAGTGAGCAAATTTTCAAGGTCATTAAATACCACCGATCCGCATGTAACCACCGGTTTGCCAAATGAAGCACAATCCAAATCGTAGCATAATTTAACGGTCCACGGTTTTCCTAAAATTGGAGATAACCTTTACATAAGTTCCAATGTAAATTCCACCCAGATGGATACTGGAACGAAGTTTTGATTCATTCCAGTCGTTCGACGTAACAAATCAGATGCATTGGTTCACCGAAGTTCGGTTTAACACTGTTGTCTGGAAAGCTCGCCTTACGTCGGGTACAATAACTGAAGACAACTTGATGCGTCATGTAATATTGATGCAACCATGTGAAACATTCACACTCACAGGTATGCCCAACTAGTTAGGAGATAATACAACGTTCTCCGACAATCTATGTTGGTCTCAACCACCCTAGTGAGAGATCTTTCACGGTAGAAGGCATAAAATCGGTAATCTCGACTGCATCAGGAAAAGCAACGAGATTGCCATAAAATATAAGCAACGACGCCCCTCCATAGCCATAACTGTATGCGCTGTCGCTAACCATGGCTGCTCATCGTAATCGCTAGGCCAATACCCATGCTCATAGCTGATTATGAGGCCTTAACTATGCATGATAACCTTATTTACTAGCCAACGGCGGAATTTTGCAATCATTACCTTAACTGTATGTGTTTTCTTTCCGGGGTTCCCAAGCCTGAAAATTATAAAACCACCGCTGGCGAATTTTGTTCTCACTTGGTTCACATGCAGACTATTACTCTCTCTCTCCAATTTCTCGCTGGTTAAAGTGATACGTGGTGTGCACCCCGTGCCACTCGCTGTGCCAAGTGACCTTCTGGATGGCATGTTTCAAGCTATCAACTTAGTACGCGCGCCCTCCTGGGCTCTCAAAACTGCTATCTGTCACTATTCCAAAGTGCACCAACCAACGCTGCGCATGGATGGCCCACTTGCACGTGATGTACAGCTAATAAGTACCAAGTTATGAGATAAATCCGGGACCGGCTCTCCGCAGTATTTCCAAATCATGGCGAAATCTAAGTTATTATTATCCGGTGGATAGCCACTTAATCGGCCGCGCTGGCAAACAGGCCATCTGGTGGAATATGTCGGCCGCGGTCTGAAATAGTCCGCGAAAAAGTGAAACCGTGGTAATGGATAGCATGTGCTTTCTTAATAGCTTTCCTTGTGTAAAGTAAACAGCATTATGTCGCACTCGAAAACAGCTTTGGCAGCCCGCATCTGTGATGCAATCTTATCGATGACGAATGTCTTAATGGAGTACCTCCAACCCATCATATCCTTGAACGAGTTGAACAGCGTTCGCAAAGCCGCAAAATCAAGGCACACATGGCTGTTCTCTCGATCCCTGTGACGTATGTCGCAATGAATGTGTACAGCCTGTGCCTGCACAATACAATTCAGATGCTGTAAAAGTAGTTACCCAAGACTATTCGTGCAGTGCGTGGCATCAACTTTTGCGACGTCTAGGAAAAGTCGAAATAAAGCTATTTGTTGCATGCGGTAAAAACGTACTTGGCTAAGGCGGCCATCGTCAGGTTCCACCCCAGTACAGGGCCCCATTCGCGGAGTTTTGCAGGAACCGACGTGTGATCTACGCAATAAGAAAACCGTAAGCATCGATCTACTTACCAATGGAGTTCAGCACCTAACGCGGTAGTTTCAGATAACTTGGGTGGTCGGCACCTTCACAAATGCGCCTGCAACGTACTGCCACACTCCGGATGACGGAGACCCGTACTTCAGAACAGCATCGCACTCGTTTAATTCGTTGCACTTCAGGCGTTGGTTGACTGAGAACCTGTAAAGATGCTTGCCTACTGGTTACCTGTGCTCCAGGCGTGCTACTTTCACCATTAAGGAGTCATTACAACGGCGAAGACAGGACCTCCCCAGGCAACCAGTACATTGTGCGCTGTCGTTCACAAAAAAATCACCACAAGTCCTAGCTGCGACGAATTCCGCGGCCTTGGCTTTGTCTGTCGGGACGCCCGCTGAAATCATAGAATACTTTTTCGCACAAACGTTGCGAGCTGCTGCTCCTTTTTGAGATTACGTGGACAACAAATATTTAATCGTTGTTGATTTATTCTTGCGGGGTATTTTCGAATGTAATAATAGAGGAAAAACGTGGAGAAACTAACCTCTCCACAATATCCTTCACAGGCTTCACAGAGAGATCACCTTGAGTCATGGCAGCCATTAAAAATACTAACTTCATGCGCAAAGTATAACTTCATTGTGTTTAAACAAGTTTTAACAAAGCTGTGACTGTCTAGGGGAGAGTATAAGTTTTCGAAAAGAAACTGTAAAATGCTAAAACCATATGTGAAAGTTTCCTTCGGTTAACCTGTGGTTTCAAAGGAATCCTGGGTGTGTGTCTAAGGTCCGACGGTACCGACAGTGCACGCTCTAACCCAAATAAACCACTCATAGTGTATCCGAAGTGAATTATTAAGTTCAACGTCAGCAGTAGTTTCGTGAAGGCAAATATCAGGTCACCATTATGGTTTGCGTCCTTCTTGATTCCTGAGAAGTCTAGGTTGGTGCGCTCAAGAAGCGGTCCGAACCGGGCTACACAGTCTATTTGAAAGTCCATGCGAGTAATAAGCAAGAAACCGTTCAAATCGTAATGAATAGGCTTAGGCTTGATTTCTCGTGAAGGATAGTGCAAAATAGGACAGGGAGGAGGCGAACAAGACACAAATTTCCTTTTTAGTAAATAGCTTCACAGTATCTTCTGGTCCATTTCCATCGTGCACTATTAACACTTCGGCCAGTTGCCTCCTAATTACACAGACAAGACTCCTTTGTCAGAGGCGGATGCCAGTCCAGTAACTATCCCTTTGCTGTGTCACTATCCACTTAAAATATGCTGACATCGGGATCAAACGACGCTAAGCCGCTGACAGAATGTAAAACTGACTGATAGCGTTTCGGGAAGCTCGTCTAAGTGGACCGTAAGAAAGCGGGCCAGTAGGAGATTTGAGAACCTCAGGTGGAGTTTGCTGCAGAAGACCAGGTGGGTCCAACTTTCACCCTAAATATTCGACGAAGAGTAACTTTCATTCAGAGTAGATCTTCTCCAGGGTTTGTGAGGCACTTGTCCTGCAGAGCTCGGTGGGAGGCCTCTAATGTGAATTTTTCGCCTCTGTGGCAGGCTGCCTGTAGCACAGAAATACTCATCATTCAAGAAATATTTTGAAAAATCACGTCGTGCCAATGATATCAAACAGCTGACGATGGAGTAATTCAGAATTGCCCGCCTCCGATTTTTCTACAACCTTGCCTATACGCTAGTTGGTTCACAGGCCATAAGCGACCGGGAGATTCACCGTCGATGGTTCTAGAAATTGACGTGACAGTAGCTTGTTTCCGAGCAAAATGAATGTTGGCCGCGTCTGACGACTGGCGAAACATCAGGAGGGAACTTTTAGTAAAACTGGTCAGTGTTTCTTTTGAGAAACTTAGTCACCCTTCATTTGGCTTCGACCGGCTAAAGGAGTCTGGTTGTACGAAAGTCCACAAACTTTAACCTCTGGAATGACCAGGTTGGTATGATACTCTTTGTAGTCAGGGTCGGGTGTGACGGAGCATTTGGGAAAGAATGTAAACCTTAGTTGTATGGCCGGGGGTATTTTGCGGGTTGCCATTTCTGCCTTTCGGGTAAAGAGCCGTTCCCCCTGGTTAATTTGCTTCACTATCTTTAGAAAAAAGCTCAAAACTCTTCTAAAACCGTGAAACGCTGGGCGAAAAACCTTTCACACCAATGCAGCACTTCCTAATGTTTTTAAGAACCTCTAATATGTCTTCAACTGGCGCTGTTTTGTAAAATTCATTTATAGCACCTCCTGGTGCGCATTACTGAAATAAAATAATATTCTACGTTACTACGTTCTCCCCTTTTTCTATGCGGATCTGGTGTTTATTGCTCTGAAAGTATCAGTGAATCCTTGATAAGTAATAGGAGAACCAGATCCGGACGTAACTGGACTGCACAACTGCCAATGGAATAACCGTTCTCGCTGAGACAAATTTAATTGTTTGTTCTTCACTTGCCCTTGACAGATGAGTTCTATTTTTAGTATCACCTTTTGGTCCGCCTAGAACTTTCCACGTGAGCTTTATAGACAGTCCGTCTCCGGCTGCACAAAACACGACGTACGCGTCAGCGTTGGGTAGATCAGTTGATTAGCACGTTCAATGGCTTTTCGGCTTGGCTAAGCGCATCAGGCTATCAAGCGGCTATCCAGACTCGGGTTTACGGTATTAAGAAGGCATTAAGAAAACGGTAATCCACAACAATAATTAATCCAATGTTCTTGCGCTAGATTATTGTGCTTGCATCTTGTTTTGTCGCCAACCGCAGATGCTTATGATGATCGGTGGGCGCAATCACCTCATTTAGCGATGCAGCACGGCGAGAACGTTCTCGCGGTGTGTTTTGAATTTTCCCGAGTGAAATTGGTAACTCACTGTTTCCTTAAAGGGCTGGTGAAAAGTGTCTCAGACGTAGTCGAGAGCACCGCTTGAAAGGGAGTGCCCGTTGCTGCGAGATCGTTTTTGGCACCGCTGTAGGAATGAAATATCAAACAATTTAATTAATGACTACAGACGGTATTTGGGCACCTAAACAAATAGATCAGTTTGAACATTATCTCGAAAGCTTTGCTTCATATTGCCGAACTTTTCATATTTGCAGATCAACACCAGCATTCGGAATCGAGGTAAACTATTGCAACGACACAGTGGCAAGCTATCCTCTTGTTAATGGGGTTTTTCGAACGACAGTGTCTGCACTTCCTATCTTCTGTCGGCTTTGTTTTTCCTCAACGTTCGCTGTCGTCGGCATCTGCGATCGAATTTGTTTTTTTGCAAAACTTGCAACACCTCTTACTTTATTTGCATAAAAATATAAGCACGCCCATTTTTCTGTTACCGACGCTGATTCATGGATTCACGGATTGATACACAGGATCGAGGCTTTTGCCCAAGTTTCCCGGGTTGGTTGTGTTCTTGTCGTTCTGCGGTTGTCGTTCACCTGAAAGGCACAAGCGAAAAA
>SJOL01006800.1:42348-60006 GCA_004794785.1 Opisthorchis felineus
CTGTGTTCGTCAGACCTCTAGCCATTGACCAACCTGGTATGAGGAACTCTGTGAGGGTTGCTGGGACATCCCCGAGTATAGCTCAATGGGTCGCTGAGGTGCACAAACCGTCACACCACGGTAAGGTTCAGTCTGCTCCTAACGGGAGTTTTCAATGCACAGCTTTATATCACGCAGAAGTTTGACGGCGACCCCAGATATCAAAAGAAGTGTTTCGGCTCAAAAGCCTAAGGTACTGTTCGCAAAGAACTAAGTGGAGGTGGAAATAAAACTTCGCTTGGTGGCGTCAGCATATGCGCAGGTCTTTCACGGACCGGCGCAGCAGAGCATCATAGTCCGCTCACCATACAGCAACGGGAAAATTAGTTCCCCGATAGCATAGACCGTGGGCGTACTTCCAGGTACAGCTCTGCGTTTCTGATTGGCAATCCGACCATACAGCGCTGTGGCTGTGCAGATCGAAGCGAATCGGAAGAACGGAGTATGAACACGCATGTGTGAATTGGTGCAATGGCACACAGACAAAAACACACTTGTTACAAGCTCGTATCGGGTGGGTCTGTCAGTGTGGCGAAGAAAACTGGTGGTGCGGGAGTGTCGATGGAACAAGAAGGGCGTAACTCAATTAACATATAGGAGCAGTAAGTATACGAAGGGATTGATTTTTAGGCCATCAAATTAGATTCAGTTAATTAGGGCCATGAAAAAGCACCTTTACTCCAATGATTTCCTATTATCGGTCGATTTTCTTCCGGGGTCACTTAGATTAGTCCACTGGCTGTCCAGGCTGCCGGAGCAAGGCAGTTTCTTCCCACATACACCTGCTTGGTGCCTTGGATTCATTTTGTCCTTTCATACATACAGCCCTAGCACACTACTCGTGTGTCGTGGCAAACACTCTCAAGTTCAAACTCAATGTCAGAGTGCACACTGGCTAAGCGAGATACCCTTTTATTTGCAGCCGTTCATACCATCCCTTGGAAGCCTAACGGCATGATCCTGCTTTAGTTTGATGTGTCCTCCAAGAGACAAAAACCCTGATAGCTGTGTTTCTCTGCCCTCAATGTCCACCACGTTTAGATCCTGCCAGTTTAGGCATGGCCACATCTGCGTCTGATAATCCCCACTATCTGTGTGACTATACCCGACATTAGTTGAGCCTTTATCCCGACTGTGCTTGTCGGTATGCCACCCACCAGCTGGGACTAAACACTGCCATTGCGTTGCTTCCTGATTGCGACGGCCGAAATAATGAGTACCGACCGAACTGCAGCCGGAATGAAACAGCTAATCAAGATATTCAGGAGGCTCAAAGAGAGTTGAAATATGACGCTTGCATTTTTGAGCCCGGCAATACTTGGATGTGTCAGCCGCTAGCAGTCCGATATGAACGTCAACGTTTGCACTTTTCTCTGACGCATCCAAAGTCAGTTATGGGACAGTGGCACACCCGAGATGTGGGCAGGTGCTGCAGACGCATTACGGCTGTTTGGTGAAAAAACAAAGAAAGCGCTTTAATTGCCAGCTACCGCCCCACACCTTGAACGCCAGGCTACCGTTTTGTAGGTTAGACTAACACAGAACTTTGCGGATAAGCCAGACTACGTTTGGAGGGGAAAAATACTGTAATGCGTTACACTTTTAGCTCCATGATGAGGTCTAAATCGTACTTGGTCAACACTATTTTCATCCACGAAAATTCCGGCACTTCCCACTGGGGACTTGCCCCAGCTTCGGTTTCAGGGACCCAATTTGTTGAAACTTAAGGTGCACTAGTAACCCAAACCCGATATCAAACTACTCAACCTTAAGATCATACGCCCGGAATTATTATGAGTACGACTGTGGTTGCAGTCCATGGATATACTACTCTTGTCCTCCGTTTTATGGCGGCCAACGGCTTGGTATATTGGGCTTAAGTCTTGCCTCCGCAGCTTGATGAACTAAAAGAAGAAAAAAGAGCTAAAAAGTGATGCATCCAGCTAAAAGATTACTATTCGGTGCTTAAAGCGACCGAAAAACTCAAAGCAAATGTACACAATACAAGGCGCGTGATAAAGTTCCGATAAACTGCAGGCAAGCTGCTCATCAGGGGACGTAGGATGTCTAAATGGAAGTCACCGTTTTAGCTAATCGGGTGATGGCAGATCTAGTTGCTGACGTAAAGGCGGAGTACTGTTTTGCTAGGCAAAGGGGATTTTTCTAGGACAGCATGATGTGGTAGCTCCCGAATGTTCCAGCTGCAGTCCTGTGGGCACGGATGATATTAGCGGAAGCGTTGGCGACCAGTCTGACGGAGTTAAAATGGAGGGTAAATAGCCTATCAATGTGGGGTGACCCTATCTGCACTAACTTCCTAACTCTAAACCGTCCGGTACTATTGCGAGCGTATTTTGGGTACTAATAATAATCAAACTATAAAATGCTGGTACAGCCGGCATTGGGGGCTGAGTCAATTGACGGCTGACCCCTTTCAACACAACTCGCTGGCCAAATACGTTCTACTTCTCCGACTGTGGCATATGTGGACGACTCACGGAAGATGCTTGCAAATGGGTGATTTGATATTGGTGAATTGTGGGCCACGCACACGAGATGCCTGGTCAAAGTGCTTGTAACTGCCGATCTACCTAGATCGGAGGGACGCTGCAGGGTGAGGTGTTTAAGAGTCCCGGTGTTTTGTTAACCACATACGAAAGACGAGCAGGATAGAGCGAATAGATGAACATTCAGCACTGGGTTGCCGTAGGGGGCGGAATAAACTGTGGAAGGTGACTTTAGTCAAACAATTTCATACCACTTTTGCATCCTGCACTGAGTGGGGATAGAATAACGGAAGCCAATCCAGCCCCAGTTAGGCGGTGTTCTTCCTTTTACTCTTCAAAAACTCCCCTACCTCGAACAATCTGTTCTTGAGTCTATCTCAACAAACTTGATACGCGCCAGCAATCCTTCACAAACTTTTGAATTTCATCTCGTTAAGCTAATTGCTGCAAAATATTCACTCGCGTCTACGTTACCTGCGCGCGATGTAACCTTCTCTCCGAATGTACAGTTCCTGCAACGCCTTCGTGATTTCTACAACCTCCTTTGGACATTCACTAATTCGTACAACAATTGAGAAATAGAAATAGGTTTGGCCTGTGCCTCTTTATATACTTATTTTCATGAATGTGGTCCCACAGTTCATTGATAATTGTCATGACCCTACGACGCTCGGCTTTCCCTGGAATGTGCCAAGTACTGTGCACCACCTTCATCCATACCACTACCCCGTTCGTTTGGAGGCTAGCATTTCTGGATTTCTCAACTCCCACGCTTCACAAGGTCTCTGGCCATCCTCAGCAGGCTGGTCTCGATATACTATACGCGCGTGATTTATTGTGATTTTGGCTATGCAAACCAGAGCTAGTCACGGCCCGCGTTCAAGACGTCAAAGAGACGACACTCGGTGGCGGAAAAGACCAATGTTCACCGTAGCTCGTTGCTCGGCAAGATTTTACAGGTGAAGTAGATGATCCAGTTTGAACTTCAACAACAGACTAGAAACATTTGGAATTCAGGGGATCGTCTTTTTAGAGAGAGGTGGCTGCTTTTCGTGGCTGCCCCAGGGTCCTTGAAAATCTCATCTACGGAACGGAACAACGCCGACCGGGTCTCTCTCCAGCTTCCGGTATCCATCCCTTTTGACGACCATGAGTTTAGGCTTACGGTGACCCACATTTCCAGACTGACTGTGAAGGAGGACTGTTGCACTTCGTCCGCTCGAGGTTTTTTGAAACTGAGAGAAGGGTACGGCTGTTTGTTTAGCCTGGCCCATAATTTGAATCTGAAGTAAATCAGGATTCCGTATGATTTTTGTCGTGACACAAAGTCTCGGAATAAAACAGGTGGTAGTGCTAAGGGTAAGGATTTTTCGGCTTTAGGTTGGCTGGGGATCCAGAAGACCACCTGATCTCCGAGGTGTTCAGGAGTTGGTCGAATGATTACGCATAACAAGTATAATTAAAGACGCATCCCTGTTAGTAGAAGAAGGCAATCCGGATCTGTTGCCTTTCACTGCAACGTGTCACTAACCAAATTCGAGGTGCCGAGGTAAGTAGTCCTGGATAGGCCACTGAGCCGGCCAACTGAGCAAAGGCTGAACAAGTGGCAGGTTTCTCCAAGGCCAAGAGGGCTCAAGGTAGGTCCGCGCATTAAAATCATTTGATGACTCAAACAGTGAAGTCGGATCTCCTTGATGACATCCGCTATGGTTCACCTCGCGTCTATCTTGAGGTGACCTGTTAATCTTTTGACTTCAGTAGTGCCCTCGACTCTTTCGACCAGGTGGTTGTTCGCAAAAGGCTTGCGCATGAGGATATGTCTCAGAAGTGCGTGAATACCATGCGCTGTTTTGACTCAAAATTTTCGCCGCATGAATATACAAGGATCTCCTTAAAAGATTTCCTACAAGCAGTGGTGTCCGACAACAGTGCCACTCTTCATTTGGTAATTCAATTTCTTCAATTTCTTTATTGATGAGATAACGAGGCAAACACTTGGGTCTCCAAATCCCCAGTGTTCGAACCACTTCGAGCTGGAACCTTGTCGACCCAAAATAAGAAGGCGACTACTGTCAGTTGTGAAGAGCAGCAGCATCACAAGCAAAGCTAGGAAGGCTGATTGAGACCATCAAATCCTTCGACATGTGCTTCGCGCCCAGGAAGTCCGAAATTATGCCAAGGGCTTGCAGCCTTTGGGCATACCTCCAAGAATTCAAGGAGTGACAACCGAGGCTGTGGGGCACTAGGCGAACTTCGGAAGTTGCATCAGCTCAGGCAGTAGGGTCACGGACGAAGTGACCGCGTGAATCCCGAAAGCCAGAGTCGTTTATGCGAGATTGCACCACTTGTTGCACAGCTGCGAGGCTTGGCCACTTGGGGCGGGGGACCTGTGACGACTTAGTCTTTGATCTCCGATGCGTGGAAAAAATAGCTAAAGTCTGACGGAACCTACGAATTCGCGGTGAGACGATTAGGAAACTGGTCTAAGGTGGATCAGACCTGACATCCCAGAAACGATGCACCCAGTACTGCAACCTAGGGTGGCTGTGATGTTCTACGCATGGCTAGATAAGCGCTTTTTTCCTCGTCGAAGTCCGAGTGGAAGAAAACTGGAGGCAGACGAAACTTGACACGACAAAAGGGAATAAAGGATGTTGCGAAACGTTTGGGCCTTGTTAGTGCTTTTCGGCTTTTAGGGTAGGGTTCGCTTGACTCCCCTTGTCCTTGTGTGAAAATATGAAACGATATGATGGCTGAACGGTGTTGATGAAGTTCACGCTGCCAATCCCTATCCAGGTTGTCTGACCGAGCGGTGAAGGTGTTGGTAGCATCTCACATGTTGGCGGTGAGATTGCTATAGGTCCTTTGCATCAACCCTTCCTCTTGTCATGATTAAATGAGCTGTCATCTCAGGCTCTGACGCTCACCCGAAAGTCATCTTCGAGTATTACAATAATGATTTCAACAAAGTCTCACGGCGTTTCTTGCAAAAGTCATGGAGTTTCTGGGTTGTCCGTGACATGCGGGTCTGGGAATTTCCGGTAGATGGCCACTTCCTGGTCAGGGTTAAGGCAGCACTGTTTGCCCTTTCGGCTCTGAAAACCAGCAAACCTCACGGCTTCGAAACAGGAGCTGAGCCATCGAAGATCATTAATAGTACTCAACCAGGGTCCCCAAAATTTAACGTCTGTCCAACGCTGATGGCCCGAGGCTGTTGACGAATGTTTTCTGGCTCGAAGATGCAGCTGAGACTCACCTGGTGCTTAGTCGGCTTTCTGAACGGTCTAGAGGATGACAACTGCCAAATAACCCGAAGAAACAGACATTCCCCACCAACGAACTTCGGGAGTCTTTCGTGTCCACCACCATATTAGAGATAATCTAGTTAGTTGTTCCGTATTACAAAACTGTCTGAGTAATATTGTCGCCGACCGCCTGAAACTGGCCCCAGAAACTTTCAAGCATACGAGCGCGGTGTCAGCCTGTCATGGGTGAAAATCCGGTTTCTGTCTAGATTGACCCCCGTAGTTTCCAGCCGCCATCCTATGGGCACGTCAACCGATTCTGGAGTTGATTTGGCCTGCGATTTCTCACTAATCAAGCACAAGGAATCACTCATGGAAGCAGCGATGCAGGGGTCTTGTGATTAGCTTTAACTTCAAAGTTTGCCCTCCGTAACCCACCTGAAACGGTCCAACGTTTCGTCCTCGGAGTACAGATGCCTCTGAGGGGATCCGACCTGTAGCCATAGGGTTCTGAGAAGTAAATCGGGAAGGGGACTAAAAACCCGGTGAACTAATGAATCGGTGACTTGGAGCACAGCTTGAAGTCATTCGAGCCGGGGAGAACATGAATGCGTCTTTGGGTCATGGTACTCGTCTGCGCAATAAATGACTAGAACGGCCATTCGAAAGCCGTAACTGATACTCACCCTGAAGAAAGTTTTGGGGAGATATCGACAACGATTTCTGAAGTGCTCGGGTATACCACATTGAGAGTGATAGAACCCGATCTTCCCGGGCTGTGCCGTACCCCTTGACACCACCCGATTGCCGAGGTATTCGCTCAACGCACCAGGCTACGTAACTTGGGCAGCGGTTTCAACGCGGAGTGTTTTTGGGCCTGGTTAAGTGGCATGGTTGAAAGATGAGAAGACCCACTGGCGGAATTCAGTCTGCTAAAGCGTTTTTTTGCAAAGGAGCAGCGCGCAACTTCCACGTAACATATAGCACGAGCCAGTGCTTCAGCACATACGGCCACCCACCTGGGGGTTACACGAGTGAACATGGTTCTTAAGTACATGATTAGAAGACAATGTACATAAACTTCAAATGGGCAAGTGTGATCGAGGGCAGTGTGCGCGCCAAACTGACAAGGTACGAACATTGAACGAACAGCTTGGATTTACTATTGTCGTTTTTGTTTGGGGTTAATGAGCTGGGTCAGTTGCATTGACCCAATGATGTTTTCTTGTGGAGTAGGGGAACTGGGAAGACTCGTCGGTGAATTTCCGTGGAGTTAGGTGAGAGGACACTTCTTGGAGGTCATTTCAGTCACCCCGAATTTCGCTTCAGGCTGAACACCCTGAAAAAAAACACTACAGTGTGGCAATCGAGGTGTTGTTCAGGGGTAATGCTCCAAGCATGTGAGAGAAAAGTATGATCTACAAGTGAGCCAGTAGTAGGACTCCCTTATTTACGGTTTGAAACTTGGCATCTCTTTTAATGTTTACCCGCTTTTGTGCATTAAAAGGCATGGCCTTTAATAAAGACATGGGATTTACAGATTCCTGGATGTATATGCAGGCTCAAGGGGTTTGACCAGGCTTCCCGTCTATTTGGTGGCTATGGTCCATCTGAAAGCCATAGGTGAAAAAAGGTGAAGCACTGCCGTTTGATGTCCCAGAGTTGATCAGTAAGCTTGCAGGACAAGAATGCAAATGGAAAGGTGTCCAAAAGTGGTTTAAAACGGGTTCTAGTTACCGCGTGGTCGACTGAGTGAGAAGGCTACTCCACGCTCCAGCTATCCAAAATAGGGAAACATCTAATGGATGTACGACCTAAGCCTGAAAAGCTCACTACCATGCAAGAGGAGACGGTGACATCTCAACGAGACGAGATTAAGAATCGCCAGGTGTGCTTTGCAGCCACCGCATTTGAAGTCGGAAACCAACTTTGTAGCTGATCGTTGGACGCGCTAAATGAGAGTAAGTTTATTTTTTGCGTCTTCAGTAGACAGCGCGTTTGGTGCACTAAAGAAGTGGTCTGAAGCAGGCCCTTTGGGGTCGCCGGAAATCCCTACAAGTAATGCGTGGAAAAGTGCACGAAATCACCCGAAGAGCAGAGAATGGCATTTGGACGGCACTCAGTATTCGCACAATGGAATTGAATTTTCGAAGGCTACGACGTGTCGCTGATGGACTAAAACAGACAGGCAATTGAGTTCATCATACCACTCCACACTTTTGAGCTCTATCTAGGTATCCCGGCACCCCAGTGATGTTACGAAAGTATTCCATCAGACTTTTTCCGTCAGGGGTATGATTGCTTCAGTGGACAATGAAATTTGGTGAGCTGCGAAAATATGAATGTAGATTACGGTGGTTTCTGGTTTGAGCACATATGCAACAAAATGAAACATTTTGGCGTGAAAAGATTTATTCCACTCGCAAAGATGTTGCAGGTAAAAGCATTGTGCTGCCAAGGGGCCCCACTTGGTCCATTTACCGTAAAGAGGTGGGAATGGCATGCTCCAGGAGAGCCAGTTAATTAAATATTCCTTGGTATCCGGCTACGTAAGATCTGTTTTATTCTTATCACGCACAAAAATGTACTTATAGGGTAGCCGAGGGATGTCCTGACGCTTCAGTCATGAGCCGGAAAACGCCGAGCCAAACTGTTCTATTCTGATTGGCGCATCGTATGACCATCCAGGGCTTGTCCCCCTTTGGTCAGCAGCCAGCTTCAGCAGCGTGTTCAGGGGACGTGAAGTCCGGATCCATCGAGCGGCTCGCTTCCGAACACATTGATGGACCTCGCCGGGGGGCCATTACCTCGGCATTTATGGTCTGATTCCCTGCAGGGAACTGGCCTAACCTGATCATCAAGGAAGCTAGGCGAACGTGCCAACATGAGCGTGTCTTAAAGCCTTGACCTGCCGATGACTCCACCCTTTCTTACTGACGTTATTTGGAATGCTTACTACTTACACGTAACCGGGGAAGAAAGGACGTGCGACGCGATTGAGTTTGGATGAAAAATCAAGTCAGGAGTGACCTAGACGCATATAGCATGTTAAATGGGGAAACTGGGGAATAAAAACATGCAAAAAATGCCTATCATAAATTCCAGGATGCGCTCCGGGAAGTCCCGAACTAACGCGCCTGCGATACGTTCAGTTAAGCTCACTAGCCCACCATGCGAGGTAATGGAACGCATTCTGATGCGGGCCATCTTAAATTATCTCTGCCAACAACTTGATGACCCCAGCGCCACACTGATTCCTCCGAAGCCTTTATTGCATGACCAGCATGTTCGTATGTATGGAGAGCTCAACCCAAGCCAAAGACGAAGGACTCATCGAGTGCCATCTTTTTCGACTTTTCAAAATCTTTCGATGGAGTTCCACGCTTCCGCTGCTCAACAAATTCGAGTCTTATGGGATTCAAGTGGAAATTGTACAGTGAATTAAGGCTTTCTTATAGCACAATGCGTTCCAAATGAAGGTCGAATTCGTACCGGGGCTATCAAGTTGCTGGCAGTGAGGTGATTTAAGATGGCCCGCTGCAGAATGCGTTCGATCACCTTGCACGATATACTAGTGAAGCTAATAGGCTAATAGGCTAATAGCTGCCGTGGGGTAAGCGGTCACCAGACTTGTAGATTTGTTTGACAATCACTTTTAGACAGAGAGAAGTTTGACTTTGCAAAGCGACTGAGAAAACATCAGGTAGAGATGCTTAACCAGTGTGAGCGATGTGTCCTTCAGGATTCTTGGGTGTACCTTATCCGGCTCCAACGCGCTGAAGGGGTTTGTCTTGTGCAAGGGTTGACGATCGTCCTTCTCCGCTACGACCAGTTTGGTTAGATGGTGTTCTCAGTTACGTCTTGTCAAGTTTGGATGTGATGAGGTCGTTGGGGCACAATACAAGCCTGCAGTGTTCTTTACAGGCTTTAGATACCACTATTGGGTTCCCCGTCCTTCGTGGAGAAGACGGTTAGCTTGTTTCTACTGTGCGCCGGTTTCTTTGGTATGACTACCCTATCAGCTTCGTGAATTTTCGATACAATGGCCCTGTATGTTTTATCCACTGAAGATGATCCCAGTTTAAGCTGGTCAAGGAAATCCACAAGACAGGAGTTTCGAATCCACGTTTGAGGTTGCGGGTTCCTGGCTCAGTAGCGGATAAAATCACAAGTCAGCACACAGTGGTCACTATGTCGCAGTTGAGCCTGACTTAGCACTTGATCAACGAAGTGTCTTTCGTTGGCGATAACAAGATCCGTCAGGGATGGTAGTTGGCCTGCGCGGTATATGGTCGGTACAACGACATTGCAAGCCCAAGCACTCTGTTGAACGACCTTGGTCAGCGCCGACGCAAAAGGTCCACTAGACCCGATGCGCCGGAAATCCATCCAGGAGGCCTCTGAAGAGTTGAAATCACCTGCCAGTAAAAGGTGCGTGAAGCGATGGCTGGAGGAGAGCTGCCCAAGAGTTTGCATGAGAAACAGGTCCTCCTCCGGCGGACTTGAGTGGTAACGGTAGGCTACGCCGAGAAGAGAAAAATCGGTCCCGCACAGCGTAATTTGAATCCACAGTGTATCACAAAAAGGTGCAGGAGTGGTACCGGAGAGGACAATCGGGGTAAACAGGATTGAATTTAAGTATAAACCAACCCCACTCGTCCCTCCCGCGCTCGGAGTAGGCTCAGAAAATGGAGTAACCGTCTATAGACATCTTTGCGTCAGAGGTGTCTGGTGTGAGCCAGGTTTCTCTGAGTGTGATTATGGGTGGTTGTTCAAGACAAGCTGACTGTTAACTATCGAGAAGTTTGTTGAAAAAAACAGACAGTTTGTGGACAAGCACTTCAACACTGATTCTGCCGCGTCCGAAGAGGGGGAGCAGAGATGTCTTGTGCCATCAGAGTTAGCAGATTTAATAGTTCTACGCCCAGCTGGATTTCAAGGCTTCGAAGAATCTTCTGCAGCGTGCCTTTCCACTTCTTGTCCTGTTGCTTCCAATGCCCGCTGTTCGTTTGTAAGGGAGGGGGTGTTGCCCCCTCCAAGTCCGGTTTGTGCGGATACATTGCCTTAGGGGTACGTAGCTATTCCCCCCGTGGTCGAAAATTTCGACGGTTGTTGCTTTTAGTTCGTGCAAGGCAACAACTTGGACGCCTGGATTCGCCGTTGTTTATGGATTTGCGGTGAACATGCTTTTGTTTGGTTCCTTGTGCTTCCGGGCTCGGTTTGGCTGTCAAGGTGTCTCCGTGAAGCGTTGGATAGGACCACTAGGGAATATTCCCTTCTGTGACACTCCCAAGAGGCTCGTTTTCGCACGGGATTGCACCTTGAATTCAGAAAGCAAATTTCCGATCGGGAGAGGTTTGCGTGGCTTATTCGTCCGCAGTCGCTTTCCTTTTGTGTTCGCACTTACTCCAAGCTCGTCCGCGATCAGCGTGACCAACTCGATGTACGTAGAATTTTCAGGTACAGTCTTGTCAGATTTGTGGTTCTGGTTCTCGGGGTCGTGAGTGACAACTGGATCCACAGTCAGACTGACTGCTTTTGACGGAGTGAAGCTGCAGTGTGTTAATTTCGCATTTTCAGAGGAATCTCCCGCTACTGTCTTCACTACATCTACCTCATGAGGTGAAAGCGTCGAAGATAGCTTCGTTCTGGTCATATAGACAGTGGTTGTGGGGCTCCCGCATCTTTTCTCCGACATCGAGGTCAACGCTTGTGGCTGATACATCGGTGGATTTCGCTACTTGTTTCTGCACAGTTGAACCAAGCTTAGAGCTTGTGACTTGAGTGTGGAGTTCGCCGCTGTGACTCTTGCTATGTTTCGATCACGCAGCGAGCAAACGCTAATATGCGCGGACTGTGACGATATTCTATCCCTAGCTGTGTTGACTGATTCCGACACCTAGTACAGCGGAATAGTAAGAAGACGAAACCTTGGACACAACTGTAATGCTCCGAACAACAGGCGATAACGGAAAATTGACAATGCATGTATATATATATATATATATATATATATATATATATATATATATATATATATATATATATATATATATATATCCATAGGTTGACCTTGAAAAATGCCAGAAGTTCGTTAGCACACACAAAGATACATTTTTGGGGGATATTGATATCCCCAACAATTTTATCGTCCGCCAAGGAATTAAGCGACGATAATTCCACATATGTTAAATGCTCTGTTCTCACAAGGCTTGTCTCACCCCGAGCATCTTTGTCGTTGGTAGTCGATGGGTCTGCCACGGTTGCAATCTGTAGTCGCAGTCAGTTGGATCAGTGTGCTTTTAAGAGCACGAGAGCCCACAACTACGATTGGGTTGGTTATGAGTTGGGGATCGGCTGATCTGTCGCCAAAGAGAACCTTGTTTCGCGCTTCCCCTCTAGAAACACTGATTGAATTTTCTCCCCTCCAGAGGGCGATCCTCGGATATACGCTTGACCTTGGGAAGGGCTTTTTGAATACTGACAGTCCGCTCTAAGGTCCTCTTTACGGCAGTTAGAAAGGAAATTGTGACTAAAACCCCAAAAGTTTGCTTGCTTCCCTTTCCACGTAACCATCCTGAGTGAAGAAATTCGTATTCATACTTTGTAAGAACACCACCAAGGAGCGATTTTGCCAGTTTGTTTTTGGCACTGTAGTTCTGGAAAACGATCCCCTAATGGTCATCCTGGACTTCTCATGGGCTTGTACGCTAGAGACGCCCTGGCGGTCTTGATTGCCGCGTCAGAGTACTGAATCACCGCAACCAACGCACCCTGGATGAAGAGCGCTAAGTACTCCAGGAAGAAAAGTTTGTTGTCAACTTTCGTCCAGGTCGCTACGTCCTTTGTGTTTGCATCCTCCAAAGCCTTCGAAAGAAGTACCAATTTTTCCTCGAGTGTTCTGATTAAAATGGAACATTTGCTCTGGTCCTTCCGATTTCAAAGCGAGGATTTGGTTTCATTATCGACAGGTGTCTTGCTATTTGTAAAATGCATAGCACACCTAAGATAGAGGCGGCTGGCACAGACAAAGGGGTCAGGAGAGTTGGGTAATCGGTTTATCTGGTCATCCTACATTCTGGTACACTAAAAAATGCCACGGCCCGGTAAGCGTAACACTGCATTCCACTTATTAACTTCGATGGACATCCATTTCGTCTACATCTACTGTGGTTAACCGATAGCTTTAGCGGAGAGCAGCCTGTCATAATCTGGCTCATGACTGTGAATGATTGGGTGCACTACAAAAATGAAGTGCGATCTGACATAGCTTTCCACGTAAACGTGATACTCGAGTGAAAACATTCAACCAAATGATACATGTTAACTCTACAAGTTAAACAGCGAGGGAATTCGTTAACAACTTTACACTAGCAAGAAACCGAACCAATTTCGAAAGTAACACCCTGAAGTCGATGGCTTTGATGCAAGACCTCAACTGGATGCGTGACGCAACCATATCTTCCAGGGTTACCAACCACTGGTTTGCCTTATCCCGCGGTCCCCATCCGGGAAAACGACAGTTACCAACGAGACTCAGTTGACTGGTGAGGTCTTTCATGCTTTCTTTTCCATTCATGTGATGACCGCATCTTGATCATTTCCAACCGACACAAGGTAGGTTAAAGAGGGTTCTACGAGGCAAACGGCTCTCTGGAATACGAAGTACGTGGCTTAACGAGCGTAGTCTGTGGGGCGTGACAAACTGATCTATAGAGGAAGAGTGAACTTTCCCGAAAACCCTATGGCGTACTTCAGCATTACTGATCTGATGTTCCCACCAAACACACTCAATGCTTCTGAGGCACCGATGGTCAAGCACAACTCTCCGAAAATATTCCGCAGTCTCTCTTCCATAACGTAGGACAAACCGGATCGCTGTATTGTACACGCTACCCTTGACAGTCAGCCTGATGTCACAAGGTGCCGCAAACATCGGAGGTTGGCAAACGCTGCCCTGGCCTTTCCAATTCGGGAAGTGATTTCGTCAATCACCAGTCCACCAGGACTCAAGCAGCCGCCCAGGTAAACGAACTCGTCTGTCACATCGATCGGTTCACCTCTAAGTATGGGTTTGATCCCACCCAGTCTTGCAGTAGCATTTGCCACTTTACAGGTGCGAAGCGCATACCGAACTATGCAGTAGAATCATTTAGGTCACTTAAAATGGTTTTCATTTCTAAAGGGTCTGATCCGAAGAGAGCAATATCATCGGTGTACTCAACGCCCGGATAGCATTTTAGTCCCGAGCTGTTAGCATATCAGTAACGAAGTTAAAGACGAAGGGCGACAGAGGATACCCTTGTCTGACACCACTGGATGCGGTGAATTCAAGAGAGGATTTACCGTATATACGTATGCGTTCACAGGAGAAAGCATATAGAACCTTTATAAGAGACAGGAATTTAGAACGGACACCGCCACAAACTGCCACAGTTTTCGACGAGCAACATTTAAAAGCAGACAGTAGATCGAGAAATACGACCACTGTTGGTCGAAAGGAGTGGAGAAATTTCGGTACTTGTCGCAAAGTGAAGATATGGTCGAAGAAATCCCGGCCAGAACGAAACTCAGCTTGGTTCTCAATAGCCCGATTCTCCCGATGATGGACCAACCTTCGTAGGATAATACCAGAGATCACCTTGGAAGCTGTAGCCCCTGACATGATGCCCCGGTGTTTTTCGCACAACGCCCTTGCACCATTTTTGTATGTGGGAACCACCGTCGAGACGCTCCATTCTGTCTGTATACTTTCCTCTCTGGAGGTACTTTAGAGTAAAGTCATCAGAATAGCCCTGACCTAAAGCTGCCACCTTGACGTGGTGGTCCGGCTTTGGTACTGCAATGATCCAGCGGGCTACACTGGCTTGAACTTCGTCCCACAAGGTGCAATCATGTCAGAAAGGCCAAAGAGAAGCAGTCAGACCGAGAGCAACGAGACCCCGTTCTACGAGTGGTCTTGCTACGAGGCGGTTTTGGGGTAAAGTCGTACTGTCCTCTGCGATAGGAATGTGAAGATAGTAAGGTGTTTCCTTTGGCTCAAGGTTTATTCGACTTAATATTTATTTGAGGAACCCTTACCGGAGCCAGTGACTCAGTAGTCTGACCCAGTTGGCTGCAGCGTGCTGGCCTGATCCGGGGCGCAGGGAGTAAGGCATAACTCTGACTCCTAAAGCGTTTGCGCACAGCAATTGCCTTTTGAGCAGCAGCTGACTTTAGTTTTAAGAGTATTTCGATCGTAATAAATAATGCGCAGGCGGTCACGGTCAATCGTTAGGCGATCGGAGTATGCGTGTTTTAGGGCCGATGTTTTCTAACCCGTCCTTCCTGGGGGAAAGGCAGCATCGCTGCTTCTATAAATATTAATATGCTAGTGTCCTGCAGGAAACTGCCTGCTACGTTGGCACTTCCGTTATGCAGGATAGTAACACTATTTCCAGACCGCTTCATGTTACGATTTTTCACCTTGTTCCATGCCCCATGTGGTTAGTTGAGCACCCCGCAACCGAGCAGGTCCGATTACTAAATTATAGGCTGCAGTCACGATCCACCGAACAAAAACCTACTACTCACTGGGATGGGGTCAGACCCTTAAGTCAGAAGCTAGGTCGGGATCCACGAACAAAACCTCTTCCTCTTCTCACTGCCTTGTGCGTCAGACTTTTAATTCAAAGGTCCAAGGTGGTTACCTCAGCTAAACGCTCTTCCTAGTCTTGGGCAATCGGGAAACATCATTTGCCCTTATGCTTCTTTGTTCACCAATGTCTCTCCCCAAACTCTTCCCACTCCACAAGCAGCTCTTGCTGGATCATTTGACTGTCAGTTTTCTGGCCGATTTGCCTGCCGCCCATTAACAAGAAGCAAAATAACACAAATCCATGAGATCATCTACACAGGTGCTTTCAAAGTTCGTACTGTATATCAAATTGGCAAATAGGCAGTGCTTGTATATAGCTCCTACTCTCTTAAGGTCGTATGCCGTGTCTCTGAAACACCGATGCAAGACTTAAGCGTGGTCATGCATCCTAAAGCGCCCAGGACGAACCTAGCTCCTTCATATTTTACTCTGTCTGTCCGATGACCTAGAACCGGTGACTCGTGGAATGTATGGCGTGGGAGTTGCACTTGGCCCCAGGGCTGAGTGTGTTTTACTGGATTGAGTTCCACTGTACATTCGTCTCTGCGCCTTCCGGCTATGCAGCTCATTCAAGCTGGATGCTACTTAACATCAAACCGGTGCTTGTTTGTATTGTCAGCCTATGCTCCGAAGGGCTGCAGTTCTGGAGAGCATCTCCGGTTGTACGCTGACCAACAACTGTTCATGGACAGCACGAGTTTTTCTTAACATAAGCGCTTACATCGTGCAACCCGTCGGCCGCAAAGTTCAAGTTAACCATAGACCCAGTTGGATCATGTGGCTATCAGCCACCGGTGAAGAGCAAGAAATCAGGGCTGTCGTTTCTTATGGGGCACACAACTTGATTCCGACCATGCCACATTTCGAGCATGTCTGACAATTCGTTTTCCTTCAGGTCCTCGCAAGTCAGAAGAAGCATCTTATCTTCGGAGAACTGCCCTAGCTCAGTAGTATCGAGCTCAGCTAGCTCAACTACCCTGTACAACAAACCAACATAGTACTGCTAAAGTTCATCTGGGTAAAACGGAGCAAAGTGAAAAATAAACCATGGTAGCGGCTTTCAAAACTGTCTGTCCGACTCCTTTGATACCACTGAATATCGTCGGGGTCTCTGATGGATGCCAGGAAATCCATACCAGCAGGCAACGAATGGGACACCGCATGCAGATCTTTCGGAAACTAAGTGGTAAGGAGTCTAAGGAAAGACCGAGAGCTTCAGGAAATCATGAAGGCTTTTGCCACCGGAGTTGGCCATGGTCTCTACCACGTAATACGATCTGCTGGCCAAACAGGCAGCTGTTATTTATACAGTGAGTGAAAAAATGATTCAGCAATTCATTCGCAAAAATGACGATTGCACAGATTGGCCTGAGCAGTTCGAAGAACTGTTTAGCTGGCCTCCTGTAACACTGTTATGTTTCGATCACGCAGCGAGCAAACAACAACATACGCGGAATGTGATGATATTCTGTCCCCAGCTATGTTGCCTGATCCCGACTCCTAGTACAGCGGAATAGTAAGAAGACGAAACCTTGGACACAACTGTAATGCTCCGAATAACAGGCGATAACGGAAAAAATGACAATGCATATATATCCATAGTTTGACCTTGAAAAATGCCGGAAGTTCGTTAGCACACACAAAGATACAGAGTTTTTGGGGATATTGATATCCCCAACAAACACATCCCTTCGAGACAATGCATGAGGATGAATCGAATATAAGCGTTAAGTACCAACTGTGCGTTGGAGTGTTTTGGTGAACCTAAGTCTATCGCCCATATGCAATGTGTTTTTCGTTTCGTACTTAGCCGCGACCATACCATGTTGGAAACAACGATCCTCGTCTGATCACCGAAGTTAGGCAACGTTGGGCCCGGTTAGTACTTGCATGTGTCACCGGCTGGGAATACCGGGTGTTGCGACTGTTCCTCCTTTCTGTCACGAAGAGACTGGACCTCGTCCTGGTGTGACGGTTTGTGCACCTCAGCGACCCATTGAGCTATACTCGGGGATGTCCCAGCAACCCTCACAGAGTTCCTCATACCAGGTTGGTCAATGGCTAGAGGTCTGACGAACACAGTCTCCTGGTCCTCCAGGTTGGGGGTTGGAACATGTGGCGACTTGTTTCGTAGAAATGGTAATGCATTTGCATTTCCCGCCAAACACCGCTGCCTTGCGGTGTTTAGGCTTTAGAGCCAAAGGCTTTGGTTGAGGACCCTAATCGTCCT
>SJOL01006800.1:64331-222111 GCA_004794785.1 Opisthorchis felineus
CTGCCAACCGATGTCAGTGGCGATCTTGTTGTCAGTTTCTATCCAGATTGCCTGAATGAGTGTCTGGAGGTGTAGGCACCTCGGAACGATTGTAGTAAGCTAGCACTAAGTCCCTTCCCCGTCCACTTTTATTCTTTTCTTCACAATAAGGCTTTCAAAAAAATCATGGTTGTACGGCAGCGAAGCATCGGTGCTGAACACTGATGTCATGCTATCGATGATGATGGTGATGATAGGCGCATTTCAAAAGTAAATTGCCTGCTATCTCGGCAGATACCAGTTTCCTGGTTATCCCGTCATAAATTGATTGGTGCCAGTTTATTCAATGATATGGGACGTGATTACAAACCTGAAGACACGTTACATCCTCTGATTGTAGTCATACAACTAGGAGCTCGAGATAGCCCGGTGGTTAATCCGCCAACTTACTGATCGGAGGTTCCGTGGTTCGAATCCAACCTCAGCACATTGACTGCTGCTGTCTAGGCTTGAGCAACTTGGCAGTATCTCGGTCACCGTGCTTCCTTTGGGTGGCGCGACTGCTAGGCACCGAAAGGGTGTTACAGCTGAAGGATCGTTTTCTATTTATTTTTATTTTCATACACCATAGCGTCATGAAAGTCAAATACCCTTGAGGTCTAACTTTAGGCTTACTGCGATAAAAGTTGTGCAAATTCACAACGGAGTTCTGGCCTTCGGGATTTGTGTAGAATCCTTATCTTTGGCGTTTCCTTGCGGAGCTGATCTAATATCTGAGTCTCTTAAGGCTTTCAGCGTACTCCTGTGTCTCTTTACAAATTGCAAGTGCTCAAAAAGTGTATGCCTTCAGGCTTTATGAGTGGGGGGAGGTGAAGAAACGCGTGCCGAGGGATGAGGTGATTCCTGTTAACTTTTCTAAAAATGTCCGCGCCTCTTTAAAAAATGAGAAGGTTTTCTTCCATATATTCCAGACCGAGAAGATTGTGGCCCACAGGGATTTGATCTTGGGAGCTTTAGAGACCTTACGACATCTGATTCACCAGCTCATCGATAATGCAAATAAAAATGAAGCAGTGATTTTCCTCTTCGGCCATCATGCTTATATGGAGGCTTTCGGAGAGCTCCTCATTCACCCTCGTGCACTCACTGGCCTGTGTATTCACACTTTTGGAGTATGCCTCGGTGCATAATTGGGTTCAGCGGAATGGACCGACTAACAGAATCGAACGCGTCCCTGAATCTAAGAATCACAGAGGTTGTTGACGATCTCTACATATAGCGCCACCCTAACTCGACAGATCGTGAAGATACGACCCACACAACCTCTTCGTGGTGGGGACCTTGCTTGTTGCCCCCTGGTCCTATGCCGTTCTGTCGTAAGATGGATAGGGGTAACGCCAAGAGTCTTGTTACGACGGAGGTAAAGCTAATACCTTTGTGAATTCCCTTTTTGAAAATAGGTGCTCTTATCTATTCGCCTTGGTTTGTTGCGATGGTTACCTTCTCCCATCCGCAAGGCAATGAATAAGACAAATACTGAGCGAGGCTTCTGCTTGCATTCTTGGATGGAGCGGGTGGGAGCTCCCTGGGACCAACATCTACGCGGTTCTTGAGCCAGCAGGTGCATTTCAAGTTCGCCATTCATGGTTCTGGCGCCCGATTGTCCGGCTGTGACACTTTCGGTGCATAGCTGCCGTGCCACCCGAATGAAGTACGGGAGCTAAGATACTACCAAATTGCTCAGGCCTAGATAGTCGTGATGCCGAGCTCGGGCTCGAACCACAGATCTTCCGGTTAGTAAATTTGCGCCCTAACCACTGAGCCATTTCGAATTCTATGATACCCGAAATCCAAGGTGAACAGCGGTAGACGACCGGCCGAACTGTGGTTGGTTGTTTTGCACGGCAATTAAGTTTCCCGCTTTCCTGAATATAAGTGAGTTGTTTTCCTCGCTGTTCGTTTCGCTCGCTAAACGTTTTTGTGGTCCGTTTCACGGATTATCTGGAACAACATTGATATTCAGAGAGTTTTCCATCCCTTTCTTTACTCAACTTTCTGCATCCACGAACGCTGTCGGTTGTCACGGTTATCACTTTTATTTGACCACTGAGAATCCGCCGAATTGTGAAGTGTTTCTGATCAGGCGTAAATTACACCGTGAATCGAAGGACACTTAAGTCTTATTCATCCTCTCGTGCTTTGATTTATCTGGTTGCACTTTAACAACAACAGTGCTCAGTGTCTTGTAGGGTGACGGAAAGCACGTTCAGGCATGAGTCTACATCAGAAAGCAGATCGGTTCAGATGGATTGTAATAGGTAGTTATGATACTGGCGCTCAACTTTTCGGTCCTTGAGCTTCTCAGTAGCTAGGTGGAACATGTACACTATGCTTACCCGTAAAGAGTGAAAAGAACAGGATAAACGCATGGCCAAATTCCCCAGAATTGTTACAGAACAGGTAACAGTCAGTAGCTTTTATGCACTAGCAACCGATAATGACAGTGTAATCCATCTTTACGAAGGGCGTCATATGGTCAAGTGGTTGTTTGCAACTCGTTGCAAGAGTTAGTGCTACAAAAATAATCCGTGTTCAGCACGTGGCCACTGGGGTGTTGTCCATGCGTCTCCACCTCATTCCAAGATGACCACCCAACTGAGCTGCAAGAGCACCAGATGTCGGATAGATAAACTGGGAGTCTGAATTTATGGATGGATTTTGAAGCACCTTCAGCTAAACGGTCGGAATATTAGTAAGTCTTTCGGCGATGCGAGGTAGACCTGTTAAAAGATTTTGAGTTTGAGGTTTGGGAGGAGTACAAATGAGTAAGATGAAAAGGCGTAAACGGTGTTTTTACTTGCCCACTCCGGGATATAGATCAAGTAAGGCGACCCGGTTGATAGCACCGCGTAATGACCGATGTTGTATGTGGCTATGTAATGTAAGATTATACGTAAACTGGGACGCTGTCAGGCCATGAACATCAAGACAGTTAGGGTCCTTAACTTAAGCCTTTGACTTGATGGTGCCAGTCTGCCCACTTGGATTCACGGCGACTTACTTTCAGAGAAGAAGTCGGCTGCCACGCATCTACAATTTCAGCGTTAAAATACCACAGCTCATCTTTTAAGGAACAGATCATCACCCCCAAACTCCCAACGTAGCGGACCAGGAAACGGTTTTGCGGACTCGTATCCATGAGCTAACATGACGTTGGAGACTGTCACATGGGCATTCCCAAGTATAGCTCACTGGGTTACGGAGGTAAACGAACTGTCAACTACGATAAGATCCAGTCTCGTCATGGCAGACGCTGTAGACACCGTCGTCTTCTTCGTGGTCTCCGAACATACTTGGTCACCAAAACTCAATATTTTCCTCTGTTCTACACGCTCTGTTCTCATTTCTTTTGTGCCCTTTTACTAGATGTTACCACTTGAATCCACTCCCAGCCACACACCCTCCGGTGAAACCCCTGTTTTCTGGTTCCATACACTGGCGGAATGGTAATGTCCGCAGCTCTTCTTTGCGGCGCAGGGTATATGTTTTTACCAAATGCTGCTTGTGATGGCAACAGTCTGGAACTTACAAAACCGTTAGGACGTGGCAGTCGTGTGGCCATCCATTTCTATCGCCTGGTATGCCTTTCCTTGAAGGGAAGGCTCGAGTGCTCATAGAATAAGAGCCGAGGTACGCTCCTTATCGTAGGAGTTTCTCGTATAGACATCGAAGAAATGCAGCTGTTATTCGAAGACAGGCCAAACCCTCCATCTCAAAACACATTGCTTTCAGTCGCTACGAAAACCATTCTCGAAGTATTCCGTGGATCGACTCACAGCTTCGCCAGTTTATGAACCTGAGGCGTTAGTCTTGTAATCAGCAGGGTCAACCACATGGCTGCGAACCGAGTCACTTTAAAAGTGTGCCTATTTGTCACTTACTTTTCATATCAGCCGAGTCGAGCTTAACCACTAATCCACTATTTCCTGCCGTGTTACAGTTTTTGCGTCGCATTTCCGCTTCATTCCTACCACCAATGTCAGCCCTCAACGTTTTTTTCTCATTTTAGCCTGCTTTCTCTGGACATTCTCCTCTAATAAATGCTCTCGGCGTCACCAGAAAGGGTAATTTCGTCCACCTTTTTCTGAAATGACTGACAGGTGCGTCCCATCGTGTTTCTGATTCACGAACAACTGTCGTAGAACACCCAGGCACACTTCATTGTTCCGTGTCCTCAATTTCGAATTGTTCGTCAAAGCGGTAAGTGTTGCTTTGTTTTCCGACTATATTTTTAGAACAAGCCTGTGATGGTATTTGGTGTTCTCACATTCAGTGGATGCGTTGGCTACCTCTTTTATCTTTGGAAAACTAATCCCATAAATACGGACGCTCAGAATCCGACTATTGCTCCAAAACGACGCTCAAACTGGGACTAAATTTGTTCTGCTGTACAAATGTCCATCTACGCAACAACTATCTTCCTGCCCCCCATTGCGCCGCCGAGAATCGATTTGGAATTGAATGATACGACTTACTCTAGTGACGATCGACTTAAGATAGCGGAAGTTGAAGCAGCTTTCGAAGAGTTCGAAAATGAGCTCTCTCTCCAAGTGTGTTTCCATTTTACTTTGTTTCTTGCCCGACTTTCTAAATGCACTTTTATTTCATATGGTTGTCGTATTCCACAGGTTTTTCTCTCGACGATTTCTGTTCCGCTGTCCGCACGATCCCGTTGATGTCACATTTACTTACACAGCTTTGGTCTTCTTCTGGTGGCTATCGTGCACCCTGTGGGAGATGTGGAGGCCGAAATAGGTTGAGTTTCCCCGAACGTAGACAGGATCATCCGATAGAGCAGGATTGCTGTCAGACGGCCAGTCCTCTGTTTAGGTGATCGAACCGTGACCTTTGTGTCAACTTTAACTCCATTGACTTAGAATGCCTCGCTTGAGTTGGAGAATACTGACTGATTGAAGAAGTAGGACACGATATGAATGAATATTCAAAACCACCGTTTGTGTTACGAACAAATTCTATGCACCCCGAAGAGTCTTCACGCCATGTCTTTATTGCGGGTTTTTCTGCTTTGCCTCCAGCTTCACCGCCAGATATCTCCTGTCGGAAAACGCTTGACTGCTGTCCCTTCAGGTCTTGACGAATTAGTTTCAAACACTACTAACAATATGCAGCGTCATGGCGTATCTCGTGGAACTTTACCCTCGCCTCTTTACAGTTTGACCGATGGTCTTCACTTAGACGGTGAATTACAAGAACTTGATCTTTCCTCTATGACCACCCTCGGTTCTCGTTCGTCCGGTGGACGTCTTCCTCGTCGTGTTGGTGGTACGCGTCTTCCCACGTACACCCCTTCGGCCCCAACAATGCGTCGCAACAGTTATACAATCGGAGCTTCAGTTGACGCCCTTTCCAACCTTCTAGGTGAATTCGCAACAGCCAGCTCTGCGGAGTCGCGAGTGGCGGTCAGTGTCCTTGATCCCGTTGGTGGTAGCTCCCTTGCTCCTGCAAACGAAGATACTATGTCGACTTCAGGCACCCAAGACGAAGGGGGTGATACTGAGGCTTCCTAAGTAATGACCCTGTCTTGGCAGTTCTGAATACTCTTTATTTACCGTTTCTGAAGTTTTCTAAGCATGTATACCAGTGATACAAAGTCTACCTTCATAATAAACTCCGCTAACGATGAAGCCTATTGTTTTCGTCGTGAGTTGTTGCTCGATTTCGTGATCGATTGTTGGGTTATCACTGCATAACAAGACCATCGCGGATTTGTGTGGTTTGTATTATCTGTTAGGGTTGCATTTATTTTTCGCATATTTGCAATGAATTTTGTCGTTTTCAAAGAAAACTGCAAGGTCGTCCTCGCTATCGAAGGTTCTCCCAGCACATATATGCACACATGTACCCACTTTCATTTTGAATTCTGGGCATCGCAAAACAAATAAAAATCAGGAATGGATGTCTGAACTATCTGATTCCTTTCACTAAAACCGCCGGACTAACCCGGCTATCATTAGATTGGTTACTAACGACCGTTCAGTGTTACGAAGCAGGGAAAGAATGTTACATTTAGTAACGTGAGAGATTTCTATCCTCTGAACCCATTTCATTAGAAAAGCCAAAAGGCGCGGCTTGAGAATCCCCTTCATTCACCAACACAAAACACTACATTCATAGGCAAATCGCACGATAAAAGTAGATAAAAAAAACTATTGAACTCCATGTCATTTTCAGAACGAAGGTTTTCTGCGCACAACCAATACAGTGTCAATACGTAGTGAGACGTCATTCGCGGTTACTTAATCTCGAAGACAATGTACTGCTTCTCTCAATAGGACTTTGGTAGACAAAGAACCGGTGTCAATAGGAAACACAGCGGATTTATTTGCACACGTTGGACGCCGCAGTTCATCAGAGGCACGCTTTGGTAGTTTGTTTAGCCCGAACACACAACGCGATGATAATGGTGAACGTCCACTGCTAGTTTGTACTGATCAGTTGTTTCTCAGCAGCACATGGTTTAGACAAGTGTGCGTGTTCTGCTACCTGGTGTCCCCCTTCCGCTGAGCAATCCTGGAGTCAAATTGACCACATCGTCATCAGCTACCGATGGCGCGATCCAGTCCTTGACTACCCATCGTTTTGGAAACCACTGGTTCATTTAGAGCACACCGTTTTGCGGTGTGGATTTTGAGTGAATTTACCCGGAACGAGCTCGCCATTTAGCAGTAGAAAAACTTCGTGATGCCCAAGATGGAGGGATATATCAACGCTTACTGTGTGGTGCGTTAGGAGCGGCCTCCTAGAAAGACATCGACCGTAGCTGAGGTGAGATGACCATGGCTATACGTGACGCCGGGAACTCTGTTTGTGGCGTTTTGGAGCACGTGTGCGGAAGCCACTGGATTTCCCTCAGCCTTGTGACCATACTACCCGAACGAGGCAGGAGGGATGAGTTACTGCCAGGTTACTCAAGCCCAGACAGGGGCAATCGAGATTGCGCGGTGGCGTTCGAACCACAGACCTGGTCGGTAAGTTCTCGCCTCAATCACTGGGCTGTTTCGAGCTCTGGATCTGAGAACGGCCACTATCACTTCCTGATGCCAGACACTCTATCTTTTCGCGCTCGGTGTACGGTTCGGCTAGGCCATCGGTTAGATGCCACCTTCAACTTAACCTATGTGTGGATAGAAAGGCGTGGAAACAGAATGTCGAGGAAGTGTAAGAGGCCATTGTGTTTCGGAATGCTCGAAATCTGTTCTATCTAATACGCAAAACGAGACCTAAAACCTTCCCGTGAGTTAATCAAGGATGCTATTGGAAACCTAATACATCATGACCAGTGTCTAGATCGCTTTGCGGAATGTTTTCAACAACAGCTTAGTTATCCGTCTTCCCCTGAGTATGTCTTTCATTCGACCTGTTCATTTTGAACAGTGGTCTGTGAGGTGGGATCTTCATAAGTTTCTGGTGTTCCAATATACCTTTCCATCTGGAAACACAATTAGGCTGTTGGGCCAGAAGTGCTGCCTCCAGTGTTATTCAAAGATGGGAGAAATCGTGTTCCGCGTAGACTAGGTTGTTCATTCATATTTGAGAGCAGGAACGTGTTGGGACCAATCGGTGCGCCACGCGTGTTAAAAAAATGCTCACTGTCTTATTTTACTTTCGGATGGCTATCTCCTGAGACAGGATTAATCGAATCCAGAAATGTCTCGGATGAACGTTGCCCATGCACCTCGATCGACTGCCAGATGTTCGAAGATCGAGTTCCGTTTTCGGCTCCAGTGACGAAATCTGTAGAACACGTGGAGACCGAATTACTCTCAATCGGTTTTGACCATACTGTGCCAGGTTCTCATTTGTCATCTGTGGTGACAATGTTTGGTGAGTTCAGCATCATAGCCACGTGGCAGACGCCCAAGCCATTGTAGACGTTGAAACAGTTGAGATAGGTGTAGTACCCCTGATCGTGTTTTCAGATTTCAACGGCGGACAAGTTAGTGGACTCTTACAATCCCTGGGAGACATCAGTGGTCAGAAACTTCCTGCTTTAACATATCGGCTCGTGGATTCCATATTTTGCAAACATACGTCAGAACTGGATGCATGGCTGCTTTGAAGATCCGGATTTTCTGATATAGGTTCTTTTCCATAATACGGATTGTAGGTGTATGGGGGCTTGTCGGGCATTGTGTATATATTTTTGGATTTATTGTTTATCCTGTCCGCTGTGTAATTTGATGAAGCCAATTCGGCAGCCTGCTAGATTATTTCATCTCATATTGAGAAGCCTGCTGTACACGTCCATGCAGGTGGACAAGAACTTGTCCCTTGGCTTACTGATTGCCGATCCTACGAGTGCTACGTAATGAGTTCGATTATTCAGCACACTTTGGAGTTCTTCGAAGTCCTCACTCAACAGATCGATATCATCAGTGCATTCCAAGTAAGCTGGCCAGATTTGCCGACCTAGCTGGACAGAGTATCCCTCAAATGCCCGTTTGAGTGACCAACCGAGTGTGAAGTTACAGAACGCCGGCGAAAGCAGACAGCCTTTTCGTACTTAATGTCGAACTCTAGTCCGCTCGCCGTATACCCAGATCCGAGCTTTCAATAATGAGGAATAGGCCCTAATGAGGTTTGCCAGTTTCGCGTGGACACAGATAACTAAGAGGATAGTTCGCAGTGCCACATAGGTAAGTGAATCAAATGCAGATCGAAAGTGATTAAGCATACTGAGATAGGCTGAGTGAATTTGAAACGATGTTCTGTTGTTCGTCGCAAAAAGAATGCTTCTTTGAACAGCCTCGGTTTGGCCTTGTGCGTGTATCCCCTGTTCGGGATAAAGGTTTTAGCAGAAGATACTCAAAAATTTTGTCTTCAACATCAATAAGACTGATTCCACGATCATTATCACACCGTTCTGTCGCCTTTTCGGAGATCGGTTGTAATTTTGAGTTACCCCAATCTTTGGGAACTGATTCAGTTTTCCAGTCTGAACAAAACGGTTCGAGAAGTGCTGCCATGCATCTCAGCTGTTCGTTCCCTAACTCCTCCCCACACGTCCCTCACCCAAGTTTCGATTCATTTAGCTGTCAACCACTTAATCGTTGATACGTATTCAAGCTTCTGCCCGGTAAAATAAATTAAAACAAACTCCTATTAAATTCAAGGGGTCTGTACCACATTGCCGCTTTCAGAGTCCGTACTCTGTGTCACGTTGGGCAACAATTAGACCTTGCTCAGAACTTGTCCTCTCTTTTAATCGATATATTTCCTCTCCAAAACTTGATTGCAACCCCCCAGTTCGGTCATCCATCTCAAACTGCTTGGAACAAACCCAGATTTATCGCACTTCACTTTCCGGTTGTCTGATGATCCTGATGCAGTGGCTCGTGTTATCTACGACGTGGGGCTTAGCCCGGGGGCTAAGTGCGCTTTACTGGACTGGATTCCAGTTAATAGCCCTTTCTGCGCTGTTAGGTTGACTGGCCAATCAAAACCAATACATCTCGACGTGGTAAACGGTGTGTTTGTTGCGTCAGCGTATGATCCGACAGACGGCACCTCTGAGACTGAGAAAGGCTTCTTCCATCATGACTTGTCAAGGTTGCTGCTGTCAGCGAGAAGTACAGATCGTGTTTCTGACACGTGATATGATGCTCAGGTTGGCCGACCAGGTTCTGATGAAGCCTATCTTGGTAGTCGATTTGGGTTGTCACTCACCGCACAGATAATGGGAGCGACTTCTTCAGTTGTGTCCTGAACACTTATTTCTAGCAACCCCAAATTTCAGCACAAGCATTTGCATCGTGTGACTTGGAGGCCACCAACTGCAAACCGGCCGTGGACTCACTTGGACCATGTGACAATCAGCTACCTGTGGAGAGCGTCGATATAAGGCTGTTGCTCATTTTGGAGCATACCGCTGGACTCCGATTACGGCATTGTGCGGGCACGCGATTCTATTCACTTTCACTCTGGAACACGTCAGTTGATATAGGCATTCAGTTTACCACGTGCAGTGTTTCTGTAACTCAACAGTATCGAGTTGAGTTGACTGAGAAGCTTTCGGAACTCAACGGACGCAATAGTAGTACTGGTCATTTAGATCACGATTGGAGAAATGTACAAGAAGCCATACTCACAGCCTTTGAAATTGAGTACCCGGGGTCATTTGTACACCCCACTGATGATTGACGAAATCACTTCCCGAATTGGAAAGGCCAGAGCAGCGTTTGCCAACCTCCGATGTTTGCGGCACCTTGTGACATCAGGCTGACTGTCAAGGGTAGCGTGTACAATACAGCGATCCGGTTTGTCCTACGTTATGGAAGAGAGACTGCGGAATATTTTCGGAGAGTTGTGCTTGACCATCGGTGCCTCAGAAGCATTGAGTGTGTTTGGTGGGAACATCAGATCAGTAATGCTGAAGTACGCCATAGGGTTTTCGGGAAAGTTCACTCTTCCTCTATAGATCAGTTTGTCACGCCCCACAGACTACGCTGGTTAGGCCACGTACTTCGTATTCCAGAGAGCCGTTTGCCTCGTAGAACCCTCTTTAACCTACCTTGTGTCGGTTGGAAATGATCAAGATGCGATTATTCCATGAATGGGGACCGCGGGATGAGGCAAACCAGTGGTTAGTAACCCTGACAGATATGGCTGTGTCACGCTATTGACTTCACTGCTTAACTTTGAGTTCCCGCCATACTGGACAAAGAGGTTCATTTGTCTTCAATGAGCAGACTGGACGATGTCTTCTAACGCATGGCTGTACTTCCCTTGTTCACCTTATCCTTAGTGATCGAAGTCATAGCAGGTGCACTGCACTGCACATCACTTCACGGTTCGTGAACTGAACTCGCGTTTACTTGGCTTTTCACAGTTGGCATATGATGTTGAAGCTGGATTGGTCTCGAGGTTCAGGGTTTCAGTTGAAGTGTGGTTTGTCACTTGTTTAAAACATTCCGCACATCGGTTCATCCTTTCATCATAGTTGTTGAGAAACTCCCTATTTGCTAATCGTGTCAAGTACTATTGTGTTCGAAGTTTCTTCTAATCCACCCGTGTGAGACGAAACAGCTTGCCGAAATCATCAACTCTGGAAGTGGATTCCCTGTCTGGTGCCTTATCTGACCAGTATAAGATTTAATCTCTTCTGGCCTTTGGCGGAAGCGTACGAGAGTCAAGCGATTTGGTAATGCGGGCTACCGCTGCCTTCTTGGATATAAAACTCCTCAGATGTCAAGTCCTTTCGATGTCGTTGAACGTGGCCCAACAGGTCGACAGCGAGTTGTGGTACAGAGGCATTCAAAGCCAGCCATTGGTCGTTTACCTGAACCAACTAGTCAGTTGAAAGGTTAGAGCTGTTGACGTTCACTCTGGTGGTTATTGCATCGGAAATTGTCTGTTACATCCCTGGACAACTGAGTGACGCAGTGCTGATGCGCTTTGTAAGACACTTCTTTCGTCTAGCAGCGAGGTGGAGTTTAACCCCGGCTCGCACAAGTGTGTGATCTGTATCTCGTGCATCTCTACAATCCGCAACTCCATAAGTTCTGCTATCTTTCACTGATGAGGTTCATCTTGCGCGCATCAGAATATAGTCTACCTCGAAGGCCTTGTGGCGGAATACTGTCAATACGTGTTTTCTGGGATGCTGAACGATACCACCGAGCTGCGTAAGAGAGCCGAAGTTCATAAAACTCACCGGTTTCACAGCGCCGACCCAATCTGAACTGGCCAAGTGTATGGCACGTGCTGTTGTCTCGTCAATCAACTCGAGCGTTATCAAATTTTGCGTTGGGTTCTTGTTGACTGTAAACAGCTATTGCATTCGAGCCATTGTGGGCCTTGTGGACACTGGGTTCCAGACGATGAGTACATTGTTATGGCGGTTAATTATGGCGATCACAACACCTTGGATGCCCGAGTCGTTCGCTGGTTCGCTGTGGTAAGGCCAGTAAGAAGCGTCTGATCGGGTAACCTGGATTCGTCGTGTAGCAGAGTTAGGTAAGATGGCTGATATCTAATCGGTAGTCGTAAAGACTGCGCATGCAGGTGCTTTGGCTGAAAGCGTCAAGCAAGATGCCTACATTCCAACGACTATTGAAGAGCCTGTTTCTTAAATTGAAAACCCCAGCTTGCATTCTAGTCACTCCAGCCACTGGGCCAGTAAAGGATGCTTCGCTTTCGGGGACGCCGTAGCATCAACAGGATTGCATGCAAAAGACGACATCATTGGAATTTAACGTAGATTTGTTACGGTGAATCCTCGAGTTCCGTCTTGACTAGGTTGTTCTTACATATTTGGGGAAAATGGACGTGTTTCGGAGAGTTGAGCCAATCACTGGTTGCACCCCTGTTCAACAAGGTACCCAAACCAACTGTTCCCACACTTGTGACACGGCTAGTAGCTTCCTGTATATAGGGACGCCTGTTTGGGGAGCACCAAGATGGTTTTCGACGTGGTTGGGTTTGCAGTGACCATATTTTTACGCTAGGTCAAGTGCTTCAGCAGCCCCACCGCCGACCGGTAGCCACGACATTCCTCGGCTTTACAGGATCCGTTGGCCCCGTGGACAGATTGACTCCTCTAAATTTCCTTGGCCAGAAAGGGATGTCATCGAGATTCAAATACCTTCTCCCTGTCTTTTGTTTCCGTACCTCTGGTCAGGCTAGGGTGTGCAGTAAACTGTCTAAAAGCACCCTCACTACCAGTGCAGCTACTCAGAGTTATTCTGTCTTTCTCTTGTGTTCAACTTTGTCGTAGACGTTGTGACGGAATGCGCATTCCAAGGTGTCATGAGTCTGGTTATCGGAATCACATCTGGAGAGTGATTAAGGGACTTGGATTATGTGGACGACATTGTTTTGCTGTTTGACGATTGATCATCTGTTCGACCGTAGTGCTCTGAACAGGATATCGGAATGCGTTTTTCACCTTCGAGGCATAAGGTCTCACTTTAGGATTTCCCATCTCCTTGTGACTCTGAAACTTCAGAATGAAGAAGTGGGTTCGTTGGTCGATTCACGAATCTCGGCAACCGCACAATCCGTGACTGTACTATAGAAGATGGACTCAATGCATGGATAATGAAGGTGCGAACAACGTTCCCATCATTTATGTCGTCCGAAACGAACTTCGCTGAACTAAAATGGTTGCGTACTCAATTCAGGCGTAAGAGCGGTCCAAATGTATGGTTGTGAGGCTAGGCCCCTCCGATCTGAAGACCTGAGACATCGTCAAACTTTTGGCTGCCGTTGTCTCTGTAGCTCAGCAAGAGTTGACTGGTTGCATGGCGTACGCGATGGGGTGGTGCATAAGTGCTTACTTGATACCGAATCAATGTCGTTAGATCAGCAGAGTAAACTTACTAGGTTAAGGAGATTTGGGTCTCTATTGAGTATTCTAAACCATCGTCTACCTGAGAAGGCGTTGTTTTCCATTTCAAGTCATTGTTGGCGAAAGTTTGCGTGGGACTGGCCATGACATGTTAACGTGAACTGAAGGTGACTACAGTGGAACTCGTAAGGTTGCTGAAAATTCTTCGACAGCCCACGACCGGTTTCGCCCTTCTTGGGGCTCATCAGGTAGGCGCAGTCCCCGAGTTTCCGTCAACCTTATGTTCTACTTGTTGTTCGCTGGGCTGGTGTTGGTTAATTTTCACAAATGACACTAGGTGAATCCTGCTGGTGGCGCCTTGATTCAACATTCTGTTCAAATATGATTATTTTAATGCTTTTCGAAGGTGTGGACACCTTATTCTTGACGGTTTTATTTGAGGACATAGAGCCTCTTCACACTAAGTTCCCATCCTTCTTGTTACTCTTTACTAGGACTTTCTTCGCTCATGATTGTGTGGTAGTAAACCCTCAGTACGTACTACTGGTTATATTGCTGTCCATGATTCTGTGATACTGTGGTACTATTGTGATACTGTGGTGGTAATCAGGTGGTTTAGACTTACATGGTTGGATGAGTGGTTTTCTTCGGGTGGCATGATGACTCGACACCAAAAAGGTGCTGCACCTGAACGATTATTTTTTCTACATCCGGTCCCGTCGCTCACTGTATATCACCTCACGGTTGCTCACTTGAGACAGTTTCGATGTAGCTTCTTAAGCTCGGCAATGAGTTTGACTTAATTTCGTGAGTCGTTCAGGAAGGTCACGTCGTAGCGTTTCACAGGAACGGTTTACCTCGAACGCCGAACAAAGTAGAATAACTTTGACATCCTTTTTATTCGTAAGTGCCGTTCAACCCGAAGGTTGCACGGTGGCTGCTTTATTGCCAGGTTGCCCAAGTCTCGACAGGCAATTGAAGTGCCTGGGTTGGGTGTGAGCTATGGACCTTTCAGTGGTAGTTTCGTGCCATGGCTACAAGGTTACATGGGACCCACATCGAGCGCTGAGGCGAAGCTTGTACCTTGCACGCACGAGCGTATGGTCTGACCCACACTGGCTTTCATTTTCGGCACCCAAAACGACGAATAGTGTTCCACCAAGTATACCCACCGATCCGACGGCGGGACGTCGTTTACTGAGAATCACTGGGACCGTCTTCTGAATACCGCGTGAGTAAATGTCCTCTCGTATGTTGTCAGCTTGTCTTTGAGAAAGTGAGTGGATTGGGTCCTCAAAGCTTAACACCCGCGCCATCCTGGCTTCGTTGTTTTAGATCCTATCTATCTCCGTATCCTGTCTTGTCTCTACCTTACATCTCCGTTCAGCACCGAGGGTGCTAACCATCTGCGAGACGTAATCCATCTTGTTCATCACGGCTATGCCCAATCCTTGTCTAGTTAAAGATGAACCAGGTAGTTCGTGATGCGTAATTCGTTTATGCGGTAGTTTTTAGGTTCCACACAACCATTCTTCTGGTGGAGGGAGTAGTGGCAGATAAAAGCTTATATGAAATGCCTGTCAGTTTAACCTTGAATCAATTCGTTTTATTGATACCTGTTCTGGTAAGGTCCTTAACCTACTAGCATAAGTTTCCAAAGTGGACTTTTGTTTGTGGTTTGTCCACATTTTTCAGAGGCACTTTGAGCTTTATAGCCAACGATAGAATCTCCCATCGATGTTGGGTGACTGACCCTGAAGGCAGACTGTGGGCGCTGTTCATAGTGCCTTCCAGGAGCACAAGTTGGCGCTTAGTTCCTGCTAGTTTTTGTAGTGCTCTTTTTGTTACAGGTTTCCTAACCGGATACGGCAAATCCTCGGCAGGTTATTGGATAGGACAGCAAACCGCTGTAGAGCCTCATTCAGTTGATTTAGTCGCATGCAATAAGTTTTAGTGCAGGAGTCGATCAGTTTAACATGATTAGCACTGTCCTTCAATCTGTCTGTGAAAATAAACCTATCAAACTACCGACTTCATCCTTCGGGGTTAATGCCGCCTGCCGTATTCACCAAGGTAAAGCACGCAGATTATTCGGCCGCCACTACTAACATGAAAGTGAGTCATGCGTTCCTATGAGGATTTGAACAAAAACTGGCAATGGGCCATAATTATCCTTTCAGTGAAGACACGCTGTCATCTCACAACAGCCAAAGTGCATTTGTATCTTATGGACATGGAGATACCGTAAAACGGGTTTGTCGTCTCCTTCACTTGGTGGCTAAGGCGCGAACATACTGACCGGAAGGTCCGTGGTTCGAACCCAACCCCGGTATCTCGACTATCTCTGTCGCAGCCCTGGTGCTTCCTTCAGGTGGCATGGTAACTAGTCGCCGAAAGGGTGTTAGAGCTGCATGATTTTTTTCAATCAGTGGTTCCGGTATGTTTTTTGACACTTTCTCATCTTACTTACATACTGCACTTTTCCATTGAAGGCAATCATAGCAGCATAGGCATAGCATACGGCGTAATGCAGTGTAGCCACAGTCATACCCGGGCCTGAAGTGTAAATTTTTAATAGTCCGAAAAACCACACAAGCTGAGCTCAGGTATCTAAGCTCGGCTTGGCCCCTTTGCTGAACTGAACCAGTGGACCTCAAGTTCACAAAGTAACTGTCTGTCACCTCAGTAGCTGCGTTCCTCAGGGACTCAGCACTTGAGTTGTCTTTCACGATCACTCCGAAACTGAAGCTGTACGCCAATACACACCCATTTATACCGAAGTTATTTGCTTCTAATATATCAATAGCCGTAGCATCAGTTTTCACTTATTTTCCATACTTTGCCACTTGGTTCCGCAAGCTGACCGCTAATCTATCAGGCTAGAATGTATGATAGCGCGCAATTGCATTTGGCTGCCCAGCGCAGTCTTGCTGAATGACTGAGTTGTTTAATTTACTTACTATTGTTTGCATCTCTGTGGTGTCCGATCCAACCAGGACTATATTGTCGGCGTAGTCAGCCTGGGGGCATTTCGATCCCGCGGGAGTTAAGGACAGGTAGGGATCACTTCATCCACATGACGAAGTTGACGAGAAATTAGAGAGCGTAGCCTGGCCTTAAATGGCCGGTTGCGGTGATCCCAGGCAAAAGCTTTTCGCAGGCCTTAACTCGTTCACGAGAGTTGGTATCCAGTACTTTTGTTGGGGCGACAAATTTGCCTTGGACACATTCACTCGACAGGTACTGCCACTGTGATTCACGAGCAGCTGAATCGATAGCAGCCTTCAACTAAGACGACCGTTGTTCGCCATTCAGAACAGTGACACCGTTTCAGCGCTTGCCAGAGTGTGAAACTCCTGGAGGCAGCTAGTTTGATTCTCACGTAGCTGTCTCCTGCGATGCTGCAGTAGTAAAACTGCCGTATAGACGAGGAATTCTCGAAAAATTGTCAAATCAGCGCAATCCATTCCTTTTCATAATGTGGCTCATGGAACACTACGCTGTCGCGTCATCTCAAGCTAATCGCTATGTGATTCATCTCGGTTCGGTTTTACAGAGCAGGAAGAGGACACCAAATCACGCTTTGTCAAACCGTTGCGGAAGTTGGTGCTTGACTGGAACAGTTAGTTATCCGCGCAAAATTGAAGTAAGCGTTCGCTGTTGTCAGTACGCCTGACTCCGACAGTGTATCGTACCCCTTTCACAGGTCGCTCTCGTCGCTCCCCAGCTGACATCACGACTTCTTCCTTCATGCTCTATAGATGGTTCCGTTTAGCTGATTATACGTTTCGCCTTCCACGGCCTCCAGCCAGCCGTCAGTCGGTGCCTAGGCAGCAATGACGAATGTGAATGAATTCCGGGTTTCTTGTGCTTGATTTGAACGTGCCTCTGAGTTATACAGCAGTCAGGAACTGGTCGGTATCCAGTGGGCAACTATAACTCTTGTTATATGAGAAACATGTAAGCCGTCTTTGAATACCTTTGGGGAGAATAAAGTTGACTGAAGGTGAACAGAGAGGTGTCGATGTGAAACAAGATGAAAATCTGTTTAATTTTATGAACGGCAACGTTTGACTTGAACCCACCGACAGAGAACTACCTCCGCCGATACCACAGCTCAGGAAAACCACGATTTTCCAAAACAGCTCTAGAATGGAGCGTGTTCAAACGTGCACCTTCGATTCTAACGAGGGGTAACAGAAAATTCACTTGGTCTCTCTTACCATCGTTTCGTCGTCGAAGACGATTAAATTCGGTTGTCGAGAGTCCCTCTGTTTTACTGACAGTCGTTTCTCCTGGGCAGCAGAATTGGCAATAATCCGCTACTGGCCTGCAAAATAAAGTTCGGGATTATTGGAAATTGAGCAGTCGGTTGGGGCAGTCATGTTTCATGGATTACTGGACGAACTTACCTTCGTGTGTGCTGCCATGGATTAACTGCATGAGAAAGGCGGGTATCTCTTCTCAACGTAGATTTTGGAAAGCACTGCTCAAATGCACCAACGGAACAAGCTTGCAAATGAATACAACCGAGTTATTAATGAAGATATCAGCAAGTTAGGAGAGTAACGAAGTTGTGTGGGCTTATGGAAGTCAAAAAGGTTATGGCATTGTGTGAAGTCATCCTCGGCGATGCATGAGGAACGGTTCAAAATGAAAATTAGACCACTGGCTAGGACACCGCCAAACAATTTAATATCTTCATATGAATACCTGGGCGAGTAACAAATAAAGTTCTCCATCCCGTCAGAGTGTTCCAAAATGTCTCATCGGCCTGGAGGGGGGTCTTCGAAGCAGAGTGGCCAATAAAAGCAGTATCGCACACTTTTTGCACTGGGCTGATGCAGTCTCGTATATGTCTGGTTTTCGTTAGAATGGGCTGGGATGTTATTTCATCTTAGGTGAGTGCCTCGGATATTCAGTACTCTTGCATATCTGCGGTCGATACACGGCAGTGCAACGTTCACAACACGTCAGCCCCCTTCATCTAGTTCATTACAAACCATTGATTGTTTCATCCGGCGAAACAGGAATAAGAGCTACCGAATATGGCTTTTTGACAGCACTAATAAGGTTGCCGAAAAATCTTCGACTGGACAAGGTTATTTGTCACAAGCAAGCGTCTTAAAACGACGAGGACAGGTGTGCTAATTATTGAGAACCCAATACTAGTTTACCTATCTTACACCGTTCCATACTCTTTTGTTAGCTTCATTGTCTTCACTTGTTATTCCAGTAAGTTGCACTGCGTGAATATCCAAGGCTAACTTATCAGCTTACTCAAGCTACCTTCAATCGGAAGGAGTTCACGGATATGAAAGGCTGCTGTGTCAGTTATGCTATGGCAGACTGTTGATGTAGTGGTCCGCTGACAAATCTGCTGGAATGGCATAGTGAGTCTTCTCATGGGAACTAGATCAACTGTTGGAATGCACCAGAAAGTTCGGTTCAGTTCTCAGAGGATCGTTTCCTCTAAAAAGAGTCACGATGGAAAAAATCCGATGCCCCGAAAAGGTATCCTCGGCGAAGGATATTTTTGCTTTATCACAAGCAAGCGAGTGGAAGTTTAACACTCCAATGGATTGTTTGTGGCCTGAACCCGTATAAAACTTTTGCGGATGTGCACCAAGGTTTTCTGAGATGTGTAACGATAGCCCCACAGCGATTACCTAAATCGCTGACACGGTTGTTTCTAAAGATTAAAAAAACTCCTACTGGACAACATCACAATCAATATCCGACCCCAATCTTCCTCCGTTTGTCACAATCTAGCAACACCAGAGGATCATTAGGCTTTCCGACCACTGAAGAAACTGCAAGATGATCTTGAAGGAGTCAGTATGCAATCGACATTTAGGCATACGGATGCTGCGGACTAACCTGTGCGGTGTTTTTTTTAACATTTTCACGATGCTTCAAAGTGATCCTGTTGAGCAGAATCCCTAGAAATTTGCTAAATGTCTGTTCTGAGCGGTGGTGCGTAAGAGCTTCAGAAAACTGCTCTCGTGATAATATCGCGCAATGAAGATGGTAGCTACAACAAAATATCCAGTTTAAGGGGCGAAAAACGGCAATTGCGAAAAAATATTGAGACCAGAAATTTATTAGCACGACCACTCTGAAGGCGCCGCCATGGTTTTTGTCCATCATTATGTTACCAGAACCAATGGGTCATTAGTCGACTTGTTTCGCCACTTTGATAAAACCTTTGGGCCTAGTAAGTTTTAGTCTTGTTCGTCCTGATAACGGAGCAATTTCTTCAGCGTTTTTAGTGAAAATTTTTATTCAGCTTTTGGAGCATTTCGGGACCCAAAGATTCATTCGTTGTGACGGAGTTTGTTCTACTGCGATATCACTAATTCCAAGCAGCACACACCCATCACCTGGTGTGATGTTGGCTGACTCCTCGAAGAACAACTTTCTAGAGGGAAGACAATATGATTTCGTCGTATTTTCTTTTCATAGCATGTATAAGCAGAGATAGACCATGTCGATTTTTCTCTCCTTTCCAGGTTCGTCCAGTGGTTCCCGGTGGTCAGATTTCCAGGAAGTATGCTGCACTCCGAGCGGTTGGCATTGTTTCCGCCCTCACTTCTGCCGGGCTTTTGGGCTATCGTTTGTTTGTATCCATTCCACAATATGATGGACCAGAAGCTAATATGCGGGGGAAGACCGTTTTGGTTACAGAAGCTACAGGTAACGAATTCAGTGACATGACTATGGTTTCTTCGTTATCGAATTCCTGTTTAACTGCTTGTTTGCCGTTCAAGCCGAAATCTCGAACTCTGCTTCTTCTCTCTTCGGCGACTCACTGTACACCCTGTGTGTTCGAGATGCGTTTCCGCTGTCGCTATGACCTAGCAGTTTATGATGGAGGTACTGCCTCATTGAGTGGAGCAGCCCTGTGCTTCAACCGTAGTTTAGCGTTTTTGAGGAGACAGATGAATGGGATTTAACACTAGGACGACAAGCGAAATTACCTCCCGATAATGACAAAATGTCTGTTCGAGCAAATTGCTTAGCAACAGAAATCGATAAACGGATATATGTAACTGCATTGGAATGGCGATGCAAAGATAAATTTAGAAATTAAATTACCAAATCCTGAATTTTGTATACACTTATGAGGATGCTGGTCGCAGTCAGGTTACCAACGCTAGAAGTGTGATATTCCGGACATTTGAAAATGTCAAGAACTGATCTGTGTTCAATGGGCAGTTTACTGAAAATTTCCGCCTCACCACGAATAATTCGGCTATCAGAACAATCACAGTAATTCCTCTGTGACGACCTTTATTGTCAACTTTGATTGGACGAAAATTGGCAGAAAATTCGAGTGTACTTCGGAACACAGTAGTTGTAGGGATATGCACATTCCTAAATCGATCACAAGGTTTAGGGCCCGAGTAGCCCAGTGAATAACGTCACGCGTTTCAGTTTCAAATACCCTGGTTCGAATTCCTGCATGTACGTCTTCAAACTGGCTGTCTGTCCCGTCCTTAAAACTGTGCGCACATGTTGTTTCTTCTAATAAAATATATAAAACGACATTTAGGGTACTGAGGAATGAGTAGAAATGAGAACTACTGGCACTTGGCGGATCTTCTTGATGTCGTTGGTTGCCCAAGGAAATATCAATGCCTTCACATACCTTTTTATACCGCAGTGAGCCTCACATTCATGCAGTCGTTCGTGCCATTTCGTGAGCTTTTTCGTGGATGAACTTTGAACCGTCCAATATCACTTACTAAATCCTGCTGGGCTATCCGGGTGGATTTATCGTCAGGTCATTCGTAGTTGCGGTGGTCACGTGTCCCGCTTCTCAGTTTCTAGTGTGGTGGCAGGTGTCCAGTTATTCTTCAGGATAGACGCTTAGTCACACAACCCACCTAATTATCAAGACACTCAAATGTAATGCCATCCCAATCACTAGGCTGTGCTTCCTACCGCTATACTACATGACCTACACAGACTCATGTAAATTTCTACACGGCTTAATCCCCAAATGCGTCAGTCATCCTCACCTGTATTCTGCTACCCAGGCCACAGCCCACTGCCCGCAGCCCCTCGCGGTACTGGTCCAGAGTGGTTGGTAACTGCAGAAATGGTGCAATTTCTGCGCAGTCGTTGTTCACGTTGAAAATAACTATTCCAATGTCGAGCCTGTACAAAGCGTCCGTACAACTCTATTGATTGATCAAGGGAGTGTTGACCCTTCAGGTGGAATAGATTATCTTCCCATATTAGTCTCCAAGATGTCCAGATGAGGAAGTGGTCTGTCCCTACCAGGTTTGTTCCGGTTTCTGTTCAAGGTTTGAAAGATCTCAGGTTCCGAGGTTGTCTTATCTTCTAAGGTACCACTGTAGTAAACACATCACTTAACCAATTTGGTGATTCTTCTAAAACAGTTTAGCATTGTGTTTTACGTTGGGCGCGTGTTCAAGGTTGTCCTCTTCCTATTTCACAGTTTCAACAGAGTACGTAACGGTTCCATTTCACTTTGACGGGCGAGAGTTTGCTTCAGTGGTGATCAGCCATTGAGAGCGTTTGAAATAAGTCGCCCTTTGTTGGTCTGTCTTCTCGTCGTTGAATCTCCTGTCCAAGTTGGACGTGTTCGCCGACCATGAAATATCGGAAATGAGTTTGTATGTCGTTAACATGGTATTTATAAAAGAAGAAGAAAACAGTTTTGAAGACTTAATTACTCCCTGGTTTGAGTCTTTCTCACAAGCTAAATATCCGATCGAAATCTGCGTACTTTTGTTGATCGACGAAAACTTCTATTCGTTCCGTATGGGCCAAAGCACGACAGGTGATCAACCAAGTTTGAAGTTGACTGCGTGCTCCGATTGTTTTTTTTTGCTGATGACTCCTACGTGGATGCACTTATCTCTCCAAAATGACTGTGTGTAGTTGCGAAACCTAAGCAAAAGATCGTAGATGTTAGCCGCTGTCTCGTGTGTTGAATCGTAACATCAGATATATCGGACACTTCCCCGGCCGCTCCCCGAAGAAAGTTGCTTCCGGCGAGGGGATACCGCTATCAGAGCTCGATAGCCCTAAGTATTTAGTCGAATTGTGTCAAGAAAATCGCAGTTAGTGAACAGGCTGGATGATCGGCTAATGGCAACGATCACTTGGAGACTTTTCAGAAAAAGTGATCCGCTCTGTGTAAGAAGTTGCAGGCGGCGTCTGTAAAACGAATGTCATGGCTGGTTGGTATAAGTACAGGGCAGACGTATGATCATGGGGCTGTAGTTGTTACTGATTGCAGGATTTCTAGAACTTTAATGACTTTCATTTTTTTCCACAGTTATGTCGCCTCTTCATCTGATTCCGCCTGTTCTGATCCAGTCAGTGTGTGGCGAGAATTGGCTATCGATTAAGTTTAGGTAATGTGCTAGTCCCACCTGGCTTTTAAAATGGGTATCGGTAATAAGCCGAATGGAGAAGCATTCGAGTTCTTAGTCGAGCACAACCAAATATCGAAATATACCTTCACTGCGGACAATTCTAGTAGCCATTCTGGTGCTAACTGACCGCGAGATTCTCAACTCTGGTTTTCGTCTCTCCGGAGACAAGTTCCAGTTCTCAGTTACATATGCCATATGGTTAAAGCCAGGGTGTTTGCGGCATTTTCCGACACTTTTAAGAGGGTTGCCGCCTATTGTCAGGTCACTAAAGCGCCCTTCCATATGCAATGGAATATCAAGGAATGTCTTGGCTAATTTCATAGTAAGCAAACATCTTAATTTTTGCTCCACCTTTACCCAGTGAATTATTTCCGATTTTTTCCATCCTATTCACCAGTCAGTCATAATCATCATCATGGACAGCAACGCAACAGTGGTGAAAACTGGTGAATAGCTGCAGTACAACCACAGAGCAAGATGACCGCAGTAAAAGGTGAAAAGGAAGGGGAGGAGCGGGGACTTCCTGCAACAAGCCCTATGTTCCTAGATAAAACGTTCATGACCTGGGTGCCTACACCTTCCAAAGCTGTGGAGATAAGCACATCTGAGCATCATGTTTTGAGCAAGGCGTCTGCGGATCGGAGGGTTCAAGCTTCACAGCCATAGAGTTTTATGGAATGTCTCTTGAAACCCAGTAATGTTTTCTGACACCAAAGGTGACGCACATCGGAAAATATTACTCGTGCCCTGGTGATATATGCAGTAAATTTATCTGTCACAGTTTAGTCACCGTTTATGAAGCTGTCAAGCTACGTAAACCCATGGACAAATTCCAGCTCCTCATTCCGAAGTCCAAAAGGGGTAAAAGCGAGTGAGCAATCCTGCGGTAAGATTTCGCACTTTGAGAATGGAAACCGTATGTCGAAACGTGGGGCCACTGCCGATTGTCAACTAACAGAACCATGTCATTCACGTATTCGAAGTCTACCAATATTTCCCCAGATGTGATTTCAACACTCAGATTCGCAGTCCCATGAAGAGTACAATCCATGATGTCGTAGATGACAAAGTTGAACATGAATGGGAAAGGATATAATTCTGTAGAACCTCACTAGTCAGATGTAATACGTGGATACAGAGTGAGACGGTCAACTGTTGTTCAGAATAGCTAGTCTAGTGGTCAAGAAATTGGTTCTTGCTGCGTTTTAAATCTCCAATGTTAGCCTTGATACCTCACCACTAGCCAGTTTTTCCCGGTCCCGTTTCATTTATCAGGTGAAAAACTTCCTGGACATTCCCAGGTGCAGTAGCTTCCCCCATTTTCAGAGCCTTCTGATTCCACCAGTTTTTTTCTGTTCATGAGCGGACGTTTAAGAGCCTTTCTGCCTTAATTACGGTCAAAGTTCGAAGGAATACGACGTCTTGCGTCTAGGAGCGACAGTGACTACTCTGAAATCTATTGCTTATTTCGTGGGCATTCAGGTCCACCACGTGTCGAGTTCCCTGCTGTATGGATGGCGATGCTCATCTCGTCCTACTTACGATTGACGTCTCTTGAGGACGCAACTTTTAAAGCTTCTCATATGTTAGTTTGGTAAGACTGTTTAACCCGTGGGTCAGAAAGTTTTCGAGGGCTAAACGAAGATTCTGCTTCTTAGTTTTCTTTCGGAAACCTACCGAAAACTTTTTCCGAACGGGAGCATGCTCTTAATCGACTTGAGTGGTGGGGTAGAATCGACAGTCCATAAGAGAGCCTCACCACCGGCTATGTGGTCAGTCTAGCTCCCTGGTTGTCCATCATTATGGGGACGCCCGTTGGCGCTACGACACCTACTGCATCTGAATCCATTACCACCAAAAAACTGTTGTTGATCAGTACAAAGCTTCAAAACACCAACATTGTCATAACGCCTTGAGTCTAAACTGGACAGTCACGTTCCTGATGGACCGAGACGTCCTACTTGTGTATTGAGATTGTCGGCGACTAAGACAATACCTAAACTCCTCGTGCTGTATAGGACAGTGATTAATTCCTGAATCAGACCTACAATTGGTGCAAATGCCCAAATGACAGGTAAGGAACGCATATTATTTTGGACACCGTGGGTTCTTATGAAACTTGTCAAACGATCATTGCAAACTTGGTTACCTACGGGAATCGAATCGAGTAAGCAAGCCCCAGCTCAGGAGCTGAGAGCTATACCAACGCCTGCGTAACCTGCTCCCGCAGATGCAGAGCCACCAGAAGTTCGTGGGCAGTTGTGTCTACACAACGAAGGTGCCGTGGACCCTATTACTCCACATGGGCCTTGTATTCGGGTTCCGGGAACACAGCCAACGTCCATCGATAGTGTCAAGAGTGCCAGGCATAGCAGCTTGTCAAATGATTTCCTTCAGAATTTGCATATCAAAACTCTCGATAAAAACACATGAACGAGGCCTGAGAATCGGACGTGTACGTTTGCGTACCGGAATAATCACTATTTCCAATAGTCACATTGAGTTATTTATGCAGCAGGTACTCCGACCCTTTTTTCTCACGAGGGACTCTGATAAGTAGCCAACGCCAGTTTTATCTGGCTCCATCTCAAACTGAATTCATATTCTGCGTGCTATCCCAATTTAAACATGTACTCACCAGGACCGCCAATCACCGAAATGCCATAATTCCTTGTATGCTCCGTTACCTGGTATACCCCATTCCAATGAGCGATAGTCTAAAACCACATCCTGTCACCCGAGCATCCTCCATTGCTTTTCTTCTTTGTTGGTATTTCTTTTCGCATTTAATTTTCCTATTCGTCGATACTTCTGCAAACGTAATGCTCAGAACTCACCTTAATGGGTGCTTAGAGCTTGTTTTTGACTTGGTAAACTGTTACATTATCCGTTCAGGCTATGTTTACGTTAGCACAGCCAAGTTTTAAGCAGCTCTCAGCGAAACCGTCCCAGTTTTGACTCAAACTCCATCCCTTTGACGAACGGGTCGGTAAATGTTATTCAAACAGTGCACTTGCCCACCACCCAGTTTTCAGCAACAGGTTATGATGGTACCCCAATATATTGCCATTATGTCTTCACTAAACCAGGCAGGTAGCTCGTATTCAGCCAGGCTACCTAATGATAAAGATAAGGACCGCGCACACACTATATCGTGTGTACTCCGCGAAGTTGAGCGCAGCACAGGTAACGCTCTTCGTCGGAGGAACTGTAGATGGGAACGATGTGTGAGAGTTTGGTATCCGTGATAATGAGTAGAATACCTGTCAGATACTACGTATTAGCTGACATATTGGTATCACTTTCACGTAACTAGGTGTCCAACAATCGGTTACTTGATCCACGGGATCTACCGGAATACCAACCTCGCTTTGTTCTCCTGCTCCTCCCCGCGTGGTTTAAATACTTCGGTTGGGCACAAAATATCAAAAGTGTTTCTACCAACTTTACTAGAGTTTTGCTTCTTCACCATTCTATTGTATCCTTCAATTTTCTAGCCCGTCCTACTCGTGACCTTCTTCGAAACTTGGCTGAACGAGGAGCTCATTTAATCCTTACTTCGGCGGATCCTGACGCGTGTACAAAAGCTCGTGACAGAATCCTGCGAGCGACCAACATTAGTGGCAGCCGTGTTGACTGCAGGCAATTAAATCTAGATAGCACGGTTTCAATTCGTCGGTTCGTTGCCAGCTTGTTGGCCGATTACCCGCGCATTGACCGCGCAGTATTGCAGTCTCCAAGTTGCGTGACTGGAATCGTGGCTGGAAAGTGGCGCCCCACTCACGAGGGCTTCGAGTATCAGTTAGGTACCAACTATTTCTCCACCTACCTACTTACCCGACTCCTTTGGAATCGGCTAGATGAAAATGGGTCTCGCTTGATTCTGGTGGTGGATACGGATGCAGCTAGTGAAGCACGGACTGAAGCTCCTCATCGAACAGCCGGACAGGTCGAATTACCAATCAATGACTTAAATTACGACAAGGAGGAAAAGTATATCCCGAAGAAGGTATACCAGAGGTCCCAGTGGTTTCTGGAACTATTTGCGGAGTAAGTTGACCCTTGTTCGAACGATAAGTTATGTCGGATTGCAGTATATCTTCTGAATCAGGTGTAATTTTCTTGATATTTAAAGGTCCACAAACGGGCCCGAAGTTTGCCTCAGTAATGAACCTTAGACAAGTCAGAGTAGATTTTACAAACACACTCATCTGCATACCAATTTGGTTTTCATGGGAGGCTCACCGGGATCCCAGCTAAATCTTGTTTATGATGTGCTCTTTGGGTTCAAGTAGAACAAAAGGCTGACGAAAACTCGGGGACTGCGCCTACCTGGTGAACCCCAAGAAGGGCGAAACCGGTCTTGGGCTGTCTAAGAGTTTTCAGCAACCCTATGAGTAGCGTGTTACGTCCATACAGGGCACGTTTTACTCCAAATTTCAATGTGCATTCAGCGTATGACAGGATAGCTGTTGGGTTCCAGCGATCAATAATCCACTAATACTCTATCACACAGGTTAGACTTTGGGTGACTGTCAATCGAAATGTTCACCCAGTTGTGCGAGAATGTGACAAAGGTGATGAAACATGTATTTTTGTCACATGAGCGTCAGGTTACGATAGACGATGGTGCATAGTGTCACCAGACCCACTGTAAAAATACAACCGTGGAAAGCGCATCACACGGTTTCTTTATCGATATGCGTATTCCCGCAACTGCTTATTTAATGACTAGCAACCCACTCCAGGAGCTCAGAGGGCCAACCAGCTTTTGGAACGGTTATAATAATCATTTTTAGGTTAGCCTTTTTGGTGGAGAAGGTCGATCGTTTAGCCACGCGTTTACACACAGATATCTTCCTACGCTGGCGACACCAAACACAGCTGTTACCAACGATCTATGGTCTAGCTGAAATCCATTCTGATGCTGTTGGATCTCCAACAATTTATCTTGTTTTGCCGCGTTTTTGTACGTGCGCACGCTCACGCTTCTACACGGCCGTCTGATGACAGTACTGTTCCTTGTCACAGTAATCCCCAAAAAGAAACTTTTTATATAGTGGTGGGCCCGTTTGCATGGATTACTGTATATACAGAAAATGACTGGGCACACCGGATGCCAACCAGACGTGAATGTGTTTGGTTCACAAGAGGTTAGCAAAAAGCAGAAAGGTAAATACCACAGTTCATGTGAAATCGGATTGTCACCACTATGGACATGTGGTGCAAACTTGTTGGCTGCGCTACTGGTCATTGACCTGTGGTTCGGCAGAAGGGTGGGAAAGAGATTACGAAAAGTTTGTGTTGTTGGTGTGGTCCGCCATCCATAATGGGGTTCCCGTGATCCCCTGCACTTGACTGGAAACATTACAAGAAATGGCGGGTAAGCGATATCAGTGGCGTTCATGCTGTCCGTTTCTTTCTAAATTGTTTGATTGGGCGCTTGAAGATGTGGGCACCTCAGAACGCTCGTGATAGGTCAACACTGGGTCCCTCCCCCACCCACTATCTTCTATTCACTTTACGGCGTTAAGAATAATTAAATAAACTCTGTACGGCGGTGAAATGTCAGTGTCAACACCGATGCTGCTGCCTCTGATGATGATACCAGTAGTCGATTTCGCGGAAAATTTGTGTCCAGAGTATATTTGGCTCTGGTGTAGAAAAGCGTATTAGTCTTAGATACGTGTGGGTTTTCTCTCATCCACTCGGTCATATTTAAGCAGTAATCAGGGACAAAAAAAGTAGTCGGTCTTCGAACTTGATGGTAGGCTCTTCGTCGTTTTCGTCGACGAAACATTCGATCGTCATTTGGAATTGTAAGAACCTTGTAGCTGTAGTTTTGCTTACCGATTGCCGCAACACCGTCACCTTTGTGAGGTTTCGAATTGGCAACATCTTTTAGTTATGGCTCTCCTGGTACAGGAAAATGTCTGGTTATCGCATATTTAGCTATCAACGGAGTGAAAATAAATTCGTGGGTAGTATCCGTGATATTCTGCAAGTTATTGAGAATCGGCTGATTTATGTTACGGGCTAATTAACGAGAAATGTGAAACGATATACCTCCACTCAAAGTGAGCTCAGTGTCAGATTGCCCAAGCCTGTACCAGAGCATTTGGAATGCGGAAGTTGGGTTCGAACCACTAATCTTCCGGTTAGTAAGTTCGCATCCTAACCACTGAGCTATTTCTAGCTGTTACCGGTGACTGAATGGTAGAGTGCTCGAGCCATCCTACATTCAAAGTGCTGCGGTTTTGAATCCCACCAGGGATTAGTGAGGTACGCAATGTTGATCATTCTCTGTCGTCTAGCATTGATTATATAGGTTTTTCGCTGCCAAAAGCGAAATTCAAAGTTAGACCTTACTACTAGAAAGCTGTACCACAGGAACCTCGTTGAATGAACTTCATGAGTGAACCGTTATACGCCGTTTGGGAACAGCTATTTTGCCGAGAGGACCACTATATACTCTTCTGAGCTTACATCGCCGCTTTTCTTTACTGTTCGTTCCATCTCAGAATGTCTTCAACTTTGTAATCACAATGTTGCCATTAGCAACCTGACTTCTCCAAGGGTCTCTTTCATTCATTAGAATAGATGGTACTCAGTGAAAGGCTTATGGGGTAGTACACCGTAATTTTGTAAAGAAGCTAAAATGACTCGGTGTTGACGACTAATGAAGTCGACACTTTGTGCTTCTATACCAGGAGAAAGCTACTCTTAGGTGATGGTGGTTTACCATGCGGCAGTGCCATTTGTTCGGCTAGAGTGTATCGACCTCGACGTTTTAGACAACGATCTCTGTCCTCAGTTTTGTCAGGTTAGCAATCAACTCTATTGGCAGACGGTTAACTACCATCCAAGGTAAGGCGGTTGTGGATAGTGTAACCGGGACGGAGGTATTTCGAATTTTCGAGTGATTATTATATCTTGGATGACCGATGGACAAAATTGTACAGACTTTTGGTATATTCCTCTTGCAGCATTGCCGTTCATTTTTTTAGCGTTTCAAATCCCATGGATATATTTTCAAAGCCACTGGTGATGTTTCTCTGACGTATTTATGCACCGTGGGATGGTTTCAGATATATTACTAACACAGGTCCGCAACCTTGTCCAAACTCATTGTTTTCGTTTAACTTTGTTGGTTGTCCATTCAGATTCAGAGGATTTTGACGAAGCTCGAAACTGCATGGTAAAGAAAACGTTTACTCCGTATATAGTTATTACTTCGAAAATCTGATCAAATTTTGTCATGTTGGAAGAGTGACGTTGCCCTCTGCCCCTGAGTGTCATACGTGACCCTGCGGATGCTACCTTCCTTCCCTGAGTAACCAAACAATGTTTATCGTTGTGCATACCTTTGTTGAAACGATACTCTAGTTCCTCGTTAGTCATGGTCTCGCGCAAACGGTTCTTGCATTGTATCCCTCGCTTTACCGTAACTTCTTAATATCCTTGATAAGTCGCCCAAAATTGGGTCTATTCCGCCACATTGTGCTATGGCTTTGGCTAACAGTTGTGATTAGGTGTTAATTTTCTGACTGATCAGACGGTCCCGGCCAATTCAATTGTCCGCACTGGTTTCGTTGTTGAGAAAGGTGTCATTCAAGTGTGGTTATCTGGTGTGTTATATCTACTGCGGACCCCGCTCCAGCGCCTAGTGCCGGAAAAAGACTCACAGAAGGGAACACAACAGCTTTATTCCGAACAGGCGAGTGCGAGTGCGAAAAGTACAACGGCTTCAAGCTATTTATTGGAGGGACACTGTCTGAACTTGGTCCAATGCTGACGCACGCTGTCTGGCCTTGGTACGTGGCTGTGACGCGCTGCATATTGAGTGGGCGTTGTCTGACGTCAGCATCTAGTGGAGCTGAGGGTTTCAGTAGATTTCGGGCATTCAGTGGTTGCTTTCAGGAATCTGACGTTCCTGATATGGTGGCATCTGATGAGGAGACGTACACACAAACCACAATCAGTGTAGTGTCGTTATTAATGGAACAGTGTCAATTTGCTTGTTTACTTGTGCCTCCGTAAACCAATGATAACATGTCGATGCATGGGCATTGGACGACTCAAAGAAAACAAATCAGTGCACTTCTCTAACGAATGTCACTCACTCACAAGGTACACGGAGAAAGAGAGGTAGGTGCGCCCCTCATCCACGTAACCGAAATTGCCACCTCATGTTACCTGGCAGAGAATGTGGTACGAGCATAGGTCGCATAGCTGTGTTGAAACCCATACTCCCTTTGCTTCACTATCATGCTTTTTCTCAAGACTCCGGATGTACCGACACAACGGAAATTCCTATAATCGGACACATAGGTGGAAAATGAATACAAGATTTTGAACGAAGTCATCGTCAGTTTAATGGAGGGTGAAAAAAATCGGGCGAGATGGCTCAGTGGTTAGAGCGCGAATTTACTGACCGGAAGGTCCGTGGTTCAAACCCGACCTCTGCCTCTCGACTTCCCCTGTCTAGGCTTGGGCAACCTGGCAGTATCCCAGCCCTCATGCTTGCTTCTGGTGGCATGACAATTAGGCACCGAAAAGGTGAAATAAGTGTATCTGCTTGTAAACCAATCATTCTTAAGGTAGGCAGAGTAAGCTGCGTTTATGAAGTCTATGAATGCAGCGAAGCCGTAGGTATCGACCTAGTCTCAGCTTCTTGGGAGCGGAAAACCTCCGAAACGTTTGACTCAACTTCCCGATATTGTCAACAAAGTATAAGTAGCTCAAGAGGAAGAACAATTCATATATTTCGTAAGTCTTCCGTCCGAAAAGTCGTCACTCAAGAGATGATCACGTGATGTGAATGGCGTGATTGAAGGCTGAATTGCGCTGTATCCTGTCTGAGTTGAGTTAATCACACTGCTGATCAGCCACTCATGGCCCAACGTCGTAGCATTCAAGTGCTAGCCGGGTGATCGTGGGTTCGAATCGCCCTAGAGATTCGTCAGATTTGCACTGCTGGTGGTTTTCAATAAAGATGAAACAGCTGTACAGTGTTCCTTGGCTTTTCAGCGTAAATTGAATCAACCTGCAGGACGAAATCTCGATTGAAGTTTCGCAAAGCTATCGTAACAGATAGTTGTCTCAGGTACCGAGAATGTATTCTACAAATTAATGCAAGCGGATCCTGTTTTCCCATTTTGGTCGTGACAAATTATCGGTGGTTTCGGTACGCTGCTTTACTAGACGATGACTTCACTACATTTTTTTATATAAAAAAAGGCGGGATGACGTCATAGTGGAGAGAACCTGTATTTCCTCATGTTCTACGATGAAATGAATATGATATTTTTCAGTCTTTAAGTGTTTTCATGACTTCAGTGGCATTTTATCCTTGGTTCTCTGGTATCACTCAACTGTGAATGTGTCCAATTGTTCGGGTGGAATAGCTCATCAGAATCTAACGCGCTCGCCATGCATGTTTACTGACCGGAGTTGAACAGCAGATACAGTACACGAAACACCACCAGAAACAATATATTTTTCAATTTCTCACACACCCTATACCTAGGATTGTGGAATTAGGTGTGCCGAACTCAGCCCTGCGTGGAACATACAGTTGGGTTGAAACTTGGGTTCATTTCAGTATATTTGTCCCGAACAGTGTGACCGAGAGGTGCGAAACGTCATTATAAACATTTTAGACGGATCAAAAAACAACAATGTGATCAAACAATGAAACAGGTCTGTCGGACATACTGTTAGTCAAATTTTCCAAAATTTCAAGGTCAACTTTATCCTACTCCTGAAGGATAATAGACTTCAACTTATGCAGTTTATGCATAAACCCATCTTATTAGGAGATTCCAGCCGTTTTTGATCGGATTTTAATCGGGTGTGTGAGTGGACCGATCCAAGGTCTTGATCTCATATCGCAATACCCACGTTTTTTTGAGATAGGTTATGTCCATTGTCCCATTATCATTCTGAGACCGCTCGCCCAACCGTTTTCCTGAAATCGAATGGAGAAAAACGCTGACGAATTATTCTGAAGTATTAACGGGCTGTCCACCTCCCTTTCAGTGGGAATCGCACCCTAACCACCAAGACCCACCACCGCCACCTCGACAACTGAAATCTAGCTTTTCTTTTCATGTGTCCATCAGGACACTCCAAGTGGAATTTTTTCATTCTTTCACATGACACTACTCGTAGGCTCGGTGAAAACTCTGAACAGCGCACTATCGGCTCCGCCCTTCTTGGGCCTTATCAGGTAGTTCCGGTTCTCAAAGTTCCATCAATCGCCAACTTGTACGTATGTGGCTATAAACGCTCATTTGTAGAGTAAGTTTGAGTTAGCAGAAGACTCAAATGAAACTCAACTGATATTCATAATAATAAACGAAGGATTCATTGAGTCTCCTTTTAGCACTAACTTCGTTTGCAAATGACTGTTTATCGCCATCGTTTTGTTCAGAACTGGGTGCTGTTCTTCACGAATCAGTTTTACTGCGTCTTGAACAAGGTCGCGATTCATTCCAGCATATTTACGTATCGTTAAATGTGGTACATGCTGTATGCTGCATGCGCCGCACACTAGCTTCCAATTGGAGAGCTCTTTGTAGGTTTGGGCACTCGTCAGTTTATTTCGGGTAGCATGTAGTCTTCCTTCGCCTTGCGGGAAATTTCACGTTTCCTAATCGATATATATATATATATAATGGTTAGATCGGTAGCAAAACCATGATTAAATTCCACCGGTTTTTCCCTTCTCTCAGCAGTCTTGCGTGTACTCAAGCCCAGATAGCGCTGATTGGCGAGACATACGCTGGTTTTGTGTGATGAATGGTCATCTTCCTGCCTTCAATGCAAAAATCGTAGATTATCACCCATTGATCGCGCTGAACGTTGAAGCTGGTCGATAACGCACCGCCGAACACTCAACGCATGGGTTTTATGTCTAGATCTCCGGTTCCCAGTAGCAACGACTGTTGTATTTGTTGATCATGTGGTTGTTTTGTCCATTGTATTTCAAGTAATGTTCCGCACCTCTGGGCGCATTATTTTCCATGAAGTGATTTAATTTAGTCCAAGTTGAAGTTAGAGGATACCTTCCACATAATAATGGGTCCAGAACCAGAATACCGAATTTCATTGTCCCAAATTCAAGAAAGGTAATGTTTTGTGACTGGGAATGGTGGGGCTTTAACAAGGGAGGTGTGGTCAAACAGACCTCCGAACTCTCACAGGCTCAGTTAATAAAGTAATCCGTCGCTCCCTTTCAACTCGTGCAGCACACAGTTCACCTCAAGATTCTGCTGTGATGATCTTTAATGAAGTTTCCCTTGTTTGATATAATTAGAATGAAACCACTACCCACCACCGGTTTCGCCTTCTTTCGGGCCCATCCGGTGGACATAGTCCCCGGAAATTGAGACAACCGATCTCTGACTTGTACAGCAGTGTGGTTGACTGTTTACATCTGAGCTACTATGCATGGTGAAATTACTGGAGCTGAGGGCTCAATTGAGTCCGTCGCTCCCAATGTTGTTATTACTCACAGGTAAAAGTTACCATTGCGTTCTTAAGACATCATCCACACACGACGTGACCAGTACAGTACCTTCCATAGAAACGGTTGTTTATCTTGTGTTGCACGATTTTTCAGCGAGTTCTAGATACCGTCAGCCTTTTATGCGTTTTTTATTCGATTCTAGGAAACTATGCTTCACCTCTCCTTATTTTCTTCTCCCAACTGATTCAGCGAATTATCACGTCGCACTGGCAACGACAGTGGAGCATCCGTTTTTATTGCCAATCCTAATATTTCCCGAGGCACTGCACCGAAATCACCCACTGTGGATATAAATAAAGAAGGTCTGCAAGGCCTGTACCACACACTGACCGACTTCGCGGCTCGACTGATCAAGCGTCGCACGGCCACAACAGCTTTGTTTTGCGCAGTTGCTGATCCTTCAGTTCTTGAACTAACCGGAAACGGAGAAAAAACTCATACCACAGATGTGTCTCAGAATCGACCAAATGTGCGCAGTGCCCCTTTATACCAAGATCTTCGACTGATTTCCTCCTCCGTTCAACCTTCGAAGGCGAAAGATGATTGCCGCAGAGCTGCTTCTCTCCTTTGGGCTGTGAGTGAAAAATGGACACGTCTGGACACAAATCCAGAACCTTTGCCACTTCCAAAGCATCCAGAAGTGATTAGCAATCCGCCCCATATAAATGATAATATGCGTTCCCAAAATCCGGTTACCTCGTAACTGTTTAGCCCCGTTAGTGCTTAGTCTGTATAGTGCAAACCTGTACATCAATCGGCTATTGTGTCCCAATATTTAATATCGGGCTCCAGTTTACATGCAATTCGAAAATTCCAGTTTGAAAACGATGTGAAATCCCGTTTTCCTAATTGGAGGTACAGAGTTTGGTTTTTCAGGGCTCGTATTCTGAATGTCAATCCACAATCCTATCATCTAGTCACAGCTGGACCTGTTTGAAGAAGACATCACCCTGGCGGGTTACCAGATTGGCTGGTGGGGAGTTTGGTGTACACAGCGTCAGCTCCAACTGGTGTCAGTTCTACGGACGAATTCTTCTGTCCACTTACTTTTTGTTGCCCGGCTTCTGATATAGTTCTAGGATCATAATACAGAATATGTATTCTGGTACGGTGCACTCAACCAAATAGTACCTTCGCAGGTCAAACCCCAGTAGACTCTGTGGGTGTTGTGCGATAGGTCAACAAGAGCCGGCACAGGTCTCTGTTTTAGAAGATACTGACCCACCATCTGTACTGCGCGTTCCGCCAGATCAATCGATGCCGGATGTTAATACACTGGCTGGACCGTTTCGGAAGAGATTCCGGAAAAGTCTCGTTGTCGGGTAGAGCAGCACTGTCTATGCACAGTTTCCGAGACCCCAACCTGCGCAAACAGGATACGTGTTTTGTTGGCCTTTTTCTCTACATTATCACTTTAAATGTGTGTCAATCAGCTTCAATGTGATAACCGTATATACGGTAGTTCTGGTCGTCGCAACTTATAAACGCGGATAATCTAGGGTTGAGGATTTGCAGAAAACAAACAAAAAGCAAATGAATTGCGAATTAGTGATTAAGAACAGGAGTACAACAGCACCACTGATTGCGTGGCGTAGCTATCTCCGTGAGTGCCTCCTACCATTGATGCGATATCCGTCACCTCCATCTCGCAGACGGCATCCGCCAGCGTAGCTGCGACGTTTTGCTGTTTTTCGTGCTCCAGAACATGCTTTTCACATGTTGTTCGGCAATCGGAGCACAGCAGAACAATCGATCACCTAGCATACAGAGCACATTGCCAAACCAGCGTACTTGGTTCAGCCCAGTCGAATGGATAAGCGGCTGATTTGTTGACAAAAACCACTCGTCACATTTCGGCATTGCTAATTCGATTTTCCCATGATACATGAGCAATGCTCCGAGGGCACTCATGGACAAGCAGACGCAGTCGTTTATCGTCGACTCACACTAACCAGGCTTCACAACCATAAGTCAGAACTGGACGCACTGCTGTGCTGTAGACCCGTCTTTCACCGGCTGGTTAATGTCACGTCGACCCAAAGGGTGTCCAAGTTTAAGGAACGCAGAGTTGGCTTTAGTGTTCCCGGCATTCACCTAGTCAGCAATTCTGTTGTGACGAGGTTTTGTGGGTTGGTAACGCTGTCTTTTGAAGGTGCAAAGCGTACACAAAATCAAATGGCAAGATTGTATGGTGTATAGCACCTAAGCACCAGTTTCCGATATTAATGTATTACTGTCAATGGTGGTGACTATTATTATTTGAGTTATTTAGTTCACTTTGGACCCGGATGGAATCTGGACCTTGTAGCGCGATATTATCAGCAAGATCAGTGTTGACACTGATCGACACTGACACTGCCGTACAATCACAACCCGAACGGAACCCTGCTTGATTTTCATGACTGTTTCTCACGAGTGCTGATAAGCCTGCGTAGAACTCGCCTGGGAGCAACTTTGAAGTGATAGCTACTAGAATGAAACTCCGATTATCCTCACATTCAGATCTAGCACCTTTTTAAAGACATTCTGTTACCGATTACTTTGCCTTCCCAGTGTACTGCGTGAGTTTTATCTAACCGGTTGGGTCCTTCGCTTTCACACTTAAAGAAGGCGGAGGAACGAAAGTCACGGTCGGGTGCATTGTTTCTCCTCAACAGCTGGATTTCGTCTTTGACTCCATCTTCACGTACAGTTGTGAAGTTGGTGGTGCATTGACTGTTGTGCTAGACACCAAATTATTGTTCGAAATATTCCCCACACGGTATGGTTGGGAATCCAGTATTGAGTCGTCCTTTAATCCAATAACCTCACTAGCCGGCAGTTTCTTTGGTCCGGTGTTCCGGTTGACCGCTTTGTTTCACGCTCGTGGATTGTCGAGGCAGTCGCTGTTGCTGCTTCTGATTGCGGTGAATACCATGCTGATGAATGTTTTTTGTTCTTAGGCGCTAGAATATGAGCTGCCACATGAGCACAAATCTGGGCATGACCTGGCTCCATACACATGTTTCAAAGTCAGTGACAGTCATGAACAGAATCTGGCTATTTATAGCTAATTACTGTGTTTCCTCGATTATTTGCGGTGCCAGGTAACACGGTGCTCAAGTTTGTGCAGAAATTTTATGCTTGTGCTATTCGTCAGTGCATAGTCATGGAAAGGGATCGCAATTGTCTGTTCTGAGAGCAGCCGAGGCAGCTTTCATGACTGTCCGTTCTTCCCAGTTGATATTTAGAATCGTCATTTTTAGTAGCAATACCCGTCCTACTTGCCACCCATCGGATTCCGCAAAGTTCATCTTTGCCTTGTCCCGAACAGTGTCATCACTGCAGACATAACCAATACATTTCGAATTCGGGGTCGTTTGTTGAGTATTCTGACTGCTTCTGTTTACGGGGATCGACCAGGCAGAATGTCTTCGGCGCAATATCCGCACCATTGAGATCACCGGGTATCATTTCTGAATCGTCCGCTACCCCGAGAGTAAAATGCGCTCTGGCAGTTCTGTTCCCAATAAGGATGAAACGGCTGTAGAGTGCTTCTCGGCCTTTTAGCATAGATTGACCTAACTTACGAGACGAAATCTCGATTATAATTAATTAATCCGTTAGTTAATCATAGTAAAGTGACTGGCCGCTGCGTGAGCAAATGTTGCTTCCTGTTTTCATTGAGATGCTCCACCTTGAGCCTTTGACTCAGTTTGATCCACGAAACAACAGGTGTAGAGTTTTCTTGGGGGACCCTGTGCAAGCCAATAACTCGATAATCTGACCCAGTTGGCTGTGGGGGCAGGGAGGAAGATATAATTGTCTGACTACTAATGTCATCACGCGCAGCAGGTGCCTTTGATCAGCACCATTTTGATTGTATAATAATAGGCCGGCGACCGGAGTATGCGGTTCTTAGGGCCGACGTTTCCTAACGTGTTCTTTGTTGGGGGAAGCCAGTATCGCTGCTTCCGAAAATATGCAAATGCTGGTCGCCTGGAGGAGACACCTTGCTGCTATCACGCTCCTTATGCAGAGGACAACATGATTGCCGTGATTATTCATTGTACGGGGGCTCGCTGCTCCTTGTCTGATTGCTCCCCTTAGACCTTCCTGGTATGGTTGTACCTCGAGTAACGAAGTTCCAGTCACTTTAGCTCTCGGGATCATTGCAACGCCCAATCTCAACACCTGTATAGAAAATCATTCACTGGCGTTATCCATCAATTCCTTCACGTTTCAGCATAATACCACATTTTCACCATAAAATTATACATGCCGGAGATGTCAAAGGCGAGACATTTTGGTTGTACTGGGAAACAGACCGTACAGATACAGTACTGACCTACTTTCTTGCTAGAAATTTGAGCAAACTCATCTCAACTTGTATGCGGTAAACTGATACAACTTGGGGACGATGGAATCCCACAATTTCGATGCTACCGATGCAGATATGTCCACAGGTTGATGCAAGCATTTAAGGCATAATGTAAAAGCCAGCTTACTGGGAACGCCGTAGTAATCTTAAGGTCAAAATGACTCGACCCTAAGCCCTCAGAATATACCAGGTTTTATTGCTTTACTATGTAAATCTTTTTGGGCTAACTGTTTTCACCCTTTGGGTCATTAATGTCCCGAGACGACTCGGGACAGTCAACAAATATATCTGATATAACTTTAGAGAAATAATCTTCCTCACTAGGTCGCTTTGGTCCACTGTTGCAATCTGGTGTTAGGGAAAAAATCTCGGTTGAATGTAAACACCTTGTTAGCTGTTGCCCAGGTGTGCAACGAAGTATGCAATTACTAAGTAATTGTTGTGCTGACTGGCACAAAAACGCTGACGGGCTGCATCGTTTCATTGGTAAAACAGGCTTCAGAAATCTAGTCCTTCAACTCAGATTACGCTTCATCTGATAACCCCCAGCCCGTCTTACCACAACTTCGTTGAACTGGCTCGCATGGAACCACGTATGATAAGGCCTGAACAAGAATTTACGGGTCAATGTAGTATATGTTCAAAATGCCCATTGGCGTTTTCTTTGAACAAGAGCTTCCGGCCATTATATTCTCCAGAGTTTGCTTGATCGTCTTTCAACAAAAATTCATGATATTCGGCTGCAGTCATTGAAGGATCCCTGACCCATTTTGGTAGACACATTGCCTTAAATATAAACGAGGGGGCTGACGGTATCGCCTTCATGGTAATGTGATGACGTTCCCATTGTGTCAGCCTATGAATTATCGTCCTTTATCTGTTAGACCTGCTCCCATGTTTACAACAGTCCACAGAATTCACACTATCCACACATTCACCCACATGCCCAGTCGCGTTGCTGCTCTGCACCGCGATTTCTGACCTTGCAAAATAACCTTGATTGTCTGATGCCTCTAGGCCTCACGGTCGGTCTTTCGTCTTCCGTCTATTCCCCTCTGATAAGTCATAAACGACCGTTGGTTCCCGTCCCGGCATCAGTGTCTGTCTCTCGTGCACTTGCAGCAACTAGATTGGTCCTGTCCCAGTGCTAGATCAGGATAGTCCAGTGCCTTTATCAATTCACAGATTGTCACAGGGCTTGGGTCCTGAGATTCGGGTGGCCCGTCAAACAGCTCTCCTCCGCTGACCTATCCCCGAACGTCATACTTAGATATTCGCGTGCACTCCATGCTCTGTGGCAAAGCACGATCATGTTGGGGTCAAACACTATTGATTAGATTAAGTTCCTCCAACTGTGGAACCGCTTGGTGTGCATGTGCCTGTACCATAGAGCTGCAAAGAATACAGGTTGGACGTTGACGATACCAGCGGTTCATATTATCCAAAAAGAAAAGCGGTCCAATGATTTATGGGCCAAGAATACCAGCTCAAACCATCAGCTTAGCCTTTTGTTGAACGCCGTAAGGCCAGTAGTGACGTGGGTTTTATTGGACCCGATACCAAGTTTCACTAGGTTTGCAGTGCTTAGCAGATCTGCCTATGCTGTCCTCAGAATTTTCATCTAATTCCTGGAGAACCTAATACACAGTGTCCGGAGGCCAGCCGCTCTTAATAACCGAATATGACGTTGATTGGGCAGACGTGTCACGTGCGGGCTACGGACTAAACAAAGGCATGCCTTCATTGGTCAGAATGTCAGCCAATCTGGATCGATCATCTCTAGCTCGACGCTTCTCACCCCCTCACGAAGACTCTAGCGCGACCTTGTGGAACATTCTGTGATGACCCCATAAATACGGTTGTAGCAATCTTCCTTTGTCTCCATAAAAGACTATCTGAAGCTACCGTGCCTTTTAATATACCATAGCGGGCGCAGCAGGAATCCAAGAGCCGACACAGAAGTTGCACTACCGTCAGTAAGCTACAACGAGCAGCAAAATCACCAGTGAAAATACCTAGGCTTCCTCCTCTGTTCGCGCAGTCTACATGGCCAGTCCGTCCGTTACAGGCCCTACGCCGGCGGCACTTGTGTTGAACAGACTCGCAGTCTCACTTGTGCTGTACCCCATCCCCAGATTGCCGCCACCTATCGCCGATTTGGCGCCAGATAAATCCGTTTACCCTGGGCACGAGGCTGAGAGAACAGCTTGTCCCATCTGCCGTGTCGTATGAGGTGAGATGAAGGTTTATTTCGAGGCTGTCACGGACGCACCGATCGTGTCACCTTTGTCTCATCGACTGCCCAACCAACCCAGTGGACCAGACCGCCGAGCCCTGCCCAAACCCTAGACGTGGCTGTCATGTCACCAAGGTGACAGGCGCTATCGTCCGACCGAGTTCCCGCAGATCTTGCCATAGTGGGCCAATTTGCAGTTAGCTGACATCGTTAGTGAACTCCGGAATGCGCGAAAGAACGCGGATAAGCCACTGGATATCTCATCCTGTAAGTGAAATCGGTGGATGCTGAAATATCGAGACATCATTCAATCAATTCACAAAATTGAATGGAGGATTTTGTTGGTATCGTTCGCTTATTTACACGGAAATCTGTGGAAAACGCTGTGACACAATGATCGTCCACAAATCTCACAAAGTTTCTAATTGTTTCATTGAGGGTTGGCTCTGTATCCTTGTAAGAAACATCACATTTGCAATGCCCTTTGCAGAGAGAACAACCGGATGATGATATTCATGGTATTGTGAAGACATTTTGAAATTTTCAACGAAGATTTCGTCCTGTAAATGCTGGAAAACCGGGAAGAATTGGAAGCAGACTTTAGACTTGTAGATTTGTAAGATGCTTAGAAGTCGAGATGCTTTTGGGGAAGAGCAGCAGCTCATGGGACCCATTGCGCCCAACTTGCCCTAATCGTGCAGGTCAGCTACCTTAATTTCTCACCGGCACGTAAAAGCAAAATAATGAAGGACTAACAATATTCCTCTAACGCATCATTGCTACCAGGTACAGTGCGTGAAGTGAGCTTGGAAGAAATAGGATCTCAATAGACTAGCAGTTTTCCCGCCGAGCAAGCTTAAATTCTGTTGCGATGTGAAAAACTACGCGGGAGTCGTGAGGTACACCCCCAAAGTTATCTATACGCGAACAGCGGAAAGACGTTGGTCCTGCACACAATCGGTTCCACAATCTGAGGACACAAAATTCTATCCATAGTAGGAAGTCTATTCAAAAGGCAGGAGGCTCGGTCACAAAGCTGGTTGCCCGGTTCGATTTGGAGGATCACGCTAATGTCTAGCGACCTTGTCGTTTGGAGCAGAGAGAAGCTTTCGTGCTCAGAACAGCATAGTAACAAGTCACCAAGTGTTTTGTCGCAAGTCACAGCCACCTCGTTAAATACCGCCACTCAGGGTCAGAAGCTTTAAACAGTTACAGTAACCCACTCAGAAGAGATCACGTCCCTATGGAAGCCACAACATCGTCATCTCTGAGCAGAGACCAAAAACACTTTTCTCCGTCCCATCTTCTGTTCAAAGGATAACTACATTTGCCCGAAGGCAGATGCAATCATAAATATAGCTGTTCCTTCAGTCGAATATTTTTGAGTTGAGCACTTGAAGAATGTAGAAAAATTCCCAACGAAATGAGGAGGGTGTTGCCTTCAATAATATACAGACTACTGAACTGAGGCAAACTGGATCGTTTAAAAGGAGCTGTCAGCCTACTGACAAATGACTGAAGTTCTATTGTCGAAATGAGCAGAACAGGGTTCGAATTTAGGCAAGGTGATTCAAAGTGGGTGTTTTTTGGTGGGGGCGATATTCCAAGAACGTTCTACACAGTCACGCCGATAATCCCTCTTGTATAACTTAAAAGTATTTTGGAATAGGATCTTAACTCTAGAGGTGCGGGAGAAAATTCACCAAGAACAACGGAACCTTTGTTCTGACGGTAAGCGTTGTTAATCCAAGCATGAGTGAACCTCTTAAGAGTAGGTCAGCTGTTTCTTGGAACATTCATGAAGTTCTCTAGAATATATTTTACAGGATCTATATATATTGCTGTTCTGCCGCAGAAATTGAGTCTTAGTAGTGTAACAGGGGTTGACATATGCAATTCCAGAACGTTTCAAAGCAGTGATTTCCATGCGTTTGAAAACATCACCGATCTCACCGGTCAAAAGCCTCGTACACGAACCAGAAGTGTCGTATCTAGCGAAACATATGTGAAGACTCGAATCCGAGAAACACTGACTGTTCATGAAATGCTAGAGATAATTACGGCGGCTTGCGTAGATATGTTAACCATGAATTTTCGTTATTCCGTGTTCAGCCCGACGTACCTTATGCAGAGTGATCGGCAAACAGCCCAAATGAAATAATAGTCCACCTTGAAGGCTTTCTGATACGAAACAATAAACTTTTCGTACCTACTACCATTTCTAAAAAGCTCAGCACCAAGGCATTAGGTCTGTTCAAAATCCGCCGAATGGTTTATCATAAAGATATGTCTGCCACATTTAATTCTGTCGTAATAACACTTATATTGCACAACTCACTTATTCACTGGCCTCAGCCATCTGATTCGCTAAGAATCGGTATCTTCTTGAATTGCCCGGGAGCACACTATGACGTTCCCTCCTTTCTGTTTGAATCTCGTTCGTATTACAACACCCTACCTCTTAGAAACACATTTCTGGAGCATTCAAACAGTTCCGTGAGGCTCTGATAGGAAGTCACAATCAAAAGAAGCTACAACAACCCCATTTTCTAATCAAGTAAATGCATTTCTAAAAACCCCTGTTCATTGAACCAAGCGTCCGTATTCAAAGAAAAACACAGTCTACTGCAAGAATTCATAGGTGCATCTTCATGTTCGGTCGGCTGCTTTAGTTCCGCAGGAATGCGCTCACTTGAAGGAACTATCTTTGTCTAGGTAGGTGTGCCTTTACTCGCCACACCTGGCAATAGCTACCAGAGCATGCATCCAAAATGTTCGATTGTCTTGTCCTGCTCCACGAAACACGCACAAGTTTGGTCTTCATGAATATGAAAAAGCCGTTCTATGGTAGAGCCACTGGTAAAAATGGCTTACTTTGGTAATTATGTGAACTGCTTTTAAGCGCAAAGTGAGGATTAGTTGCTGTTTCGTTATCCGTTTTAGATGAAGAAACCCTGGTCTGTCTTGCTTTGTGGGGCAGTCGAAATGAAGTCAAGGTTACAGACAACTTTCGACGACTTGTATGATGATTCTTCTCTTTGTTCGGGAGCGTCACTTTGTTGAGCTAAGGTGTTTCATGACCCTTCACCAGAGGATTTCACTGGAACGGAGGATTCGTGATCCAAAATAAATAGTAACAGTCTCTACCTTGGATTTTCATGTTTAGAGTGCAGGTCTCTTATAGTGAAGGAAAACTGCATTCATAAAGCCACAAATTAGAAATTAAGAGTATCCCTTTCTTCCGGGTATCTTACCCCACACACTACTGCTCACAACGTTTTTGCATCCGTAAATTTCTTCCGCCTTGAAGCCTTGACTTTTCTGCACACGGCCAGGCATATCTCATCTATCTACTCCAGGTAGCCGTCATTTCAGCTCGGAAGTTACCCTTATGTTACTGTGCACGCATTTCCACACCATATGAGTTTTTGAGCGCACTGCGTAAGCCACAGTGTCCAAGGGGCTTAGGTACATTCAACAGACATGCGATTCAAGCAGCTCATATCCCGATCGATGCCCGCACGGGAGTATCAGATGAAGTCCTACTATGACGTGCTTCTCCAACTACGATGGTCACGATCAGCCAGCTGGTCTCAAGAGGAGGGCAGAAAAATCTATAGGCCTCGATACAACGAAGTAATGGAAGGATGAGTTAGTGAGTTGGCCTACTCAAAGTGGCTTCTATATGTTGTTGTGGCAATTTTCAAGTTTGGCTTTTTTGTGCACTGAAAATCTGAAATTGAAATACCATTTCAGTTACTCGACAAACCAGGTCCATCGGATTACTGAATTCACCCTTAACTAGTGCATCAACCATCAACAGTGCTTACAGAAGACTGGTGAGCTCAACCATATCCGGTGATTTCCATGAACTTGGAAGGTAGAGATAAATGAAAAACAATGGTTCCATTGCATACTATTCAGCACAACTATCATCTGGTTCTATGGAAATCCGCCATCTAATTGTTGTCACCTTGTCTCACTGTTGACCAGATTTTGTACAAACAAGGGTACAGAGTAGTTAGTAGAATCATCAATGGAATCGGGTCTAGCGAGCTGATAGGCCACTATCTAGCCGACCAAAGGTACAGTGGCCGTCACAAAGTATTTTAGCCAACGGTCAAAAACATCAGGACCCCGAGACGCCAAGTCGGTCAAGGCCAAGTGGGGTGAACTGCGAACAGGAACAAAAGTGTCGCGCCAGCTAGAGAGGACTGAGTATGAATGATCACATGCTTTTACCCATCTGATAAACCGATGGCACAGCTGTGAGTGGACGACATGATTGACCATTCCGAAGGCTCATGCCCCAAGTTGTCCAGTCTTGTTGGTGCTGTGTACCAACAGTAGGTAGGTGCTCAAACCCATAGGGCTCCATCCACCAGAAAATGTGAGAATCTGGACAGGATTATCGTGAACTGGATGTGGCAGCCTAACCAGATCATCGCTATTTATTCTTTCTGAAAAAATGGGAAGCAGGGCAGCTACATACTGGAAACGATAGCTCCGATGCAAGAGCTCCATTGGCCGCCGGACTTGTCTATCTGTTATTGTTCTGGCGTCAGCGTCCCGCTGTCCTTATCCAAGAATGCTGCTCTAGATGACGATCCGACTGAGTTTACTGGTGAACGATTCAGCACTTCAGTACCATGCCATGAACTGTTCGTCTTTCGGTCGCTTCCATTTAGCAAACTGCTGTGCAAAAAGAACTCTGATGGATAGGCGACCTTTTGTTATGGGAAGTCATGGCCAGCGTGACCTACAGAATGTGATGATCTCGTCCGCAATGTTAGATGCCCTTCATTCATCAACCGTCTGACACTTTTGAAAATTACTATTTCCATGTTGCAACCAGACCTGGACATTTCTTCGAACAAGGCGATCATCGAAAGCGGAGAGTTTTCGTGTTCATTCTTCGCACAATAGCTGTGGTTCTTATCCACAAAGCAACTTGGATTGCATTGCCCTTGACAAACACGCTGATGTCACGCTGGCACCGTAGGTGTCGGAGGTCGACCATCCTAACTAACCAGATCTAAGTGGTGATTTTTCCCTTCACCAGTTCACCGATACCTATGCCATTTCCATAGAAAATGAACTGCATCTACCTCATTCACCGGTTGATCCGAAAATATGATCCCACCCAGTCTCACCCAGTCTCAGACACTACCGCTTCCATCTTCCATCCAGACAACCATTGGGGGGGAAATGATCACTCAATGGACTCCCATTCAATAAAGCCCCTTTGCTCCTGTTGCTTTGGGTACAACAAGCCACTGCATCAGGGACACTGGATGCCTGAAGGACAAAAGATTAGTATCGTAGTGGTTTTGAAGTGCATTACGTAGCCGTGGTCTTGTATGCTGGTTTCGGGGACAACACACATCGGCATGTAGGGCAAGCTAACCTTCAACAAGTAACGCCTGCTGCTCAATTTGACAGCGTGCGAACATTGTATGCTTTGATGTGAATAAGATCTTTTGAATTTAGTAAAAGGTTATTTTGTTTATTGGGCGCTAGCTCAGACTGAGGACAACTGTCAATTTGTAGACATCTAAGTGGACAGCAGCGTACGAGATGAAAGGTGAAACGGGCTTTGAGGGAGGATCGCTAAATGAGGAGCCGGCAAGGCGAATGATAAACCCCCGTTGTCTAGGCCGAAGAAGGTGGTTTTCTCCAGCTATTACACTTTCGACCTTCTGTTATAAAATCTCGCCCATAAGGCATTGAGAGAATAAAGCATTCGGTTCCAGAACACTAACTCCAACTTTTGAGCTAACAATCTCTCTCGCAAGGCATCGCGCGGAGGAGTTTTCTTGAAGGCGTCTGTTTAGAGTCAACGTCTCAGTAGCCTGAACAATTTAGTTGCGGGTCTGGGAGAGCCCTGGTGCGCAGGAAGTAAGCTTTGGATACCTACTGCGCACAGCAGATATGTTTGTGGATGCAACGATCCTTAGTGACATTCAATCGTCTAATTTAATAGTGAATAACTCGCCAGAAATAAAGGACAGCTGTGTGCGTGTTGCAGCGTGCAGAAGTTGGGACGGATTCTTTATAGCCTGTCACTCCTCGCGAGGAAGTAACATCACTCTTTCCATAAATATGGAGGTGTTAGTCGCCTGGAGGTAGTACTCTGTTGTTTTCAAAATCCTACTGCAATTTCATATCCAAACCAACTCGCAGTACGCGACCTCGCTGCTCTTCGTCTGGCTACGGCCCTTTAACCCCTCTGACATAGCCAACCCAGGCAATGTAACCTACGGAAACACCGTAACACTCGAACCCGAGCACAACGTAATGATGTTCGCTCTTGGTCAGTTAGTGTATACAATCCCATGTTTTCCTTTACCAGAGTACGACGCCTCCGCTTTGTTGTCTTCTGACTTGTGCGCGTTCCAAAGGCCACCTGGCATCACAAGCAAGTATTTCTGAAGACAACTTTGCGTTACATAGTCAGATCCCGAAATCTTCTGCGATCGATAGCAGTCTGCATTGTACTGTGTGTGCGGCGTAGGACGTGGATGGCTTTTTGCTTGTGTGTGACACGGGCATTTTCGGCCAAAGGTGACGCGTGGGCATTCCAGTAAAACTTCTTACAAGGGCCACTCAGAGCAACCGGATTATGGTTGCGCATCCTGTTGGACGAACGCCTTTTCGTACAACCAAGATATGGTGTTCGACACGTGCGCGCAAAAGAGTACAAGCAGAAGCTGGCGATAGAGTTTGACAGTATGTCTTTCAAATGGATCCTGATGGAAGCGCTGGGAACAAAATTCAAGTGACCTAGTGTTTCCGAATCCTATCAACCCAATACAAACCTGTTTGAGAAAAAAACATGAGACAATCATCAAAAGAAGAATCGCTCCTGGCGGCACCAAATTAACTGCACTGCAAATAGATCAAACCCCTTTATAAGAAACTTCCACTCAAGAGACACTGCATGCAACAAGTTTTGACAGAACTTAAATCAGAATTTAAATCCTTCGTGCTAGCGGAACCCTCTGATACTTAAGCTGGAGGCAGTTTATCTCCATGAGGTAAGACGTAAGTAGGTAGACTGAGTTGTGCCTGCCGTTGAAAGCGAAATAGACCGAATTAAAATCACCCAAAACAAACACAGTGAGGGATTATCATCTGGTAGGTGAGCGCAGCTCACATCGTTTGTTGAGCCTGGTCTAGGACAAGCAGGACGACGATAAAAATTTTGTGTGCTCGTGGGTTTCAAGTCACTGTCATGTGTGGTACCCAGTTGGAACAAGGAACACATAGAAACACAGTAGAACAAAGCTTAAGTGATAAGAAAAAAGGGGACCCAGCAAGAAATGTTCTGCAACAAAACCACAGGAGACCAATTGGCGGTTTGTCCGATCTGAAGCAAAGCTCTAGCTATTGTGCATAGTGCGGAGCACTGATAATACCTTTATCTAATGGTTGTGACTATTTCGGAACCTTAAAGTAGTTGTAGAGTTAAGTTTCCGTTGGTTTTTTTCTGTTTTGGTTGTGTTCCGAACCCAAACCCAATGAGCCCATGCGTCGGAGCAAGAAACAATGATTTTCTTATCAAGAAAGCGATCAAGGGTGATTTTCATTCTTATCTGAGCTGCTCTGCTCTGCAGATACCGCCCGGTAAATTCACAATAAGGTTGGATTAGGATGCTTGTTCGGATGAACACGTGCAGCTTCACATATGATCTACTATATTCATCTCGGTTCAGCAACACAAATCGTGATAGCGAAGTAAACGATACCGAACACTAATCAGCAGAAAAACGTGGAATATGTGGTAACAACATCTTGTAACTGTGATGTATGCAATAAGACGACACAGTATTCTGTCGACTGTACGACTTCGAGGAAGTCAAGCGGATTCGGTCGCGTTGAAGAGGTGCTTGTACTATGGAGTGACGAATAGCCTGAGAAACGAGCGTCGTGCACAGCCACATGTTCGTAACAGAGAGGGTGTAGTTACACAGAAAAGTCGCGGAAAAAACGTGTACTCTAGTGAAAGCGAGGAAACAGCTAGTGCCATATGTCGTGCCTTTGTACACAAATTCACTAGTTTAGTTTACAGGTAACAATTACGGGTCTGAAAAACTGTGAAGATGAAACCCAACCAGATCAATGCCACCGCAACATCAGTCAGTTTCACTCAATTCGTGTAAATGCTCGCGCCCAATTCGATAGGGCAATCTACGTTTGGGTGAAAGGAAAAAGATCGACAGGATTCTAATATGTCCAAATAATGGGACGACCAGAGTGGAGTACATCGGTGTCTTACACTTCTCTTTCAAAAGGTCTTCCTTAGGGATGATTCTTAGCATGAGTAGACTGTTTTAGTTGGTCCCGTGAGAAGAGGCATCACTTCACAATGTTGTCGGGTTGTGTTAGGTACTGTCAATCTGGTGTCAAAACCCCATCATGAATGGAAATAATACTCTGTCTAATCTACTGACTGTGCTGTGCTGCTCAGTATTCTGTCGCGCTGTTGGCGATGACCTTGCTGTGTGAGAGTAAGCGCTGCCTTCATTCACAGTGAACGCCAGCACAGCAACATGAAGATGACCCAGACAACGACTGGGATGAGTCATACGGTGTTCGCATGCTTTGTGTATGATCGATCTCTCTTGTCAAGGTCTGTCGGTCTTTGTCAAAGTTAGTCATTCTCGGAAAGTTGAGAGCTACGTGTTCCAAAATGTGATACCGTAATAAAATGGATGATATGACTGCAACCGAATGGAACGAAGTAGGGAACTAACGGAGTCTATTTCGTCCTGTAGAGATCATTTTTCACTGAAACAGCTGTTTGACACTTTTCCAGTCGCTTCACTATTACAAAGTCAAACAAATTATTTTTTAAAAGGCGGTTACACTACTCATTGGAAACGGGAGATTCAGTTGTATTCAATTGAGTCTCCCGTCAAAACCAAATTTGTGTGCAAATGAAAGTATTTGTAGTCACACACTCGTTGGTTCATCAGTCCATGTGACATGTTGGAGTGACTTTACATCACTCCTTTTGTGCCCTTACGGACTGTCGAATATGTCAGTCGTTTGGCCGCTCATCAGACAAAGCTGATCCAACTGAATTTTTCTTTACAAGTGAAGTCAGTCCTTGCTGAAAGGCCGAGAAGCACTGTTTTATCCTTTATTGGTAATCATCAGCAGCGAGTAACTCCCGAACGTTCCGGGATGTTTCGAACCCGCGACGTCCCGGATAGTAGACTGAACACCTAATGGCTCGGCCACAAGCGGCTGATTAGCTGTGTGATTAGCTCACACTTAGGCAGGATATAGCTTCACTCATCCGTCCATCACGGAAACTACATCATATCTTCATGTATTGACTGGCTTCTTGAGTGACAACTTCTCAGGTGGATGAAATAATGAGGATGAAACAGTTGGACAGTGTTTTTCGGATTTTCAGCATAGATCGGCTTTACTTACGGGCAGAGAAGAAAACAGAAAACATGAGATCGAAGCACCGCGGTCCAGTGAACTTTTCCCTGAGGTAAGGACGGTCTTCACTCTAAAAGAAATGCTGCTCCACCTGATCCAGAACGGTAGGATATTTTGTATACATTAAAAGGAACCTACACGTTTAAATGGTTACCAACCACAGGGTAATCTGTACACAACTTTGTCTCCTAAGAACGAGGAAGCTGTTTGAAATGGAGTAGGTCTCGTGAATCTTTAGCGAAGTCGAAAAAGTTAGGTTTTATTCTACGACTGGAAGCAAGTTCGAATACAAGCAAGTCATTTGATTTTTTGTTTTTGTGATAAGTTTTTGAGAGGAGCTCAACGAAATCGGAATATTCATGTGAAATACAATCGGGCTATGCATGTTGCCATCCATAAAGTTTATAGCTGAGAGAGTAGAGATTTGTATGGCATGCACAAAAGCGTCGATATTAGTAGTAAAGAACGATCCTTCGAAATAATGCATAAAAAGGTTCATTATTTGTTGGTGTGATTGGGCTGAAGCTCAGTTCTTCCCAATAAATAATGTAAAATTGTTGAATTATTATTAACAAACCATTGTTTGTCAATGAACCAAACCAAGAATCGACCGCATGCATGACAAGAAATACCGGACGAAGTGAAGATATCCTGGAGAAATAGGTACACCTTGTATGTTATATGCCACGGTTCATTGGAACACGTAATCACACCATTGAGTATGCAATCAGGTCGACATTTTCCTTCATATGACATCCCTTTAAATATAAAATATGGAAGCGATTATCGAGATACTGGCAAAAGTCATTGAGGTCGATGCAATAGCGATGAAAATGTATGGGTGAAACGCCTGGCCCAGTTGCTATTTCCTGCTACATCTCACGTCAGGCTCGCAAAAATGGGGTATTGTATTTGGAGTTTACGGTCTCATGGAATTAAGTGCTCCTGCCAAGCAGCAAACCTGTCGCTCAAGAAAAATTAAGCCTGTCATTAAAGGTCATCCACAAGGAAGAACCAAAATCTACCCGAGTGATAAATACTTGGCCAAAAAGGCAATAAAATTAATTGTCGTTTTTGTCAGGTGTCTGTCGCTTGCACTGCTTAGCGGAGCTCATGCATACAGCCTTATCTGACCCAAATAGATATATACGCCCGAAAAATATTGCTCAAATATATGCACCCCTGTCTTAACAGAATGGAAAATGATAATTCATTGTTTCATCTATTTCTCCCGAATCCACTTCACAAGATGGTAAGTAAAGGCGATAATAGAGTCCTTTGGGCTTTGGGAACAAGAGTTTGTTTGATGGAATTTTTAGAGCCAAACATGAAGAGTTTGTAGTTGCGCGTTTCTTGGCGGCACGTCTCTGCCAGCATTCGTCGCATCGAAACGCATGCCTCCAGGAACCTCATCGCATTAGGTTTCTGCTACTTGTCTTTGGAACGATGTCAGGTGACTTTATCATCTGAAATATTCCACAGAGATGACTCTGACCTTCAGCAAAATTTGAGGTGATTGAAACTTCAAATTATCCGTATGATCAAATTCTTTAATTTTTAAAATGTCCCTATTAAATTTGCTACTTCCTCCACCAACCAGCGTGTGTTTCCAACAGAGGTAGGTTCTCAACCCGAAGCACCCTCACCTTATGGAGGTATGATGATGTGTTGTGCGTTTCAAGGCCCAAAGAGGTGTTCAACGTAAGTGTCTCAGTGAGACCAGCTTTTACACAACTGTCATTTGCTGCCTTCTTTAATTTTAAAGCCTTACGTCGAATTTGTGAGCACCAAGCAAATTTAAGTAGACCCAGACACTCACGTCGCAGTGGGTGAATTTCGCACCCGTTTCTTTCCGGTTTAAATTATCGCTGGGTGCTTATATGACTTTTTGGGGAAATAATGGCTAAGGCTTGGTGTCATCTTGCCACCCAGTAAGACGTACCTCTTAAGAATAAGCATTCTCCATGTCACATGAACTGATCCCACCGCACGAACTTCCATCGTCTAGTAGATGTGAAACGAAGGAACGTAAAAATAAGAAACTGACGGGTCTGAAACCGAAACTTTGGCGGCATAGTCACGACAAATGGAAGCACGATCTTCGGTATACTTTGGTCCGGCACATCGTTCGAAAAAGCTTTTCATTTTCTTGTCAACTGATCGGTAACACACTCCGCATCGACGAGACACAGTAAGACGTAGCCATACTAATAGTGGAATGAACCGACGATATCCCCACTGCCTTGAGTGTAATGCTCTTGAAGTAATAAGTCGATATTGTTTCATGCACCAACTGGTAACAAACCGTCTTGGAGTACTTGAAATGCTGCGTCTTGTCATCAGTTTTTGTTCATGCCATACGTAGTCTTGATACAGGCAGTACCCATAAGACTACAAACAACCACAATTGACTAAATTCGACATTTCCATTTGCGAGTCAAGCAACCAATCATTTTGACCAGGCTGTCAACACTACACTTCGTATAACAATAAAATGTTACAGTACTTGTTTTTCCTCAAGAGTTCCAAGAGTTCCTCAGGAGTCGACTCAGTGAATCGACCGCTGTTATTGAAGAAGTTTCCCCATACAAAAAACAGATGAGATTCATCAGTTTGTTACGAGTGAATTGCACCCCTTACTGCTGCTGCGCTTTTCATGGGTATTGACACTTCTTTGTCGGTCTTTCTCCTACAATATCGATATGTGTGGTTTCTCTTGTTTGGATTTTATCAACAAGTCAAAGAACGGAGAACCAATTGTCAGCCATCACGTGCAGTCCATTGTTTGGGAAGAGTACCACCACTGAACTGCAACTAAGCGTGTGTCAATCACACTGGATGCTTTAACCTGCCAATGCAATACAGCGGATCTCATCGACACAAGTCAATGGGATAAGCCCTGCATTCAGGCACAATGAGTTCCTCAGCATTTCAGTCCTCACAGCGGAAGCAGAGATACTAAACACAGCACCATGAGGCCCGTAAACCCATCTTCAGTTTCTTTATGGTGGATTTTCCTTGCCGAGGTCACCCACTATTAATTTGTGATTCACGAACACGTAGGTGAATGAGCCAATACACTGGTGCAGCATCAGGTCCTTGCCACAGTATGTGAGCCACTGGGTCAACACTGATCTTTTTTGTCCGATTCACTCCGTCAAGGGCCGGTGTTGTCAGGTAGTCACACCAGAATCTGCTTTCTTGACAGATCTCCAGCTAACCACATTACGCTATTTGAGTGGGTGTGTCTGAACGTGTTTGCAGGACAGAGCTAGCCTTGCGAGCGGACACACCATTGTTAGCTGCTGGAAGACTAAATTAGCGGACTTTGAACTAGTCAAGGTATATGTTATTATGACACGGTCATACTTTCAAAACCCAAGCAGTGTGCTGATTTTTTCAAGTGCCAAGTCCGCACATTGCTTTTTCACATAGATTTTCTCACGTGCGCACCTACGCACACACTGATCTCCTGAGTTTGGATGGTTTGCTTCTTATGTTATCTTCCACTGTGCAATCAATCCTTGGGGCAACTGACAATGAACACATTGCTGCGAAGACTACTTTAAACTCTTAGCTCTACCAGTTATCACGTACACGAAAGATTGTGAGCAATGAAGTGCGTAAAGTGGTCTGTCCTCCCACCTGGTCAATGATACTCAAATGAGAACAAGTAGTTCGTCGTCTCCAGCTACTAAAAGATAGCTGTGACTCAGATCTCAGGTCCATAATGTGTTAGCTAGAACGGGTGAGACTGCGAACCTTCAGAGCGGCGGATCCAGGCAGGAGGGATGATTTCAAGGCAAGTACAAAAAACTCATAGGCTTACAAATGTTTACTCCGTACTCGTGCAAGAAACGTTACCGTTTCGGGTGCGCTTTTGCAAGAGGAACAGGCTAGTTTAGTTAGGTGAGACAAGGCACTTGGATTCCAAACGTAATAATCATAATGACTGGTTTGATAGGATTCAAATCCTGTTTTAGAAACTGCGGTAGACTGCTATGTGTGGAAGCAAATAACCTGACAGCTCGTGTGCATGGTGGAGTTGCTCGGCACAGTATCATACCCGCCGGGGACTGCCCAAGACAAGCCATTTCGGTTTCATGGATATAGGAATGGCACAGGTGCAATAGAAACATGGCTTTCTTCTGGTAGGGAATGAAACAAACTTACCTCCACTTCTTGATCGACAGATTGCAACTGATATGGCATGGGAAATTGAAGACCCGCAATTTTGCTCATAAAGATGCGTCCCCAAGTTGAGCGGCCTAATAAGTTTACCTATGTTTCGACTTATACACTTGTTTGCATACCAATTTGGTTTTGGCGGGCTACTCACCCGGAGCCCAGTTGAATCTCGCGTTTATCATGTTTTTTTTGACACTCATCGCGAGTCGCTTTCGAATGGATCATTGACACTTGAGTATCAGGGCCCAATGAGTCCGAAATGCGTTGTCACGCCTGGTGTTATTGTCCACCGCCAGATTTTCTCATGACCTAAAATGAAAATTAATGTATTAAACTCAACCGAATTATCTCTTTACCGTCTCTCTCGATACCGAAGGCTATTCTTCAGCTGCCTATATAGCGTTTGTTTGATATGTGATCCAATACCACGCGTTCCAAATGGCCTAACCAGCGCAGTTGGTTAAGAATTTGTAAAGTTTCGCCTTTTGAAGCACCCGCGTTCTGGATCCGGTCTGACCAAGATATGTGTACATTCCTTCGGAGACTTTGCAGGTGGAGTCGATCGAGGATCCGAATATGACGCCGGTGTACTATCCATGTCTCATTGCCGTACAAAAACGTAGACAGTAGGACATCACCATATATCGCGGTTTTCTTGTTCACACGCAGATGGTGAATGTTGGGAAGATTTACTTGAAGTTTTTCAGACGTAACATTAACCTTCGCAAGTAGATCATTTTGTCAGTGGTCAGAGTGCTGCAGAAACCTGAGCAAAACGCCATCCCACTACTATTCACCTTTGTGTTTGGCCAATTTTAACGTCTTCGAGAAGGGGAACGACAGAAAACAAGCTTTTCTGGAACATCTGAATTCAGGCCAAAACCGGATGCCACAGTCCCGAATGATGTCGTTAGGCGCTGTAATGCCGCTTGAGAATGTACCAACGAGGCCCAGTCATCAACAAAAAACATCACACGAGCCTTTGGGTTACGTAGCATTCGTTTGGGTAGAAAGCTTTTGGGAGTGAATAGGTGACCGTTCAAGTGACAGTAAACAGCCGCACTATCTTCTGAGTTTCGGAAAGGTTCAGCGCATACTGCAGTTAGATACAGGTTGAACGCCGTTTGTGCAATAACGCTCCCGCTTTAATACTGAAATGACTATATGTGGATCCATAAGCTTGAACATCAGTCTTTATCCTAGCATGAGAAGACTTTCCATGGTTGACAGATTTGTTTGGGTAACCAATCTTCCGAAGAACGATCCATAATGCCTCTTTACTCACTAAATCAAAAGCTTTTATGAAGTCAACTAATAAGACATATAGCAGTTCGTTGCGTCTGTGATAATCCTGTTGCATTTGTCTCAATTCACTTGCCTCAAAAGGAAGGACAGTGTTGAATCTGGGTTCTACGGATAGCCGGTGGTGACAAGATACAACCCAATCCACGATGGTTTGATGGTTACGCGGTGCGAGCGTCTGTGTTGAAAATTTTTGGTGGCTAAAAAGTCTATGGTTGGTGCACAATTGGTAGAGTCCCTCCGAATCGATCAGCCAGACAGGACTCAGCATGGATCAGACAACCGACTTCGGTATGCATATTACCCGCAAAGTAATTTTTTAAGTGAGAAGTCACTCAAGACAGATGTCTGTAAAAACTGCCTTTCTCAGCGCCAAAACTGCCATCTGCTTCGGGATAAGCTCGCATTACAAACTCACGTCAGTTTCCATGTCGAGTGGCTCTTAGTTTGAGTGAGCTGGACAATCGAGCGGCGCTGGAATTCAATCCGTCAAAGCACTTCCAGCCCCAGGGCTGAGTGTAACTCTCACGCCACATAAAACATGAGGCTTTGTTTCAGGAACACCGGACATCAAAATGTAAAAAACTGGATTGGTTAGTTTTACTCTGAGTTGCAAGACAGAACTTAAATCTTGTATGAATATTTCGTAGAAACGGCGTGAGAGAATAAGAGGTCCGAGTGAGTGCTACCTGGTTACCACTTTTGACACAAAGTACAAACACCGAAAATATCTAAAATTAACATGTTCTTATGGCCGTTTTGTGGAATATAAGTAGATCTGGTGCGCTTCTTGGTTGTTGGTCTGTTCGCCGAGTTTGGCAGTTGGGTTGCAAGCGTTTCATCACCGACTGAGGTGACATCGTCAGTGCACTTGGAGGATGAAGGGCTTTGTTGGGATGACCTGACCCTCGAACTGAAGCATATGGACCGCGAGACAGTGGCCGGCAGGTTTCTCCTCAAGCGGTGATGGTTCAGCAGTCTGACCACACTGTTTGTAATAGCCGGCCCGGTTTGAGAGGATGAAGTCAGGCACAGATGCTAAATCGCTGGTGTTTCTGCGCCAATAGATACTTTTGGGGTCCCACCGGGCCTGTGACAATAGTTGTTAGATTTCCGACCATATTTGATAGATCTTTGGCGATTACGTCAACTGCTGGGCGACCAAAGTATGAGATGTTTGGGGACAGATTGCACTAATTTGCCATTCATCAGGGTGAGACACATGATGTTAATATAGAAGTGACAGACACTTGGAGGAACACTTTACGGCCTTAATAATCCTATCGCAAAGAGCAGTAGGGCTTTGCCCCCCAGATTGAATCAAAATGCGATAACTCGCAGTATGAGGGGCTGATTTTTGTCTAACTATTTTCCTTTCGCCTTTCTCACAGGGTTAAATCTTGAGGATCGAAGTTCAAGCCTGTGTAGGTTGCCAGATCATGGAACTTCGCAGACCTGGCCAGTCTGCCAAGGCAGTAGCTCTTGGCCCTCTGTGATGAAAACGATCCACGCTGCACCCCATCGAGACAATAACAAAGGACCCCTTTATCTTGGCAGTAGGTTAGTGGTAGGACCAGTCAGTCACTACATCGTTGTTCTTAGATTCTTGAATATGTTTCCTTCAGGCTGGTGGCACATCCAAGTACCACGTTTTGAATAAAGCCTTTTCTCGATACCTGTACTGCCAAATATTTTTTTATACGGCCTCAGCGCAGGGACATGAGTACGATGTTCCCGCACAGCAGTTGGTAGTCTTGTAGTAGTGCAAGGAAAGCTCTACTTGTGAAGCATGTTGCGGACAATGTCGACTCCACGTTTGTGTCTAGGGTAAGGTAGAATAGGAATCGACTTCTCATTCTCATCAGTCAGTCGCAGCTCAGCAGTGCTGTTTGTAGTCGAAAATCCGCTGCAAAATTTCACTTCTTGGTTTGAAACTTAGAAAGAAACTCAGGATTGGAAGTGCTGATATGAAAATTGATTTCATTTGGCACGGTTTTTTTATTCTCAGCTTCATTTGGCGTTCAGTTGCGGTAAAAACAAACAATACCCACAAATCGGGGGTGGACGCTGTCGTGGAAAAAATTCTAGATGGTGAAAAAAGTTGTCTGATATTACGGCACATCATTTACTTCGTAGATCCTGGACTACACAGAGCACAGTTGGTAATTTGTTGGAATATTAGCAGCTCGGGTGCATTACTTCGTAACTGATCAACCTCTGTCTATCAACCTCTGAGGACAAAGGAAATCCAGAACCATAGATCCCGGAGCCGATCAAGGATTCAATGAAGAAATCAATAGGACTACAACCTACTAAAAATAGGAGGTACACCACCAACCAATCAAACAACAGAGAAGCCGACCACGACGCAACACAGATCACGAACGGACCAACCGGAAGAGAATAATGCACGGCAACTTAAGCAGTAGCGTGGCCGTAGGAAGCAAGAAATACAAACCACAACGCAACACAGATTCTGATCGGACCAACCAGAATCAAAGTGCAATGATTGTCAATGGTCAATCAGGTTACAGCGCAAAAAACTGCCCTTTGTAAACTAAATAAACGCAAGCACGAAGTGAGGGACTACCCACCCAACAGCGCACTGAAGATGTCTCCTCGAATGGTGACGAAATGTTTGCAAATCAATTGCAAGCTCGGCGAACAGATCAACAGCCACCTGATCAATTACCAACAGAGCACAGTGTCATCATCTGGTGTGCGACTCATTCTTTCATCCCTCAAAAGAACATGAGAAAGACTGCGGTTGGGAATGCAATTACTCCTACTGCCGGCTGAGATATGGAAGCTGATGCCATCTATTTATCAGCACGAACGTTTGTTGGTTTACCCTTGTAGCATGGTGACACCAAGCTTCCATCAGTTAACAGAGGAAAATAAAGTTCATACAATTCGATGCAGTTTCCAAAAACACATCATACGAGAGACAGAGCCCTTTGCCGAAATGAATGTGCTTCTCATCTGCTGAAAAGCTGTTGTAATATCGGCTTCCTGAATAAGCAACCAGTTATCTCAGTCTTACAATGATATTTTTCACATAATCTTCGTGTACACTAGAATCAACTGAAGGATTTCAGTTCGTCAAGGGAAACGGCGAATATATGCGTCCGAGAATGCCACGGAATCACTTTTATTATCGATTCATCAACCAGCAGATTTAAAGCGTCACATTCTGGCTGAATGTGCCAAGCATCTAGTTGAAAATCCTGATAGATGAAATTTGGTTATTCGGGGTGCCCGATTCTTCACCATCTGGTGCTCTCCATGCGTTCAAAAGTAGTGAATGGTTGTGACAAATACACTCATTTGATTTTGATGGGAGAATCACCTGGAACCCAGCTGAATCTCTCGTTCATGATGTTCTTAAGTAACTGAATGTGCTGCACCAGACCGCCTCATTTTTCAGTTGGCACGATATTAGATATATCGCGAATAAATAATAAGCTAAATAAGTTTATCAAAACCAAAACTTTTTTACGAACTTTAGGTTCCTGTCGCTTGCTGGTGTTTACAAATCTCATTACCGACCTGCCGAGGGTTTCGGTCTTAAGTGGAGAAGCTTCATGTCTACCATGCTACGATGTTAAGAGGAGGCTCTGTTCTCTCGAACTCAGTTTATGGTTTGACGAATCGGCGTGTCTTAGTGAGGATTCATTAGTACATGCTGGAGATCTACCAAGCGAGTTTACTAAAGCAGTGTGACCATGTCACAGCTCCAGAATATCTCTATAGATTAATATCTTTCATAGTTTTGTGTCGTGACGGTTCTTGCCAACATATCTGAGCAAAACCATGATAATTCAGACCTACATTATATGGGGATTCCTTACTGGAAGGTAAACTTACTGCGGGACAGAAAATTGTCTCAGAAGTTGTGGCAGTGAGTGCTATAAACTCCATATAAGCACCTACTAATGTTTACATTCTTCCCATAAGACTATACTTGGGATATAAGATTGACCCATGTTAGAATGAATGCCAACCTGGACTTCATGTGCCTTGTAACTTGTAATCGTTCTTCGGGTCAGAGTGGTAGAATTTAGATAACTATGAGAAAAGCTTGCACTCACTCTGCTGCATGGTTTAATTTCCAGGTTGAGCTTTAGACTGAAATTTAGACTTCAAAACTTGTTGTGATAAAATCTACCGTATATGAATACAAACTGGTATATCAAAATGCTGGGTACGACAACCTCAAGATGATGCCATAGTTTGTCACGAAGAGCTTGGAATGAAGAAAGTCAATAATAACACCGCTGATTAGTCTAGTGGCGTGCCAGAGGACGTTTAATTGATTTCTCCAGCATTTGGTGGAGAATCAAGATTAGCGAAGGGTGTACGGCTAAATGCAATACATACCTATGTAGAGTTGACTCACGGTTGGCAAACAATCTTCGTGGTCAAAACCATACAACAAAGCAACACTAATTACTGGAGCAGAGTTCCACAATCAAACTACTTAATGTTCCCATAAGTCTGCTGGCATTAAACCGGTTTAGGCCATCCCAACTCATTTACGCAAACTGAAGTGCAGCAATAAACTAAGACGCATGTGAACAGTGTCACATATGACAATACTGTGAGACTACCAGGATGATGTGCACATGATATCTGCCGCTCACATTCTGGTAGACAGAACAAATTGCCCACAGGTACGAACAGTAGTAAACATACTTCTACTATCTCTCATCACTCCCTCATATCTTGTCCTTCCAACTTCTGCATGAGAAATACTGACAGCCCTCAATCCAGTATATTCATCTTCCAGACGTAGAAGACTGGAAATGCATACTGGTTTATATATATGTGTCTGGGTCAGCTGTGCCTCGGTTCACAAAAAGCAACGACCAAGAGTATGTTAAGCAACCCCGTAAGCTAGTTCTCTCCGCTGGATACAAGAACACAGTGTATTTCGATCATGCTGAGTCCGGATCATGAAAAAAAAAACGTCTGGGACACTCCGAAACTGCTACGAGCAGGACGATGGGTTTAGAGCATAAGTAGTGTTCACATGGTTTATCATAATATCACAATATATAACCGGCTTATTAACAATCCCAGGACATTTACCAGTAAGCTGGAGGGATGGAGCAAATGACTGGAGGCATTAGGCCGAACAGACTTGAGATATGGTGTCCTTTCTTCATAGATGGTTTTTAACCTCTGAGACCGATCAGCACTGTATCGCTCATTCTTCTTAAATATTTTATTTGGAAGGATTGCAGAAAGTGCCCTGATATATGAGGTAGCTCCTATTCAGAGAGCCTGTGTCCAAAAGTTATTCCATTTTAATTCTCCGTCGGATATGACGGTAGACAGGGAAACCCTATTCGTTTGTGTTCAACCAACTAGTTTCTTCAAATGCATGCTATGCATGGATTTCAGTCGGCCACAGAAATCCATTTCCCTTATGAGTGAGTGATTAACACACCTCACGAAATGCACCCAATGGAACAACTCTTTGGTTTTAACGGGGGACCAACTGAATCGCAGCTGAATCTCTCTTCAACGCAATGTGCTGCGCATAGGCCGCTCAATATTACAATTGGTACGAGAGATTCAGCTGGGACCCGGGGTGAATCTCCCGTTAAAACCAGACTGGTGTGCAAATGAATGTATTTAGCGAATTTCGTGCAATTCAGGTTCGAGTAGAACATAAGGTTGACGGAACCCGGGAAACTGCGCCTACCTGATGAGCTGCAAGTAGGGCAAAACCGGTCATAGGCTGTCGAAGAGGTCTCAGTAACCTTATGGGTGGTGTTCTTTCAAGATTAACACACTTGTACGTAGAGTGGAAACTGATCCAATTTTAATAGACTAAATTGACAGGCTGGCGAATTTTTCCGCCATTTGTGTAAACCACGCTAGTAGGCGCAGGAAACTGGTGACTGATTTGGTGAGATCATGTTTGAAGACCGATCTCTAGCTTCCGATTTCACCGTCCACTGGCAGCCATGGGCTTGCTAATTTGCTTCACTTGGTGCTTTGTTCTGCCACGTCACGTGACACACTCACCTTGTCGCCATGCTGCACGCGTAGCGCACGTGCTATTTAAGGTCACTAAGGTCGATAGCGTATCAATCACTAGACCATCAAAATGTCCTCCAAAAAAAACTTTTTCGGGCACGGGCATTTATCTAGTTACAAGCCCCCATACAACTCCAGGTCGTTCTGTCGCTCGGTCTCGCCGTTCTGTGTTTGAGTGTAAGTACGAACATCCAGTGCCAGTCGCAACAAACAAGGTTTGTTTACTACGCCGTTTACTCCAATGTTCTATCTGTGGGACGGATTCCCACCTTGGGTCAGATAAACGCGCTGTCTATTTGACTTTCGAACCGTACGGTGTTTTCAAGACGGTTTCGGCTTGTTGTGATATTGTAACTATTGATGTGACTAAAAAGTCAGGACTCTGGGGCAGAAACACAAAATCGTCTCAGACAATGGTCAGGGCTGAGTTGTGCCATGGCCATATAAAAGGCTTGTGATCGACAAGATTGTGCTTATCTGCACATTTTTCTCGTAATGACTAAATCCATCGAATTTCCGTCGTGTGTGATTTTGGAAACTTTGGTAGTCATGATAGGGGAGCGACAAAGCCTCGAAAGAAATCCAAACGTGGTAAGTGAATGGATTTAGAATGTGTGAGAAGTATGACAGCGATAGAAGAAAACAGGGTACTGGTGGACCACGGAAAAACTGACAGGGTTTAAACAATCCTGTTCGGAATCTCAAAGACAAATGGCTCAAAGGCACAACAATGCCCGACTTCTTCTTAGCTCCCAGACAGGCTTTGGCAAAAGGCATTTCGATGTCTCATCTCCCCACATTTTTGTCACCTGACTGTGTGTAATGAAGTACGACACGACCTACATGGACTAAAGTTGATCAGACGCTTAGTATGTGACGACGACTTGATTCGCTTCCGACCATTTGCAAAGGTGGTTTCGTTTCACTACTCTCCAGTCCCAATTTTGAATCACACAGGTAGTTGCTATGTCTTGCAGGACAGATACAGATTTAATCGAAAATCCAACAATATGCCGACAGTAGTGTGTGCAAGACAGTACAGTAAGGGAGTCAGATAGGTAATGTACTCTTTTCATACACGAAATGTAGCCTCAAATGTAGTCGTTTGCCGTCCAGTGCAGGTTGATTCAAACCGAACTGGTTCAAAGCTGAACTTATCCGCGTTCAGAAACCGATTAACCTGTTGGTTTTATTCTTACTGAGAACCATCAACTGTACGTACCTCCAAAACATGGGAGGAATTCGAGCTCACAGCCTCTATTTGAGATGTCCAATATTCTATCCGTGCGCTACGGGTGGCGTACTTAGCGGGGCGAGCCCACTTATCATGGCCTGCTGTCGACTGGTTTCCCAAGCGAGGAAGTTTTGGTTTAAGTTCCACATTGGCTTAACGGGATGCCTTCCACTGGGTGCGGGTTACTTCAGACTGAAGATGGTGAGAATGTCGAGGATTTCATCCTGAATATCGAGCTTGCGTAGTGGGTGGGTTAGAATCACTGTACAACTGCTTCGTCCTGGTTGAAAAGCACTACCAAAGTGCATCTTCGAGTTTTAGTCTACTCCAGGTCAAGCACCATACCTCTTTGGTTTTCAGAATGAATGGCTGGGCAGCAGCTCTGTTAAGGGAACCCCTATTCTTGAATTTCACACGTGAATACTAAGAAGGACACAACTTTAGCTTGGAAAACGCAAGTCTTTGCATGTGGAGGTACATTGCTGTGAGGGAATTTTCGGAGGTGTGGCACTCTAGAAACGGTTCAATCGGCCGGCGCTTCGAACTAGACCCAGTCTACGCACCACCAGCGACTCAACCGAAATGCTTCGGATGGGCCAACCATTAGATTAACCCGCCAAGACACGAAAGTCCTCTTGAGTCACGTCGGAACCCAGAGTGATCATGAACAGAGCTCTCTCAACTGATTAAACGGGCCAGGAGAGATGGAGTTTAATAGTCACATGGATGATGACCAGTTGAAACACAGGCTACCAAGGTCCTATGTTTCCAGGTTGCCGTCCTTGAGCACTTGGTCACGGGAAGCTGTGTAGCTGTATGGCAAATACACATTTAGTATATTAGTTGTGCACTTAAGCAGCGGTTCCAATATTTGCCCGGAGGATCTGGTAATATGACTTTCATGCAAGATAATGTAGGTGGATCGGCTTTGGTTTACACCGAGTCCAGTTTATACCCAGCTAGGACAGATAACAAAAGGCAAAGCGCAATTAAGCGGAGTGACGAAAAGGGTTTATCGAGCCCCTTAGGTGCTACGACTGACTGAGCAACAGAGTGGTCTTGATATGGTAAGCTGCAATTTTTTTATGGCGTGAATAGATCGAACGCCCTCAGTAAAACGTCCACCTAGGATAAACGAAAATACCTATGTTCGAATCGCATCCGAATGTGCAATTCACCTTCAGTTGCCTAGTGGTGAATGGTCTGCGTGCAGTTTTCGATCAGTAAAATGTGTCGAATCAGAGGGAAGGGTTACATCACAAATGCTCGAGTTTACGTGCAGTAACTCTGAATACATACTTTCATGTGTCATGGAACTGAACAGGTACGCAAACCCTCTTATGATAGAAATTTATCCAAAATTTTAGTGAATCCCTATAGCGCCAGTGGGTATCGATAGATCACCAGATACCGGTAATGATTCTTTAACATTGCCTACATCAGTCCCGGAACTGGCTGTTACTGGCCTTGGTTTTTACCAAGCGATCTGAAGTGTCTAAGATGTGTGAACACGTAGGAGACGCATCATTATGCCCAGCACCATAACGACTCGCTGGTGACGTCACCTAGACCGGTAACGAAGGTTTGCAATTAACTTGCATAGGTCAGCGAACAAAATACGACCAAGAATGGCCTTCCGACTATAACACAGTTAAGCTAAATTTACAAAAGGTTTCCATTGAAATCAAGGGCCGTCATATCCGAAGTGCAACAGCCAACGAGAGAGCTGAATCAGTCAAGAAACGGAACAACAATGGGTAGAATTAGCAGTCACGTGGTCATTCGATCGAAACTTGCCGAAAGGTTGCTAGGGTTGAAAAATGTTGGCAGTAGACTGGTGAGTGCACCATAAGATGAAGCACAATCGGTAATAACGTCACATTCTAACACAGGCGCATTAGTGCGATTGTGCAGCTGCTTACATTCATCACATTATATGTGGTGAATGACATTTTTGTCAAATCAACAAGAAAACCCATTATCCTAAGACTGGTACCTGTAGTTGGTGTATAACTGAATTCGAGCTTTTCTCCGGTATCATCCAGTAATAGATTGTGTCGTTTTGTTCGAGAGGCGATGGACGTAGTTAAGCTATATCAGAACCATTTGCCATTAAAACTATATTATTTGAAATTAAAAACGACTCGATAGTCAATTGGACAAACGTTTTAAATGGAAGCATATGATTTGACGAAACCCACCCAAACCCAGGTGACGCCTATCGTACCAGTTTCATCTGAGATCGCTTTTAAAATTGGTCGTTTTGTACAATCGAGAATGTAGCCTGTTTCGGATTGTGAAATTCATCCCAAATGTTTGCTGTATTACTGACTAAAAAAGTAATGAACCAAGGAAATTGCGAATTTCTTAAGGCGTGTCCACACTGTATTCAATGCATAAATTCGAATCAGAGACCGTGAATGTATCAGCACAGCGAGAGTGGAGACCCCGATATTCGAGCACGTTGCATATCGCTAGTATCAGCATGAGCTATGAAAGGAGTCCGTACAGTTTCTAAGTTTTAATGTCAGTGATGGTAGGACTGCTGTTTCATTTAATCTAGACACCCACACTTCTATCGCTTACTATTATTGGTATATTTGTGTTCTTCTAGAGAGTCTAGCCCTCAGAGAGATCTCTCATGTGGTCCCTGATTGTGTAGGCTCCTTTATACGCATACACGCGTATATAGAGTGACAGTGTAACAGTGACAAGTCTAGCTGCTGGATACAATATGGACCATATCCCTTCTGACTTCAGGGAAAGTGTGTCGGTATATTGTAACCCTTGGAGTTGGTCGGATTGTAACCTTCCCACGCTTTTAGGTTCGTATGAACGTTTAGTACGGTCTATGTTCTCCAGAATTTCACTACGACGCTATAGCTTTCCTGCTCGATAATCTCGGTTTACTCCTGAATTGTTTAAAATAGTGATTCTTTTCTGTGGGACCCAGTGGGTGAACGAAATGCAAGTACAATTTAGAGGAAGAGGTATGCCACAAGATAGTGCTGGATTGTGTAGAGGCAAAATGAGTTTGATTTCACACCCTAAATTTAAGTTATTACTGGTTCGTTCTCGGGAGAGTCCACAACTGGTAGGTTCTCTCAGATGATCGTCCAAGAAACGGGTGATTTTACCGTGATGATACAAATCCTATGCCTCTTTCATTTGGATAAGAAGACAGGTTACTCCACTAGAAGTTTCCCACTCTGAACTGCTGTGAATACGAGCCCAGTGAGCTGATGGAAGTAACAGATGCACAAATCTCAGGAGTTCATGCACTGGTCATGAATTAGATGAACCAGTGTATAAACCGTACGTGGTTAAAGGCAGTATGTATGTATAGGCTATAGTGCTTATACAGAATGGTTGTAGTTTGCAACAGTCACAATACCTCTTCAATGGTAAAAAACGTGGATTCCGTGCTACGGTGCAGTACCGAGAATCTATCAAAGTCTGATGCATGAAAACTTGACTTAAATGAATCCAGTTATTGTAGTCCACGCAAGTAAGTGGAGTAACGGGCATTCCCCGAGTTACTGCAAACCTTAGGGTCTCCATCATGATTCCTTTCTATCTAAATTACAAAGATATTAGCAGTAGTTGGGGTTTACGTGTATGATCGTAACTATCACAAACGGCACAGTTATGACTGACAGACATATCTGCATGTATAGGCGAGTACTTGACTCATCGATTACCACAGTGAGTTGAGCAGTAGACTGAACGAACACCACGAACACCACCTATCGACTAAAGTTGTAACTACTCTGGTTTCAAGCATCCGACCGAAGAAGGCGATTGATTTCCCAGATCGAAAACACAGAAGATGAAAACTCAACCCAGTCCAACGGTCGTTCATTGGACAGGTTGACTCAAATTATTTAGTGCAACTGTGATGCATAAAATTTGACCGCGCCATTTACGTTTGCCGTTCATCGGTTCACCAGTGAAATAAGAATATTCATCATAGACTATGTGGGAGAATATAGGATGCACATGAATTGGCGGGGTTTGAAGGCCCCTAGAGAAGAACTGAAACACGAACTCCGTTTTGGTTGGTCAATCAAACGAGAAAAACTTGCGCATTTTTCTGAAGGTTAAAATCCGGTTGTTTTGCTTCCTCCACGACGCAGTCACCCCATTCAGTAGGTGCCTTTCGATTTTTCAGTGTTCGCTCTTGAAAAGCGGGATAATAAATAGGGGCAACTGAAATTCAGCAGATGGCTAAATAACCTTGATACATACAGTGAGCACGTTAATCATTGACAGCCATAAACTATAGTGGTCACAGAAAAGACACAATGAGTCAACAGCTTTGAGGTTGCAACTGGATTCTTTATGTCCATGAATTTAGTGTATAGTCTGATACAGTTTGCGGAGTAGGTAGGTAGGTGGGTTAAAGCGTAGTAGTTTATTGGGTTAGCCTAAATGGCATGTTTGGTCTTTTCACCGTGTACACAAGCACACACTGCACACACTCTGTAGAAGAAAGAGTTACTCTGTCCATCAGCTTGTAAGTCATGGTAGTCCGCACACATCGGTTGTCTTGCTTAGCGTACTTATGCTCTCCATCATATTAATCGATGTGCCATTAACATTGATCCAGGTTTCAATTGGCTGGTTTCGGTCATCAGGTTTCTTCACATATGAGGTCAGTTAGGATTGTTCGTCAACCATCTAAAGGACTCCGAACCGTGTATCAAACAGACAGCCTACTTGAGCAGAACTCCCGTTACGTCATAACGTCGTCACAAGGTCATCACTGTTATGTCCTCAGAATCAATGATAAAAGTACTTTTCAACTCCTTAGCAGTTTCATCGTCGTATATCTCATGTCGGTTAAGTCGCAGGCCAAAAGAGTTCAAGCAGAATCAAGCCTACACTTTGTCTATAAATGGTGAACCATTCAGCTGAGGAATGGCTGATTAGCATTGTGTTATTGAGATGACTCTCAAGAAGGCAATAAAGACGTCCAATTGACCTATAAGAAGCCACCATTCTCAAAAATTTGTCGTAGCTGGATATCAAGGCAATGTGAATTAATAGATAACATGTCGATGTATGAATCCCAATTGGTAGATGTGTATCGATTGAAGACTTTGAAACACTAAGTCTCTCCAATCTATTTAACAAGATATAGGTAACAGGATGTTAACAGTTCACTGCCTTTCGTCAATCCACAGCATAAACGGACATTTATGGACAGTCAGAGATGAAGAAAATGCATGAAATTGTGTGACACAAGGCTGGGCTTAGGATCAATTCCGTGGTCCACTAGATGACTTGAAATGTTGAACCAACTTCCGTGCACATTTGTTGCTAAGATAGACATTCAACTGATGACGTACTCAGAAAACAAATAAGAATTAACCATACATACACATTGCTGCTCTCTGCTGCCTTATTTTAAACGCTATGATTTAGTTATCAGACTTTTGAGCAGAGTAAATCGCTTCGAGTCCCTCTTTCGTCAAGTACTGCGTATGTCTCAGAGTTGGCATACGTTCAGAATGCCACAATAAGTGCGGTGTGTTTCATCATTAAAGTGTTAGTGCGATGCTCAAACGCACTCTCAACGCAAAGATCCTTCCTCTTTCTTAAAATCTTAATAAAAAGGCTTCAGGATAGACGAGATTAGCGGAATCGCATACAAAATCGATAACTGCACCGTTTGTCAGCATGCCACAACTAAGTTCGGTGTCCTCTATAGAGGAAGCTGGGCGCACTAAATTTTCACGTGTGCTGTAGGGTGAAAACAATAGTAAATAACCATTCAGCTGCTACACCCTTTCGGTGCCCAGCTTCCATCCCATCCGAAGGAAGCACAAGGGCTGAGATACTGCCAGAATGCCCAAGTCTGGACAAGAGCAGTCAAGGTGCCGGGGTTGGATTCGAACCGCGAGCCTTCCGGTCAGTAAGTTCGCGCCTTATTAACTGAGCTACCTCGAGCTCGAGCTGCAAACAGAAAACGAGTGAGTGAATTGATCAGATGATAGAGAAACTGGATGGACGGTTTTCCACGTAACAGTTAGGAGCTTTCGACGGTGCTGCTTATCGCGCATGCAAGCAACACACATTCGCACAACCACATACTTTGCACACACACTTCCCATAAGGTTACTGAAAACTCTTCGATAGCCCACAACCGGCTTCGCCCTTCTTGGGGCTCATCAGGTAGACGCAGTCTCCGAGTTTCTGCCAACCTTATGGTCTGCTTGAACCCAAATTGCACGAAATTCGACCAATGCACTCATCTGCATACCAATTTGGTTTTGACGAGAGACTCACCTGGAAGCCAACCGAATCCCTCATTAATTATGTTCTACTTCAACTGCACCAGGCCGCCTGTTTCAGTTGGTACGATATTCGAGATATCGCATTGTATAGACGTGGTACACTGCTCATATCTCGAATATCGTGCCAACTGAAATATGAAGCGGCAGCATATTCAGTTGAAGAAGAACACCATAAACGAGAGATTCAGCTGGTTTCCAGGTGAGTCTCCTTTCAAAATCAAATTGGTTTGTAGATGGGTGTATTGATCGAACCGCATACTTGTTTCTGTAAATGTATTAGAAATAAATGTGATATGATAGTATTCTGTCGGATCTACATCAACACTAAGGGCTTACACGCTCTGCTGTTATTCGTGGTTTACCAAGTATGAGCAGTCGTCCGGTAGTTCAACGATTTATGATAAGAACGAAGCTAGTAAACAGTCCGTTTTTGTCTTCTTGGATAATACGCCACAAGTTTCCGTGGTACCCAAAGGAAATGATCTGCAGAATAAGGGTGCATGAAACGAGGGAAAGTGAAAAACAGGCGTTGATGGGTCACAAAGTCAAACGAGTTACATCAATGTCAAACAAGTTTGTGGGCCAACTTAAGTTCAGAGGTCGTACAAGTCTCTTTTGAGGGCCAAGTTTTGGGTCAAGCAGCCGGATTTCGACTGTTTCTGTAATCGATAATAGTCTGAAGAGTACTGCTATTGATCGACCCAGAAAATTTTGGTGAGTCTTGAGAAGTCTACTCTTTGTCTATGATGTGGCTGGTTTCGGTCAGATATGACGCGATTGCTTCCCCGAACCACCATGCAGGAACCGGACAGGGTTCAGCCATTCTCTCTGACAAGCAGCTTAACGTACGGCCAACATACAATACCCGGGATGAGTATACGAATCGCGACACACAGAAGCTAGTGGCAGAGCTTGGTGGTCTGTATTTCAACTAGAACCGGGCAGTGGGGTTGGAACTGAGACTCAAGCACAGACTAGCGACCACACACGCCATATCAATAGAATGTCTTGGTCTTCTGACAACTTGCACAGCAACCTCGGCTTCTTTGAATGGCAGGTTTAGGTACAGATGTGTTCCCTCATATGAGTGTTGTTTAGTTCGCAGCCTCGTACATTACATAAATTTGAGTATGGATCGTTCTGGATATTCGTTGTGCGCAAATACATGTTCTATACATCCTATAAACTCCTTTAAGCAGTCGGGGAAATATATCTTTAATGCCCTCTAAGTCAAATATCTGATTAAGTTCCGTCGTTGCTGCAACGGAACAAAGCTATCCAGTTGAATATATTGGCCTGTCTACGTTTGTTTTCTATGGAATCTATGCTGTATGGTTCCATCGGCCTTCATCAGAGTGCCAAAATCGATAGAATTTATCTGCCTGTTGCACTCAGGTTCAAGAATAAAACTTGGTATTAGTGGGAACTGAATCGAAGCTGTATAACTAATCGGTTAAACCGATGTTACCAAGGGCACGTACAAATAGCTAATGAGTGCCCAGCGAGTGCGTTCAGTCGTTGAGTTACAAGTTTGCTCATAAACAGATCTGCCAGGGTAGACCCAAAATGGATACCATCGCAACTTCGTCTTTCTGTTGATCGGTCTCATTACTGAGGCTAAACCGAGCAATTTATGCGCAAGGCGGTAATAGTCTTTTGTGGTCCTGGATGGGAATGCGAACATCGCCACTGAGATCAATTATCTCACGAACGGTTTTTGGTGAGTCGTGCATTGTAAACAACGACACAATGTCGACAGAGAACATGTGATGGTTATCAAACCTTGAATTTTTGAGCCGGTTTAACGAGCTGCAACGTAGCTGTCAATCCATGCGTTGACACTATTCCTCTAACTGGTTCTCGCACGCTAGCGGAACATTCTACCCATACGTGATAAGGATAGTCTTGAGAGGTAGACGGAACTTTTGGGGATGGCACAGTGGTGTATTGTTGTGCTAGTGGATCGAATACGCTCGAAAGTATTAGCATCAACAAATCGTGATTGTTTAAGCCGTCGTAATATTTTAGGTATTGCTTTTTTTTATCTCAGTCACCATTTCCTTAAATCACTCTTCGTCCAACAGAACCTTATTCAATTTGTCAATATATTCGGCCCTATCCAAAAGAACATTTCCTGGTCCTTTATAGGGCATCGTGGTTCTTCGACAAATGTTTTAAAGGATCGAAGAGACTTGGCTTGCGAGCGATATACTGACGGTACTAATTGATCAGGTATACTTCCGCTGTCCTACATTTTGTTCTCAGGAAGGTACCAGTTCGAACAACTGATCATATAAACTATCAAATTGTTCTACAAGCTCAAGCTGGCTGACATTATAACGGGAACATCAGAATTTTGAACCCACGCCACGCCTCCAGTAGTGGTGTCCAGCGTTAACGACGAAAAATTGTTCACATACTTTCGGGATTGGATTGGAAATTCGTTTGCGATGTCAGGGGATCAAGCTAGCACCAATTCCTTTGACAATAATGAGTTAAAACTATGTATTGAAGCCAACAAAAATTCACGTACGCTATCCGCCAAACCTGTGTGCGTCCCAGTTCAAGAGTGTTACCTCTAACAATACGTAGCAGCTGAGTGCGGTGTGTCGGGTTGATTCGATTTCTGTGAAAGATTCGGAAACTGGTTTTGCTCTAGACACTGGCTGAGGACAGTTTTGACTTGGCGCTATGCCTCAGTTATATCTTAAGTTCCTTTAGCGCACGGAGGTCTTCGGATTGTTTCAGAACGAGTATCCGCGGAATTCACAATAAGAAAGGTGGTGCCGAAGGAAGCTCGTTTTCTGTGATTGGTGAATACAACATACATTAACATAACATTTATGGAAAATCACATGTACAGTTAAACGAATTTACGGGTATATGGGTGGCCATTGAATCCATTTCAGATAAGTCATTCATCATACTGATTTCACTTGGCCTAACGAAGGTTTTTGAAGACAGATAAACACTTGCATTATGTGTTGTCAGCAGCAAGTACAGGGACAGTCTTCATCATTAAAGTGACCAAAACGATGATCCCTCATAATATCCATATGCATGCGGACTTTCTGGGATTTTGCGCTGTTTTTATGTTGGGTTCGATGATCATTTGGCTGGCGTTAGTGGCACTCCAATGTGTTTTTCAATAGACGAGAATTTGTAATTCCGGTTTATTTGTTGGCAAAATGGTGGCATGTAGAACTATTTATACAACGGATCTAGAGAACACTAATCACACTTGACTGTGGAAATCAAGCTCTACTAGGATGGGTATTTTGCTGTTTTCACCGACATTCAAGTGAGACCCTGAACATCAAGAAAAACCGCAGTCTGGACGTGGCCTAAGAACTGAAGTTCAGCGTTCGCGAAATACACTTATTCGCACACCAATTTGGTTTTAACGGAAGACTCAGCTGAATCCCAGATGAATCGTTCGTTTTTGATATTCTTCAACTGAATGTGCTGCACAAAAGCCGTTTCGTGTTCCAGTTGGTACGATATTCGAGACACTGAGTTGTCAGCAGCCTTGTGAGTAGTTCCATCCAAGAAAATAAAGTTCATTGTGTTGGCGAAGAAGAGATTCCTCACCAGAAAGTGACCTGATTGATCGCGAATGACCGATACACATGACGGAAGTCAGAAACGGCAACGCGCGATGGCAATTGTTGTGTTTGGTGAACTAAATCAGTACAGGAAACTACGAGCAGTTATGTCGCATCTTCAGAATTCAACCAAGTCTTCCCCCGAGAACCATCGTCTGGGTATCAGTACAGACTAGTTCACGCATGTGGGCCAAATGAAAACAGGTCAAAGGTAATCACATCTTGGTGATTAAGTAACGTGATGTGATTGCCCAACGTGAGTGTTAGTGGTCACGACTGAGAGAGGGTGAGCGACTTTGTTAGTCAGCAGGATAAACGTAAAATTTTGCTAATGATTGGTGACACAAAGCCTGCATTCAGATGGTGCTATCGCTGTTCGGATTTTTTTGTCACCGAACTGTAACATAAGCTCCTCTGACCGGAATGAAATCTGACGATATCTCGAATAAATCGTTCGTTTGGATACTAAGCTAAGCATGTTAGACGTTTTCGAACTGGATATACAGATCGAAAGCGGTCTGATAATTCAGATGGCTCAGTCAACAAACTATCAAAATCTTTTCCTTGTAATGGAGAATTTAATTCATGAACCGGAAATATCAGCTTTCAGTGTCAACAGACGCTCTCAGAGATTAATGACCTTCCGTCGCGATTAGGCAGAAATGGACCGAGATGGCATGAGAAGGCATGATCAACGCCTTGTGAAGAATGCTGCTTACAGACTTTCATTTTACTCAACCAACAATCTACACTGTCGACAGATCCCAAGAAAGAGGTTGACCACCGATTTAAGCAGGACAGCTAACTATTTATACGCTCGCATATGTCCACATTTTGTCCCCGCTCAAACTGACACTAAAAAATCACACGCCATTTTCAAACTATCCGAAATAGGTCCACTCTTAAAGATTGATAAAATTACTTACAAGCACCAAACCTAGAAGTCACCCTTTAAACCAACTACTTTCCTGAGTACCACTAATGGTGTAATATCGGGCTCATCCTCGCTTACCTTGTGGTCAACAGCATCTCACGTTCCTAAAGTATGTCGGATTACCTTAATCCTTACACGTTTATGCAGTCAGCTCCAGAAGCTGTGTGAGCTCGGGCAGATTGGGGGGGGGGGAGCCGAGCTGAAATAAAGTATGGGAAAGATAGCACTGCGTACACTACTACTCGCAACCAAGGGGTCGATTGTTCCAAGCGGCATCCTTGATGACCGTAAAACGAAGTTCGACTGGTAGGCAAAATAAGTGGGACTCAGCCCCGATCGACTTTCATAATGTCGTTAAGGTTTGGGCTAGTACAGTTCTTGTGCTTATAACTCTATCTAATGTGTCCAAAAAAGGAAATAAATGAAAAATGAACGCGGCGAAGTCTTATGAATATTTAGTCTTGTTTCTCGTGTTCTCAACCGCAGGTGACTGAAATCTGTACTATCAAGTTCGACAATGTCGCGCGTAATATTCAGAAGTGCGATCCGGAATAGCAATAGGCAACAGAGCGATAGAATTTAAGAGGTACCGCTTTCTGATTACAAAAAAGATCGATATTTCCGTCATGACTACTGTTGCTCGCATGGACAGGCCAATAGGTTGTCCAAATTGGGTTGCAAGTAGGGTCGTTCGGTGGAAAAGCAGCCACTAGTTCGGACATTTGAAGATGTGTGGTTGTTGAGTAGACGTAAGATCGTCACATCGGTTCGGACAGTATACTGAGCACTGGAGGTGATCAGCAGTGTAAACGAGCATTTCAACGAGGAAAATGAGAAGCAAACAGAATCTTCGAGTATTTCTGCATATACCTCACTCCTCCGAAAAAAAGCATATTCAGGGATGTTTGGATACACAAAGCGCAAATTGCAACCACATGAAAAAAGAACGATGCAGCGTGTTAGAGCAGCTGTCGAAATGGACGCACTTTGTCGTTGAGGTGCGGAGGGAAAATGGAGCAAATGGCATGCACTACATGTACAGCAGTTAGTAGGTGTCTCACGCTTTCACCCAAGGTAGCACCGCCCAACATATGAATCTTGTGATTCACGCTTAGAACCCCTTGAGTTCGGATGGCGTTATAGTACACATCAAACAAACAATCATGAACTACAATGGCTCACCTCCCTACTCTTTCAAGACTTCACTTGAAAATTTGACGCGCTTGCGTCCGACCAATGACCAAAGCAGAGTGCTGCCGAGGCAAACGATGCGGTTATTTGCTGCAATTCCGCCTCTTGATACGCAACCAAAGCACAATTAACCGCAAAAAACAAGATACGTATTTCTGACTTGAGCAGCTTCGTTTTGGCCCTGAGGCGCTTCCAGCTCAAGAGGTGACCGTCTGGAGAGTACTGGATTGGTACGCCTTCTTCTGCACAAACCGCAGTTGCTATGGTTCGAAAAGAGTGGAGCTAGGACCCAAACCTGTTACAGTCCTGTGCAATTTCGAACTCCGCGGAGGAGGCCTCATAGGTGCGTACTCGGGATTTCATACCGGCGTGGATTAGATAATATCGACAGTTTTTCCTGATCCACAGCGGCTCCCTGGTCACTGAGCCAAAGGCTTTCGTGAGGTTTACGAACAGGCTGTATACCAGCTGGTTACTTTCCAAGCATCCTTTTTACAGCTGATGCCAAGATAAGGTCTCTCGTGCTGTGTCCGGTTCGGAAGCCATATTGCTCTTCAGGAATATTTTTTCCAGAATATCAGCGTTCTGGTCATTGAGTGGGATTCGTGCCAGAATTTTTCTTTCAGTGCAGAGAAGACTGGTCCCTCGATGCGTGTCCGTTTTCTGTCGGCTTCCTTATCTTTTGAACCCTTGGCATTCTTGAACTCTTATGGGATGTTCTCCGTCTCCCAGATTGTGCAAAACCAGTCGGAAAACTTGTCTTACAGTATTGATTCGCCTAACTTGTAGTCCAGTTATCGCTCTTCAGCCTTCGCAATGGAATGGAAATCCCCATTTTCACAGGGGCTTGGAATAACTGTTCAAGATAGCCCAAACTTAACTCTAGGGCTTTAAATATAATTAGACGAACCTTATGGCTGTACGGTAGTGAAGCATCAGTGTCAACAATGATGTTGCTGTCCCTGATGATGATGACCCGGTTCCCGCTGTCTCTAATACTGGCCATGGTCATTTCCTCTGAGAAAGCCCACATGACGCCTCGGGACTGTTGGAGCGACCGATGGTCCATCTGGCCCTCTGTTTGCCACCACCAATTGTTGTTGTGGAATTTCAGCAACCTCGTACTTGATTTTGCCGGATTAAGATATATCAGGATTCGGAACCAACGGACGATTTTTCACCACCTGGTCCCGAGGCTCCCAATAGTATGTGAGAGTGACTGACACAGTTGGAACATGTGTCGTGGAGACTGTCAAAAGGTGCACGGCCTTGGTGTGAGGGATCCCATGAAAAGGTGGTCACATATAACGGTGCGGTTATGTTCCGTGCGTGGTAGATGTCTTCTGCCCGACAGAACGAACCTCCAACGAATTAAAAGAATCGCTTCCACATAGCGGCCTTCAATGATAGTGCACCCTCAAACTGGGCAACAGACCTGCTACTCAGACCTTACCTTTACCTGTCTTACATCGTGTCTAAGGAATGTAGAGAGAAACCACTTAGAACAAACCCAGCTTTCTCAAGCCTGGTTATCCTGATACGATCGTTTGAGATGTCTACGGTGTGCGCGTTGTGCTCAGTTTGAGGGTTGGTTGCCCCGTCATTGATTGGCTCACCCGTCGCAGTCAAGTGACCCCTGCTATGTCACAAGGTTACAGATGATCGAAGGTTTGGAGACGTTTAAGGTCTTCAGGACGCATGGGCCAAGTGTCACAACCATAAAGTAAGAAACCTGTTGCAGCTGCTTTGTATATGCGGCCCTTCAGCTTCAGTTATATTCATTTTTGACGCCACAGATGATACAGTTGACCAGCTGCTCCAGTTTCACAGCACTCTTCTTCGTCTGAGAACGTGCACAAGAGTCAAACACTCGTTTGAAGTAAAGGGAAACGGTGATTGTTGATCCGCGGTATACGTGGCTCAAAAAGTTGACGTAAAGATGCGCTTGACACACTCCTGCCCCCTCATCATCATAGCAGACAGCGACAACAGTGTTGATACTGATGCCCCAATGCCGTGCAACCAAAAGTTCATTTAGTTACTTAGTTATTTAGTTACTTAAAGTGAAAAAAGCAGAATGGGTGAGCAAGAGACCTGATGGTGGCCCATTACAGGCAGTCTGAGGTGCCCGTACCTCCAAGTGCTCAGCAGGACAATCTGGATAGACACTGACGCCACGAACAACACTGACATTGATTAACGTCCATTCCATGCAATGTCCTCATAAAAGCGCAAGGGGATTACGAGGACCCCACCCTGAAGGGAACACTATACTAACAACACCTAAACTGTTCGTAGTCTCTTCGGCACCATTCTACCAAGGCATACGTTGTCCACCTCGCAGTCTCCGTCATACTGGAGGAGGCACGGAAAACAACACTAGTCCCGTTGGACGATGTTTCGGCATGCGTAGCACATGACCGAGCAAACCACAGTTGGTGCTGCTGCATGTTTTCCTAGACTGAACTACCCTGCTGCTCTACCAAATACCCATTTTCCTCGATGCGAATTCGTTGACGAAATCCAACACGAACAACGCTTCTGGGACGTTGGTAATTGAAAACTGGAAGAGGTATTGCGTCATCCGTCCACAGAGGCCATGCCTCGCAACCATACAACAATACAGTCCTTACTGTAGCCTGGTGCACGCAACCCTCGAGGCCCAATAGCAAGCCTTTTTTGACGCCGCTTGTGACACAAGTTAGCAAATGTGATTCGGGCCTTGAGGGTTCGTACACTGACTTCACCAGACACACTTACGTCAGGGCTAATACAAAGGCGTGTAATTCTCCCGCGCTTCTCCTTGAATTTCAAGGGGCAAATCCAAAGACCGCACGTTCAGAAGCATGACTGCACTTGGAAGGTGCAAGGCGCATGCTTTACCACCTGAAGGACAGTAACGACGTGGTCGACGCAGCCTCCACGCGGTTCCACTTGATTCTCCCGGGTCAAGGTTTTGTGTACCACATAAGGCGATGAAGAATCAGTGACGTCGGAAGCCTTGCTACAAGAGGAGTCAAGCTGATACCTCTGTGGTCACTGAGAGTACCTTTTTTGAACATGGGCACTATTATGGACTCACCTCAGTTATCTAGGATAGTCTATTCCTTCCAGATAGAAGCAAATATACTGGATAGGCACTGGCTCGGAAGCTTCGGAGGCTGAAGAGGGCTTGATGTAGACACTCTAGGTTTCTGTTAAACGCCGACAGTCTGGATTGGAGGTACCAGGTGGTCCACTGAAATGTTGTCCAAAGTGCTGTACCTAACGGTCTAAACGTTCTCTTTTGCTGGGTATCAGAGAACCGTTTCGGTCTCCGATGGTCTCGCTGACAAGAGGCATCTGTGGACTAGTCGAACGAATCAGGCGGAACAACCAACGGACGTTTGCAGCAGTTTTCACACCTCCCATTTCTTCGGCTTTTCGGACCCACCAAGCTTCCCGGTCTGCGCGGACAATCATTTTCACCTAGTGTCGGATGACACGTCGCGTTGAGTTGTGGTTGCAACCGATGGGGAACTATCACCGGGCCCCCAGCAATGCCACGGTCCTGCCAGGGATCCACTACTTGGATGAGGTTGGTTGACCTGCACCGCATTGAGCAGCGCTTTGGATACTTGTCTTGTGACAGATAACATCAGACCAGCAGGTAGGCGTTGGGGGAGCTGGTTCTGATACCTGTGTCTGATGTCTGGGTTGTCACGGCGCAGACAGGGGAATGACTGGGGTCCCCAGCAAAAGCCTTTGGCTCAAAAGCCCAACAGCAGGCCAGCAGGGGGGCCCGTTTACCACTCCAGAGGTACATGTTCTCTAAGGAACAGGTATGTTACACCCGGTTTTGTGGATTAGCCGAAGCAAATTGCGTGCACCCCCGAACGAACCGACCTCACCATTTTCTGAAACTTCTTATCCCACCGCGCCTCTGTGTGTACAAAAGCTTTCTGTAAGCAGACGTCTAGCAAACCATCTAGGCCAGCTAAGCACCGAGCCTGATGTGATAGTGTTCTCGCAGCAAGGATTGACAGTGACAGTTCGGATGTCCAGTGGTCGCTGTGTACGTGTTCGGAACATGCACAAGCATACTTTCCATTGCCGCGCATCATTACTGACGGCGATACGACAGTAATACATACTGACGCTTGACCGTCACACAACCATGAGAGAAAGCCTCAGCAGAGGTTGGACAGAAAAAGGAAGCGTAGGAACTTGGTCCTAGTCTTGGGGAAAACAGTGAGCACGTGAGAGTACAGTGGTTAGGGTGCGAACTTACTCACCTACCGGTTAGTACAGTAACCTTGGCGTCTCGACTGCTCCTGGCTCATGCCAGATGGCATGGCAACTAGGTACCAAAAGATTTTTACAGCCAAACGGGTAAAGTTAAGGGGGACAGCATTAAAATAGACATATCTGAGCATCATGTTGAACTGGGGTGCAATCAGTGCGCCTGACGTCTTATGTGGACCCCATTTGACACAGGTCCATAAAGAAACTCTCTCTGGGCCGTCCGCCTATGGAATGGCAGCATGAACACCACTAAGATCGGTTGTGTGCCATGTTCTACAGGACCCCCGATCACATACAAGCATCGCGCGGGACCCAGCCAAGAGGACGCGAACACCTCATATCAGTTTGATTGTAGTACCTTCATTTCACGCTGCCATGTTTTAGCCTGTCCCTCTCGAGCCTTCCGCTAACAGGGGCTGGGAACGGAAAACAATGCCTTCTTGGGTAGACGGTGGTTGGGCCTACTCAATATATGCTCCAACCACCTTAACTTGATAAGTTTAATATGTTGCCCTAACTATTATGATTCTTTGCCAAGTACGCGCTTGAGTGCCACTTCGTTGCACACCAGCTACAGCCAACCAACTTTTGCTAGGTTACGTAGACACTGGTGATCAAAAGTGCGAAGTCGCCGGATAAGAGGGACAAGCTCTTAGCCACAAAGGACTGTCCTTCCGGCTGCCTTGTACGCACGGTCATTTAGCTTCAGCGAAACTCGTTTCGCTTCCGCTCTTATTGTTGTTTTATATAGCTCAAGTGAAATTAGTTTCTGACGCCAAAACGACGCAGTTTTCGAACCCTACCCGCGCCTATAGATGTTATAGTACAATCACGGATTATGCAGCCCTAAGATATGCGAACCGGTCAGCACACTGAAGTTTTGGGGGCACAAGATAGGGAATCCCAAAGTGAAGTTCTGCAGTTATCAGACAGAACGCATGTCGACATCTCATTTCGAGTACTTTGTGCGGACGAACCGTCAAGTAGCATGAAGACGTCATCCACACAAGTTTAATCTCTTTTGAGATGTGATTTCGACTCATAGATTCATAAAGTGTGCACTCTATGATAACATCCACGATAAAATTGAACAAAAAAAGAAAAAGGGAACAATCCTGATGAGCTCGACTAGTCTTCAGGTGGCTTCTGGACCGGAAGCATGGAAGCGAGTATGAAGAGCTTCAGGGGCAAGAATATTCAGAGGTACTCTATCCAGAGGCCTCCTCTGACGTTAAGGAAAATCGCGATTGTTGGCCAACGGACACGTGCGGCACTGCTCAAGCGCTTGACACAATATAAGGGTATGGACAAGGCACCCCCAAGATCCTGCCCGATGTTCTCGGACTTACGTCTCACGCGGCGAAGATAGGCTTCACAACGCAAGAAGAGCCATTGACCGTGTTACGATAAGCGTGACAGCTACACCTCCACGTTTGGAAGTCAGTTCGGGCACCTCTTTTGAACACGGGTACGGACGCCAAATTTCGTACTCGATAGAGTCAACCAAGCAAAACTCCGCTCGCGAACTGAGCACAACACCAATACCGACACAATCCGCTTCAGTAAATACCGGTAGTGCCAAACGGTAAAGTTTCGTTGGCTATGTTACTGTTTTTGGATCTTGTATTCGAGTTTCAGGAACGCAGCAAATATTTCTATCGATCTACTGTCTAAGATGCGCACAACAGCAGCACGCTGGCTCACTTGCATAGGAACTCGCACTTTAGAAGCTACGATAAAGGTAGGGAGCGGCACTTCTCTGGACGCGTGACTATGGTCGGGTTCAGCAGAAGCCTAATTACTAGGTGGGACAGGAGGAACTCAAGGATATCAGCGATGGGTGTCAGCAGTCGCATTCATTTGCTTAGCCATCCTGTTGCATGCAGCAAACAAGTCGACCCGGCTGGAGGGTTGATATGGCACGGAGGCACGTTTGGTTATATGTGGGCTGAGATACTATAGCCGTGCCCACCCCTACACAAGACGTTTAGGGTCCTCAACCGAAGTGTTTGCCCCAAAAACCCGATTGCAAGGTACCAGCGGTTAGTGGGAAGCCACCTGGACCGTCCTACTTTCAACGAGTAAAGTGCCAGTCTAGGGGACCAGGAGGCTGTTCGTCAGACCTCTATCCATTGACCAAACTAGCAAGAGAAACTCCATGGATGTTGCAACAGTAACTCAATGTGTTACTGAGGTTTGCAAACCGTCGCACCAAGACGATGATATATTTTTGCGACGCCAACCACGAAACGGTTATGCTTCGGGTAGTTGAACAGTTTAGATCCCTGCCCAACCCTCTGGTGTAAACCTAGTGCGTCTTAGTGCCTGTATAATTGCGCAATTACCCCGGAGGACTGCAGGCGCGCTGGAAAGTACAAACACGGTGCAAGCCACTTTTCGGTAGCGAATTCTACACTAATTGGGCTCTGTCTCGCGGTACCTTAATCGGACGAGTTCGATCTCCTAGATACAGGGACCTTATGAAAGATGGGGCTGTCAATGGCGTCAGAAAACATAAGCCTCGACTGACATAGGGCACTCGATGTTTGCTTGCACACTACAACCAGGTAGTAGCCAGAGTTTAGGAAGTTATGGAACTTTTTTGCGTGGAACACAATGAACCAACCGTTGCCAGCCGCGTATATTCATCCAGATGATAGGTTCCAAACCTTACAGTGCATTCAGAGTTAACACAAGCACAGTAGAAGGCTAGATAAATAAAGACTCCTTCCGACATTTTGCAAACGATTCCGAGCACCCTCAACGAAACGGCTCATAAGTCATGATACTGACCAAAACTCACATGGACTCATACGCTATTAGCAAACAACCAAACCTCTAACTGGTCAGTATGAAAGCAGGCAGCGCGGAGGTCGCCCTGTGAATTTCCAGAGGAAAAAGAAATACCACATAAAGCGTTGTTAAACGTGACCAAATCTCGAGTGTAGTTCCATGGGGCTGTACAACATCGGTCCCATTACAGAACGTCCGGGCTAACAATGACACTATGTGCATTCAAGGACAAGGTTGAAATCGTGGACGTTACCCAATCTCTCAGCAAGCCAAGCCAGACGCGCTGATGTCCCCAGTTGCCTTGACATTCCACGATTCATGGGAGTTATTAAATAAACGGGCGTTTTTCTAACCTATGGATTTTCAGAAGTGACGCATACTACGGCCACGGGTCCACCACAAAACGTCGCCAGGGCAAACGATTTCTCTAAATGGAGATCATAGTTTACTCAGTTCCATGATCGATGTAGTCATGGGTAAACTAAAAAGACACGACATAATGACCATAATCACGCCAGCGAAGAGTACGTGCAACACGATGGATGGACAGCTTATATTGGGGGCATTTCTCACCACAACGGCCAACTGGAATACGGAGGCCGGGCCTTGATTGCAAGTGGCATGCATGTGATGTGACTGTTGCCTTAACGACCAAATTCTGTGTCAAGTACATGGCTCAAGTGGAACTGGAGACATATCAACTCTAGACTAAAACGCCCGGAAGCGTCGAAAATTGCAGAATTTCGCCACAGAATGCTCATAGATATCGAATTGGAAAATAATTACTCCGAAGTACAATTCTATTAACAACCAAATGCAGATGGACCGTGACATTACGCGTAACAATGGTGATGGTAGTAATAACGCTATTGCAATGTGGATATAAAATATTTAACCATGGAAAAGGGCAAAAGGTTGAAAAAATTTTCAGTTCGGACAACATACACATAGGAAGGATAGAAAACCCTTCGCGCACACAGATGAATATGAACAAGGTGAAGCCAAATAACGTATCGGATGTGAAATAGTGAGTTTGGTTAACAAATGGCGCACCCGCGCGCGACTAGCAGCTCGATCGCAGTTATGGCTCGTACAATAGCATTGATATACATAGCTCGTATGCACTTATTCGCTAAATTGTGTTCTGGGGATGGAAACATGGGGATATGTATGCGACGGAGTAAGTTGAAGATGAACGGCGCGAGCGCTCTAACTGTAACGAGCACCAACAACAACGCGAACAACCGAATAGACTTGTTCTCTGAGGAGCGTTACAAACCCTGGACACATGGGGAAGGGAATCATTGTAGTGAAGAATACTCGAATAAAAACATTAATGGAAATCAAACAGGGTGAGAACCGGGAATTATTGAGGAATCGTTTCAGGACTGATAGCATCTACGATGGCACCATCTCCGGCAGCTGGAGTCGAGGAGGGCTGCACTGCTGTTTCAGTGATGGCAGGCAGTTTGCTATGGATTTCAGGCTCTATCTGTTCGGTGGCTGGTGGCACGTCTGTAGGGAGAAGTAAATTATTGAGATCAGTACAAGGTATATAAATGCTAAGAAACTGCACTTTTGCAAGTACTGCTTAGATGAACAGATTATTTACGAAGACATGAACATTCCTGCATCACCACGAGAAGTTACCCAATAACGAAGGCTTACCTAAGGGCGCTGTGTGTTTGCTGTCTCCATTTACTGAGTTGAGTGAAGGGACATGGGCAGTTGGAGCATCCTCTATTATGCGTCCCATTACATGATCCGCAGGCTGTTCTGACGGAGTCACTTGTTTGATTTCCAGGCTTGTTGCCGAAGGGAGCTCATCTTTATCTACTTGAACGAACCCTACTAAGAGTTGACCATCCTCTCCTTGAACGGATACAGCTGCTTCAACTTCAGCGCTGTCAGCAGCGGGGACATCTGTTTTTTCGACAACCTCGAAATCTACCGCTTCCGTACTGATGGAAGCAGGGGCTTCATTCACTGATGATTCAGTTTTTTTTGGTGGGACCTCGTCTGGTACTTTTGGGATAAGTTCACTGACTCCTGTTGATATTGTCGGAGTGCTCTCCACAACTGCTGGGGCGACTTCGCTGACTTCCGACTTTTTGGGGGTAATCTCACTGTCCTCGGTAGGTTTTTCTGTTTCTACTAGTGTCATTAAAGAAAACAGCAAAACTTGCCTTCATCGGGCTGACCGTCCACTTTGGCTTTCTTCGACGGTAACTCCTGTGAGTCTACAACGGAATCCCGGTCTTTCGTAGAGGAGCTGGTGTCTAAACCGTTTATCTCTTCAATGCTACCTTCACTCTTGATTTGCGACTGTTGAGATTCTGTATCTTCTGACATTATCTTGGTCGGTTCAGCTGACTGCCGCTAGAATGACAATGAAAAAGATGGGCGGTTGAACCTACCTTACGTCTTGGTGACTTAACAGGAGACTTTGCCGGCGATGCTGCCTGGACAGCAGCGATTCGCGCGCTTGTGCGCCGAGGAGCGGGGCTCTCCTCCGAAGAATGACCAGAGCGTCGAGGCATGACTGAAATAATCATAAAGGACATATATATATATATATATATATATATATATATATATATATATAATGATGAGTATATAGCAGTATTCACCCCATTGGTTAGAAAAATGTGGGTCTAGCAGAAGCCTACGAAAGCAAGATCAATGATGATTATTGATCATGAACAAGACGTACAGCTGAGAGGAGGGTAGTATGCACAAGACAGGATGAACAGTGCCGTACTTATCTCTGCTTAATTTCGTGATCGATGGGATAATGAGACGAACGCTGGAAGGTCTTTAAAACACAGGCGTCCAAATAGCCTCTGAGGAAAACGGTGTTGATCTAGGATATGCAGACATCGTTCTCGTCCTCGAAAAGGCGCAGCTGCTTTTAGATGAACTGACAAAAGTCCTTTGGTATGAATCTCGCACCTGGACATGCAGTTGCTGTCACGCCACTTACCAGTTCCGACTATGGCGTGACAAATGAGGTCAAAGCATGAATCTGCAAGTCTCGAGTAGCGTTTGCTAAATTGATACACCTGTGGCCTGTTCGAGCAGCGGAACTGAGACGTCTCCAGGTGTTCGACAATCGTTGTCTCAGTACCATAGCTCATGTGGTTTGGTGTCCGCGAATCCGTAACGAGATAATTAGAAAGCGAGTTTTCGGTTGCGCAACAGGAATTTCCATTGAACAATCTGCCCAGCCATGTATTGCGCACGCCGAACCATCGTTTGTCGAAGAAAGTGCCCTTTTCCATGGCCAATTCAGACTGGCGGAAGCAGAGAGGTGGCCAACCCTTGAGCTGGCGCAAGGGTATGAAAGAGATTAGGAGACGTCTGGGTGCTGTCGGTGCTACTCGCCTTCAAGGAGACGCTGCAAGATGACTGCTAATCTACGTCAATCGCGTTCTTGTCGTCAGTTTCTATCCAGATTACTTGAATGAGTGTCCGGAGGTGTAGTCACCTCGGAATGATTGTAGTAGACTAGCGCTAAGTCCCTCCCCTGTCCACCTTTATTCTTTTTTCACAATAGGGCTTTCAAATAAATCATGATTGTACGGCAGCGAAGCACGTGTTGAATACTGATGTCATGCTGTCGACGATGATGACTAACCTTAGGTGTCTGAGTGGAGGGCCTACTATGTATGACATTGCTTAATTGCATCTGGCTTCTGCAAGACGGTGAACAGGCATGTCATACAGTATTGGGGCGGCCCCAACTCCACGAAGAGAGTGCACACTACGTGATCAAGAAATCCTTCTCATGGTCACAATAATGAGACGCGTGCGGAAGTCGTACACCAGTACGTCCATCCTGCAAACAAGAAGCAGATCGCCAGACGATGCCTACGTGCAACAGACATGCATATGATATATAATTTCAATTGCTAGAAAGGCGATGTCATACTTCCTCAATGGTTAACGAAACTCTGGAGGGTTGACCATTCGAGTCTCCACTGCCCCTTAGTTCCAACTTGACCGTTTGAGAGGCAAGGGAAGGAGTTTCGAACAGACACCTCTAGTAACGGCTCTGTTGGAGTGAAATTAACAAGCCCGACAAAAAGTGAATGAAACACACCGGGCTTATTGATAACCTGAGAGATTCTAGATGGATCAAGCACCACGTGGCTTAGACGTCATTGTTCCATTGGCTTATCATATGGTCCATAGGGGTTTGTCACACGGCAACTTGGAGTTAGCTAACCTGTCTTAGGACCATGCTCTTGCAGTGCTGGTGGAATTCTCACGAATCCTCACAAACGCATTCTCTGAGCAGACTTCTCAACTTTCTGTGTATCATTCTCAGTAGGTTGCTCATGATTAGTCTTCCTTTTACGTCTTACCCAAAATAAAATTGAAAATCATTTACACTATTCTTTTTAGAGTTCAGAAGTTGAAGTTGCAGTATTGCAACCCATGAACTTTCTGTGATGTAGTTACGCATGCTAATGAACATGCAAATTAGGACGCTGGTAACGGTGCTTTGAACACAAGGCGGACGAACTCAGGCTTGCAGAACTTCGGTCTGCAAGCCTGTGACCCGTATACACGGAACCTGTCCTTCAGATTGGAACCACTGCTTCAACGCGGTCGTCAAGAGGCTCTTTATACCATCTTAGATAAGACTTGCGTCGCACTGACAACCTTGTTACCGCCTTGATAGTTTAATAACTGAGCGTTTCATTACCTACCTCAACCAGTAAATATGTACGGACCTGAAGACCAGGCTCTATCCTTTTTTCGAATTAGAAGCTATCAAAGTCACCAAGGTGGTCATGGCTTTCTGTTGTGGTGCAAGCTCCTAATTGAGAGCGGTTCGAATTCACTCGAGTTTTCGTTGTTTTTGTCTGTACACAACCTGTGCTTCCGCAGGATAGCATGGCCGCCGCACATCTAAGCGGTGCAACCAACAAGTGGACGACCATCCAAGCCAGCAGAGAATTATGCATTCTCCATGATCCGGACATCAAGTCCGATAGGCGATTATGATCGAGGACAGTAATGATTTCTAATTATGGTACGTCAATCCTCAGTGTCACCTGTGCAAACACGGAAATCTGGCTCATGACGGCTTAATCACTACCATCAGCATAGTTTAACCTGTACATGTGTACGGTGGGTCAGGTCGCCAAAGCTTATGGAGGCGGGTAAAGATAGAGAAGGTACAGAACATCTAGAAAACAGCTGGTTGATAACTAGGACAATAGACACAACACCGCTGTTTGAGTGAAATCACGTCGGTGAGTTTCTCTGACCATTGATGTGGTGGGTCTTTGATACCCCAATCCCGCAGACGATATGCACCAGAGCAACTAAGACCTTTTGTGTTATGTTCTTCATGCTTCGTTTTGAGGTTATGCATTGCCCACACTATACTATCTTGCAGCAAACAGACCACGGTGAAGCACACGGACGCGCCATGCTAATTGGCGACACCGAATCAATCCATTAATTATTCAAGCACTTGGTTTGTTCCCAAAAACCATTCGCCGCGCTTCAACATTGCTAACTCGGTGTTTCCAAGATCCGCGTGCGAATACTTGAAGGCGTCGATCGTCAAGAACATGAAATCTTCAACATATATCGGCAAGGTTTCACCACGCTGGGCGCAATACGTGGCGCACTGCCATGTTGTAGACCGTGTCTTCCACCAACAGGTTAATATCACACCACCCCATAGGTACCTAATTTGAAGGAAAGTGGAACGATTTTTCGTAATCCTAGAATCCACTTCAGCAATGCTGTCATTCGACGTGGGGCAACTACCCGGATGGGCAAATCTGTCCGATATCCCTAATGGTTCTGACGTCATGACCAACTTTGGTGTTGCACTCGTCCACCATTGTAGTGGCATTTCACACTGTGCTTACCAGATCACATTATCTAGTGTACTTTGTAGTTGAAGGGAATTTGGATCAAAATGGAAACCCGTGTCTGAGAACGAACTAGGGACTTGAAATACTAGAACACCCAGTCCAAGTACTTGACCAGAAAACACGGCTTTCCATGGTAGACGTAATACATGCCCCAACCACCTAAGCTTGATAAGCTCGAGTCGTAACCTAGAACTCCCGGAGCTTTCAATTACGTACATACTGCAGTCGGTTGACACCCGATGCACTACGGAGATAGCAGCGATTAAATAAGTGAAAACGTTTGAGGTCAAGTTGCATGGTTGGAAACACAATATGCAGTCCCGATAACCCAAACACAGGGATTTGGAAAGATACAACACCAATAACATTAAGGTAGGGAACTGTGGTCTGAAAGATATACGTGGTGATAGCGATGATCCCTAGTGCTCCGTTTATGAGGTGTTACCATAGGAAACAGCCATATCTACTAAGGGCCACACATCCCATGGCAGTGCAAGCAGCAGAACGACCAAAGGGCCTTGAGAAAATACCAAAACAACAATCGGGATCGTTTACTGCAAGTTCAGCGTATGACAGGCTACAGGAAACAGGATTGTTTCAGTCTTAGCGGAACCTCGTATTTGCTTATGCAAGTCCATCCACCCCCTCCCGCCAACCTGTTACCATTCCTAAAATTAGACAAACAATCGTTAGTCAACTCTGCTTTTTTTCTGTACGCGTTTTCAATGGAATTTATACCTAGAAGCGAAGCATCAGTTTTGAACACTGAGGTTATGCTGTCGATGATGATGATGACGGTTCCATATCTATAGATGAGCTGAAATGAACCCACTGGCACCTCTACCTTAAATAAGGTCTGCTGAAGCAACCTCTCTGACAAAGCTACGCAACGGAGGTCATGCACTCAATAACCATCGACTTTTGCCTTTTTTCAACGTACACTGGACATTTCGCCATCCTGTACAAGCTTGGCTAAAAGTCCTCCGGAGTGGACCGCCTATGACAATTCAGAACACATGATCAAGCCACGATTAGTCCACAAAACAAAGCTGATAGGACAGGCTTGGTGGAGTGATGATGCAAATTGAGTCGACCAGCGTCGTCAGCAACAGCTCTGTAGGCGGCAAATAGTAACCACAAACTGTATGAGGTGGATCCAGCTACCAGTTTAGCTCACTGATGAACAATATGGTTCAACGAGAAAAGTGCGTACCGGTGGATCTAGAGGGCAGCGTGTAGTTTGGTGCAGCGGTCAGTAATAGTTTGACGACAGCGATTAGGGCTCATTAGCGCAAATGGGTATGCGACAAATCTCACAAAAGGAAATTCTATCCCTGTACGGTTCACCCTTGTTGTGTCAATCTGTTTCCCAAGAGTAACACCACCCAAGGTCGCTATGATGAGACAAAGCTTGGGGAAGTTTCGTATCCACCTCAGGGAAAAATCTCGGTGCTGTAGCTCACAGATATTTTCCTTGCATGGAACTAACCAACCGACGATATCATCATCATCAGTGACAGAAACAGAGAATACCAATGCTTCACTGCCGTACAACGATGTCAGTTCACCTAGTTAAACTCACAACCGAAGTGGAAGAAATGGAGCAGGGGGACCTAGGGCTATCCTACCATGAACATCCTAGGTGCCTATACCTTCAATCTGGATAGAAACTGACAGCATGAACGCCACTGACATCGGCTAGCCGCCATATCATTCAGTCTGAAGCAAAGTACAGAGAGGGTCAAGTGAATTCCCTCCTGGAAGGCAAGCAGCGACCAAACTATGCTTTATTCCGTTCTGTCACGTCAGATCCTGTTCAATGCCATCACAAAGACCTTATCGCGGTGTGATGGTTCGTGCACCTCCATAATACACTGAGGTATAATGGGAGTGCAAGTGGCACTCACAGACCATCTCGTACGGGGTTGGTCAGTGGGTAGAGGTAGTCTCCTGGTCCTCCAGGTTTTGGGTTCGGACATGCTTGGCGGCTTGCTCCCCCAAAATGTTGCTTGCTCTGACGGTCTTCAGACATCTGCTACCGCTACCCTGCGGGTGAGCTTTCGAGCCAAATACTTTGAGTGAGGACCCTAATTATTCTCCTGCCTAGATCTGGGCGCCCTGGCAGTATTCCAGCCCACATACAACCATGAATCCCACACATATAGTCTCAAGCCACATTGGCCGTCGCGTGTTAACAACCGGATCACCTTACTCGCTGCATAGAGCAGGGCAGTTAAACGAAAACAGGCTACTGCTGACAACTCCCTTTTGTCTTTTCAGTAATCAGTATCGCTATCGACAGCACAACACTCGTGTCCTTCACCGGATATTCGGTTTGTGGTTAAATTAACGCTCATCGGTGCTGCAGTGTTCGATTAAAAAACGGCTTCCTTCAACGCCTCAGGAACGGACCCACCGTTAACAGTTCCAAATCTTCGTAGTGACGAGAGCTCGTTCGGTTCTCACTACTGCGTCAAGTTTGATGAATTTCTAAGGCAACCGATCAAGACTCCTGATGCTGAAGTGTGGCAAACAACGATGTCAGAATGCTTGCCTGCCGATCATTACAACCACCTTATGCTCACCCTGTGGCTTCAGTCACTACTTCTTACATCTCTGTGCAAGTGACAGTTGTTGGTCGCGCAAATACTAATTCATGTTTCCATGAAACACCCAACTGATGAGGGCATGTTGATCGATTCTCAGTAATTTCTGAACATATTTGTCTGACAAAGCCGAAGCCACTATTACATTTATAATGCAATTTTGGCTTCATTCTCCAGGTCAGACGACCGAGCTGGATTGTCACCTCGTTCCTGCCAGGAACGCGCACTATTACTGTTTGGAGTAAAGCCACACGTCCCAGTAGACACGGCCAAACGAAGCATAAATCGACCAACCTCCAAAAGTCGCAAACAATTTATCATCATCACAGGCAGCAACATCAGTGATGACACTGATATTTTGCAGCCGTACAACCACTAAGTTCATCTAATTAAGCTCTCGAGTGAAAAGAATAGTGAGGGAAGGGACCTGGTGCTGGCCAGATTAGCAGACATAAGCAGTCGAGATGCGGAGGTTGGGTCCGAACCACGGACCTTCCGCTCAGTAAGCTCACGCCTTAACCACTGAGCTGTCTCGGTACACAATTACGAACATCGACCGAAACCATAAATAAGGGGGTACTGATGGCAGATAGAATTCAGCAGGAACAATGAAGCATGCAATAATACTGCAGCACAGCTCCCGTCACCACAATGCGCACCTAACGATCACCATCACCATCGCCGTCAGCGTTCACACTGACGCTTCACAGGCGTACAACCACAGAACTTTCATCTCTTTCTAGAGCTCTAAAGTGGACGAATGGACGATGCAGAATAGCGTTGGCCTGTCAAAAGCATGCTGAAGTGCTTGCACATAGCCTACGGGACGGGATGAACCTGGTTTGGGTGGGGTATAGAACGCACAAGCCGTTTGCGAAATTAAATGGCTGAGCTGAGGATATCGTCGTTCTGAGAACACACCATAGTTTGTTGTATGGAAAAGTACTGCGAGGCGGGTGATTCTAGAGCACTCGATCTCAATACTTGATTTCCAGAGTGGTTTTGACCGTGGTGCGGCATGTTCTAAGCAGACCCGCTAACCAGGGTATGTTCCAATTGTTTGCTCAAGAAAACTCCTTGTATTCGAACTTACTGAGAACCTTCGGCCAGTGCCTTTAGTGTCGCTCAGAAGAAAGCCCAATGCCTACATTGCAGATTCCGCTGAAAAGTTGATTTGATGTGCACCGTTCGGAAGGGTAAGAACACAGACAGCTTGGGACTAGAATATGAAGCGATCGCTGTCGTTGCCACTTGCTGGCCAGGGTAAATTCGCGTGGTATTCTCAGTGCCTGCCTCATGCTGAGAAATATTACCGCCTGCCGATGACATCGTTCCGTGGACAGTTTCTACACCGACCACCTACGTCAGCGTCTGACGTGCAAGCACTTTAGATTGCTAAGCATCAAGTGTTACAGCTGAATGATTATCTTTTTAGCAGCATCGTCGAGCCATAAGTCAACTGAGTATGCCGGACAAGCGTCAAGACTGCGGGGCCGGACCTTTGGCTGCGTAAGGACTGACGAAGGAAGCGGTGCTTCAAGCTTCGAAACTTCCGAGACGTTTTTTGTTGCGCGCAATAATGGTAATCTCCCGAAATCGACCGCTGCTGTCGTAGTCGAACGGAATGACAACACTTCCAAGACACATTGGATGGATAGCTGAGGGAAGAGTGAAAGTAACAGTAACTAGTAGACATCGACGAGAAACGGTGCAGACAACAGCCAGAGGTCGTTTTTATTCGGGCTACAGTGATTCTACTTAACAGATGGGCATGGTTGTGCGAGGCAAAGCACCGGTGTTTAATGGACCCAACAGCAGTGCTGTCGAAGACCATGCAAGCCAATTTCCATCCACCGGCAAACCTCTGGGTGTTTACATGTTTACTATAGAGGAGAATGTTGATAGCTGAGGTAGCGTAGATGGTCGTTGGTTTGTTTGCTAAGCTCAGCAATTTGACTGCATGTTAAATGTAATGTAAGACCTCAAATCGGGCTATGGCTTCAAATTTGCGGTTTCTCAACACTGGCTGAACTCTTCACTTCCGAGCAATTCATCATATAAAGCTAGTATAGAGAGGCCCTACACGGTAGACGAACTCCGCAATGGGATGCGTAAACTCGGGCAGTTGGAGGCACGTCCGCAGGCCGCCGAAGTCACTTCCATATGATTGCCCTGGCCTGTATCCATTTCCAGTGAGCACATAAATCGGTGCGTCTGCAAGCTCCACTTAGCGGATACGTTTCGAAGGAAGGGTGTGTTGATTTTTACGGAAACTACTTTCACTTCGTCCTCGCCAGATGGTGAAGGTAGATCTCAGGTCGGTTTGTACCTCGAGTGTGTCAAGCCCTCAGTGACAAACACGCAGCCCGACGTGGATACTGAGAACTCCCATGCGCATTCCAAGTAGCCGGGATAAGGTACATTTAAAAAATAAATTGTTCATCTGTAACACTTTCAGTGCCTAGCTACAATGGCACTCCAAGGAAGCGCGGGGTTTGTGGTACTGCCAGATTGCTCAAGCCCATACAGGAGCAGTCGAGATGTCGGGGTTGGGTCCGGACGGCGAAAACTCTGGTAATTTCGCGCCTTGTCCATTGAGCTATCTCGAGAGCAGTAGCCGGGATACACGAGTCGCATGCTGCGGAAGAAAGCAGAGGCATCTACGAGACAACGCATTTCTGTCACGCGCAAACACTGAAACCAACAAGTCATATTCCCATCTACAACAGACTGTTAGGCTTTGCTGAGCTATGGCCTATCAAACCATGGACAACGCCGCAGCAGGCTTCACGAATGTCAACCGTGGGAAATTAAAATCGATAATTGACAGTAACGTCGGTTTCTTCATTAGGCGTTTGAAGTCTGAGTGCATACTGAGCCCCATTTCGACCATTTACCCAAATGTAGTAGCAAGGAGTCCTCAATGATAGCTAAAACAACACATTAGGTAAGGCATACGACTGAAAGCTCGCATCATAGATCTGGACATCAAATTAATATAGAAGGGTTATGCGCGTTTCGGGAGGAATAACTCGCCAGAACAACAAGCTTAGAAACCAGCAGTGTTATACAGTCCAGTTGCAGAGTAGTTTCTCTGATGGTCGGCTGGGGTGCGAAACAGACATGCTTTGATCGACAGTTGTTTGCGTTCATCTACACTGCTTTACTGAAGTCTACAGTAGAGTTGAGACCCACTCAGCACACATTCAACAGTGACAGCAACGCCATGGTAACACTGGTGCTACAGCGTTAGCAATACGACTCGAGCTCTATTGCGGGACCATACCGCAGCCTGACCGCCGACCACCAAAGGACTTGCTCTGTATAGACCAGAACTTACGCCATCTCACCAGTGTCCCTCAGGAAGCCTATGTACTTGCAGCTGCCCAGGCAAACATCTGGCGGAAATGGCGGTAGAGCCTATTCGAATGTAACCGTGAAATGGACCGCCGTGTCAGAGATCAGCTCACAACCCTGCATCACAATAATTGATAACCGTTCAGCTGTAACACCCTTTCGGTGCCTAGCTGCCATGCCACCCGAAGAAAGCACAAGGGCTGGGATACGAGCAGGTTGCCCAAGCAGAAGTCGAGATGCAGCAGCCAGGTTCGAAACACGGGCCTTCCGGTCAGTAAATTCGCATCATAACCAAATACCTGTTGGACAGATCGTTGGGCTTCTCGAAATCACTAGCACACTGCGAAATATAAACCCTGAAAACTAGGCAGCAAGTAAAAACCTGCTGGACAAAAACAAAACACACCAGGTCTGATTGTGATTAGGAACTGTTGGAGCAAAAAATTTGGTTAGCCAGCTGCTTGTCCACTGATGTACAAGCCGGCCAGTCAGAAACTGTTCAACACTCCCTCCTTTTCGTTGTACAAAATCTGCATCTCTTACGTCCGCAAAATACCCTCTGTCGGTCCCAATGAGAACAACGACAAATTTCCACGAAGGGACGATCACGGGACGGTGTCTATCATCACAAAGAATAAGGCCAAAGGAAAATAGACAGTGAGATCTTCCGACGAACAAGACGCAAGAAAAAACGTACTCAAACCATACAATAGAGCATGCACGATGATCTATTGATTACAGGCATAAAATCAACAAACGATGAAGTGGACCGAGCGAAAAAACGAGAGAAAGCTCACCGACAGGACTTGGCGCCTAAATAGGGACACAGGCTAACACTTGGGAAGACTCAAACAAAGCACTACCACTTAAAAGTAATTTCCGAGACTCTCCGAAACTGTGGCTCATTCAAGAGGCAAACATCAAGGAGATCTTTTATTTTCAGTCAAGCTTCATCAGTGCTTCATGTTTACGTAAATTGTTACGTTTTTTATAGCGCGGAACTTAAAAAATATGGAACATTAAAGCATTATTATTTGGCACACTGCATAAAAATGCCAGTGGAGGTTTAATTTCTTGCACTAAGAAACAAAACACTTACGTGGAATGTAACTACAATTGAATTAGCCGTTCACTCCGAAGATATTGGGTTTCTGGGCGTACAGGGCAACCGCGACGGACGGGTGAGGCCCTTATAAGCTGTGCAACTCCCAGATATTATCCAGCTTTCAAACTCCTACCCAGCCCACTAGGGTAAGAAAAAGAGGGGCAACATATTTCATTGTTGTTGTTAGAACCTCTTCCAGTCTTTTTGGGGAGGCCAGATTCCTTTCATTCAACAGTAACAGGCGTTCTGGTGCAGTGAAAGTGGTAGTTGCTGCGCTATCAAGTCTTTTGAGGCCAACCAAATTTTATCAGCCTCTCCGTACTTCTTACCCACGCTATCCTAACGTCTCACATACTTTTTGCATTGTTTTGTTTCACTTATTTCATGCTTTTTCCGATGTTATCTTTCACTCGTTTTTCCGCTTTTCCATTTCCGCCTTTTGCTAGTTGACAGATGCAAGAAAGGGGTAGCCGCAGCTGATAAGAAATATGGGGCAGCACACAGAAAAAATAGAACAAAAGAAGAGGCAGAGCTTACAGTGCTGTCCAAACGTTGGCTCCAGGGAATGCCTTCACCTTTTTTTACACTATATCCCCCTTGAAGTTTTAAGAAGTAAACGAAAGGTTCCTGTCATGGCACCTGGGGGCAAAGCTATGGCCAGTACCGCGTGCCTTGTGTTTCCGATATACATGGCACGACAACTCGCCATCAGACACTCGGTACAAGCGTGATTTTTGGATGATACCGTCCGGAGAATAAAAGACGGCAATGTGCCCCACCATAAATCGCGCTGCAACGGCTGTCACGTCTTATCCAGTTCTGGTTCAAACGCGGCCCGTGGATCATAATAACATTGCGTGCTCGGTAGTCCTGCTAGAGGATGATGCGCCAGTCAGGAGAGTGGGCCACAAGGGTGGCGCTAAATTTTCTTGTTGACAGTACGAAATAGTCCCTGCATTATATGGTAGACAGATGGTAGATTGTCGAATTCCCGAGAATGCATTAGTCCCCTGACGTCAAATGTTGCTTTTTACCTCCATTACCATCAGTGTCGCCAGACTGTGGCATTAAAGACGCTGGGCCATTCCCGACGTTAAAAGAGACAGAACAAACGTGGAAGTCGAAGCCGAGGGAGTCGTCCATGTAGGGGTAAAGTATAGAGGCAGAATATGGCACGCGGGCGTATGGAAGGGGCCGTTCTGTACAACAGCACGAACGAGGTGTACCGTAGATAGCAAAAATCATGTCTTGACGGAAGAAGTTTGTCAAAATCTTATTTTAAAAATTCAAACGTGACCGCATAACTCCCAGTCCCACAAATATGGCCAGGAGGAGCACCCGAAATGAAGGAACATGAATGGAAAACTGGCAAAACTTTTCACTTCAAAATCCCTGGGCAGATGAGTTGTTTACATTCGTGTCTAATGTCGGGTGGCCCCCCAGTTCGTGTTTGCTAACAAATAACCTTTCAGGAAAAGACGTTCTTCCCTACAGTTGGTGCCGCCACCAGGATACAGATGAAGGTTCCGTGGCCGCAACCTTTTGAGGATGGAAATCTGTGGACATGGCGATGGGCAATCGAAGTAAACGGGTGGGGCCACATGTGAAAAAGGGACATGCATGAACTAGGTGGTGCTCTATTTGTCATAGTTGTGTATTAGAGAATGAAGCTTGGTGGGGAGGACAGAGGCATAAGTAGGCGGAATATGACACCGTGCTTCAAGCTTACTTACCTTTGTAGATAGATCGTGTGAGCTGATGGCTAGCTGGCAGGTGATTCTGGAGGTAGGTCAATCATGTAGAGGAGTGTGCTGGGGCATAAAAAAGGGATCTAAGAAGCCATCAGAGACGGTTGTTAGAACGGTTCCTTAACGCTTATTCGGAAAGTTGGAGAGGAAGCTGAAAAGACAAGTTACCTGTTGAGAGCTACGGTGTACAGCACCGTGCGTTGTGGGACGATGGGTGGCTAGCTGATGTTAACTGCTGCGCAGAAAAAGGTGCCAAATGATTCTGAAAGCTGGACGAGTCTAGAAGGTTCAGAAGCCTCAAGCCTGCAGGTCAAGAAATTAGGAGAAAATGTGAGATACGTGGTCGTGCTGCATGTCTGTAAGATGAGACGAGTTAAGCAAGGTGCACTTAAAGCCTAGGGGAAATGGTATAGGCTCTTCAGAGCGTAGTGTGTTAGGGCCTTCACATCACATGCCTCCAGTGAGCTTCTGCTGACTTACACGCGGGACAGCCTTTTAAGTTATCATAATTGATGCTTTGAATTCATGAGTGTATTTTCTTGGATATATGCTATAACCAGGATGGGCCCAGGCCAGAGGCACACATTCGACAACACAACTTTTCCTATTTAATTTTTCGTATATAAAGGCCAGTTTCAGAACCACGGCACTAGGTGAGTCACCTGCGCTTCTGGAGAGGTGGCGGGCATATGTAGGCACCTGATCGCAACGAATCAGGAAGACACTCTCTGTCTAGGGTGCCCAGCAGCAACATGAGTTTACTATCCCGATGAATACTACCAGATCTACGAGCTGGCGAACCATCTAAGAGTCCTGGCCTCGGGAAACTCCAGCTGTCAGATATTTTATCCGGTCAGAGGAGACTCCAGGCCAGTAATGCAGCAAAATGAAATCAAGCATGCGTTCAACAGGCAGCCGCTACTTGAGGCAAATTAAGGAGATACCAGGATGCAATAACGGTCCCCTCCATCCAACACTCGGCAAGGGTCCTCGTAAGGACGCCAGGGTTGGAGATGGACGGGATCGTTCCTCGAAAAATGAAGGTACATGTTGAGAACTTCGTATCGTAGAAGGTATTGTTAGCAGGTACTTAGGGCCCATAACAGCACATGCAGCTGCAAAAACATATCATACATTCTACTACCCAGCGTCCTGGGTGACTTTGGCGCGACAACCTCTCCCGAAAGCCAAATTCTGCAATCAAAATGCAATTTTACCAAACCTATATTAGGCTTCTCCAATCGATTAGTGTCATGAGTAACACAAGTTCGTCTTTTTGGGGGATTTTCGTGGGTGCACGAGGGCGCTCGTAGCTGCCAATGAACGAGCCCACATCTACTCACGTTTAGGGATGAGCATTCCATAAAAAGCCGAAACTGGTCCACAAAGGTGCTGTCTCTGAGCCCCGTCACTGCACTGCACTCTGCTTAGGCAGATTTTCGCTGAACTACATCTAATCACCATTTATGAATCGACGCATATTGTTTTGTATTCAGGATGATTAAATGACTACAAAGATTGAACCCTCCGATTACGCGAATATCAAGGAAGTCGTCTGGACATCCGAAGGTAATAAACTATACCCCTGTTCACAATGGGTTTTCCCGCACCTACAGTTGTGATAAATCCGGACGAGTTCGAGTGTAGGTACCGGCGGCTGAAGATTTCGATAGTCAGTCCTACTGATTATGTACCCCCGGGGTTGTGGTGACTGACATGGGTCTGTCGAAAACTTTCCGGAGCAGCTTGTTCCCAATTCAGCTGTTGGTCACATTTTATCGCGGCTCAAGCTTTAGTTGCTCGGGTTTATGTTACTCGGTGGTTTAGCTGTTTTTGCTTTAACGGACCAAATATCTCAACAGGTTTAACATGCGGACAGAATTTCCGGACGCGTTTGGCAATGTTCAGTGAGTCAAGTTTTCTTGTGGATGCAAACATTTAAGAATCCCAGCTTTACGGTAGTGCATTTCTCTTTTGTATAAAAAACTGTAAACCCAATTTTTGTTTACAGGAAGACGTTTATGGTAAGCTTTACTAGTGTTGACATCAAAACATGTTTCTACTGCAGCTAACGTGTCATGTATTGTCCGTTTTCCTGCATTCTGCCGCTTTAGCTTGCAGTCACCAGCACGAACAGCGGAACGTGAAATACGCCATAGATAGTAAAAACATGTGTTCAAATAATATTCTAACACACACTGTAGGGCCATTTCACTGTGCACAAAAAGAGGCTTATTCTGGTGGTTACTTCTCCACAACCAGGAATATACTAGACTAGTTAACGACCTTTTGAGAGCGATTAGACGACAAACTATGGGCAAAGTGAGCTCATGTTATCCGTCACCATTATACTGAGGGCCTTTGACGGATTTGTAAATGTGCTCTAGACCAACTCGGCAACTGGCGACAGGCAAAAGTGCTGCCCATCTCTATTCGGTGGGATCTCCAGGACACGTACCGTGTTTGGGCGACCAAATCCATTCCTGCGAAGCCCTAAGCTAGGGCTACATCAATATTCCAGTGGAAGATGATGATGTTTTATAGAGCGGCTCAATTCTGTCCCATTTTAATAGGTTGCGGATGTGTTAAACGTTGATGCCAAGCACGTCAATTCTTGCTTCCGACAACCTGCCTTCTAGAATGAAATCTCAAGAAACCAAGTTCAAGTGCACAGCGCGGACTTCAGTTCAACCGCAGTATATAGCTTCGTAATGAATGAATGACTCGCACACCTGTACGCCTTAGTTCGCTTGTTTCAAGAAATGATGGAAGAAATGTTGTGTGACGTCCCCCATCATGGGTAAATTTGTCCCCTAAATGCTCACGGTCAGTGTGTTCTTCTAGTGTGACGTTCTGAAGCGTCAGGTTAGTGTGAAGAAGGGCGTAACGCAGCACGCACTTACCAAGTACCTGCTGACTGCTCATAGATAAACGTCCCGGATCATCAGCAGTCTATTCCATCTGGTGGCTTGTATGACAACGTGGCGCATTAGGTTGACGTTGAACAGAGGCTGAGTTTTCGGGTTTCTTAACAATCTTTAGATATCGGGGTGCGCAGAATTCAGGTAGCGGCTACAGTTTATTGATACCTAGGTAGGACACACTTAAAAATAGCGGATGGCTTTAGAATGTTTCCAGTCACTACATGGGTCGATAAATCAGATTCGGCTGTTTGCGTGTGTGCAACTGAGCCATGTCAGCAGCAGTACACCCACTAACAACAGCTGCATAATAGCCAAAATTTCTTCTTCAGTGCTGTCTCGAGACTGAAGTTGTCGTATGATCAATTATTGTGCTCTGATGGGGTATTGGCAAATCGGGAAAAGTGTCCAGAGCGCACACAGGTGTAGTCTATTGGCCAAAGTGTGCAAGGGTTTGTTGCATAAAGGCTACGATAGAGAAAGGAGAGTAAGTTTTAGGCAGCCGACGTAGTGTGTCAGACGTGCGCGGTGACGTGCAGTTCTTCGATTTTTGGACGTGAATCAAAGGTAGGACAACCAGAAGCCTACGTGCGATATTCAAGGATGTCAGATGGCGCCAGCGATCACTGATCTGCGCAGAGTACGGGGTAACCCATCTGGCCTCACTAGGTGATGTCTGGTTTTTCTCGACAGTATGTCTAATTGTGGATTTCGTGAGAGCATGCAGGCTTACATCTTTGGGCTCCTCAAACCTCAGCGCATGTGTTTCCCAACCAAAGCCCTTGGCCTAAATGTTTTACCCAGGGCAGTGAAGGTTGGTGAAATACTCGTGGGGTACTTTGAGACTATAAGGAACTTGTTGCTGCCTCTGTTTGAACACCAGCTTGGAGGGCTGCAGGATGGTGTTCGTCTGATCCCAGTTAATTGCCTTAGCTAGCAGGAATAATTCTGTGGATGCTTCTGGCGCTATCCGGAATGGCCTGTTGGATTTGCAATGTAAGTAATCCGCTGCAACTCGATGAGGTTCGATCCCGTTCTATGGGCTACCACCTCGAAACTTCGCCGAATTTGATGTGCCCCACGCTACATGGATGTCACTCTTAGTTCTGGTATGGCTTGGCGTTGATTTTGTCACCCGGATACGGTAACTCTCAGGCAGTCAAGCAGTTGAGTATATTCAACGGGATAGCAGGCGAATAGACGGTGCGTAATTGTCCGCGGCTTGTGGCATGTACCGGCCTTTGGGATTTAAGTAGTCAGCTCTACACTGACGTCAATTTCATGGATGCAGGAGGGTAAATGTATCGCTCACTGGAGCACGCCGATCGGTATTAGCCGAATGGAATTAACTTTCGAAAACGACGGTGTTTTCAACGCTACCACTTTTTAGCTAAGAATATCTACGTCTAATGGGTTTCCTCGCAAGTTTTCTGCATGGATGCTTTGTTTAAGTTAGGGAGTATTCGAGGCCATCAGTTACATCGGATTGCAAAAACGTGAATAGTTGTAAAAAGATATCGCGATCTGCTTTAAAACGTAAATTGCCTGCAATGGGCGAAAGTTTCAGGTGGTTCTGCAAGTGCAATAATTTATGGAACCTACCAAAGCCCCCATTGTACTGGTGGATGCAAAATATAACGGAATGTTACCCCTATAACTAAATGTGGACTTCTGTCTACCGCTCGACTAGGCGGATGCTAGATCATGTGTTTTGGGACCTCTGGAATAGCTTTTCTGGTTAACCGCCGCCATAGACACATTCGAAAACTCGTACTAGGTACCAGGAACATGAGGCCGGAGATTATAGCGACCCCTGCACGTAGGTTGAGTTCTCTGGTGCACCGCTTGATGTCATCGTGGAAGCATTCAGGTGTTGTTTACTGGTAGCATGGCTCACCCTTGCTAAATGCGAAGCACACCAAGTTCTCCATATCCGGCTCCGAGCAGCCGCCAGATAGTTTGCCTATAGAGATGTGCATGGTGAGCCGCCTATCCTAACACCTACCACTGAGCCCAAACCTAAGTGAAGGAGGCTGTCATTGCTTGCAAAATACCGCACTGAGGACTTAGCTGACACATACGACTAAAATGCTGCTGCAGGTCCACGATGCTACATGGAACCTACGTCGATCATAGCGGATAGCCAAGTGAGCTCAGCTGACGCACGCGGCTAACAAGTGGCTAGGGGTCCACGATGCCTAGTCAGCTGGCTGACACGCGCCCATCCATCTCGACTGGGAAATTCAAAAGTCCAACTTTGAAGAGATGTCCTGACGGAAAGCACACGCCGCAGTGTTCATTGCGCTATCGCTGTCCTAAAATGAGAGAAGTATGTGAGTTGGGCGATCAAAATATCGCTATGAGGAAGGCGGACAAACCGTGAACAAAACTTACCCTATGAAGGGAGCACTTTAGCGTTGACAATCTCGTAGACGTCGACCTGATATGATACGCGATCCGCTACACACCAGAGGTCACTGCTACTGGTTGGCGGGTTACAAAGCACACGAAAGCCCAGATCCGCGTCCCTAGACCGTCATCTGGGTTAGGGTACTGCATCCTCATCCACCGACGAAGGGTCGTCGGTCACGGACGTCGAGCCTTGGCGCAGCAGGATTTACCCCTGAACAGTCAACCGCTTAATGATGGCTGTGAAACTCTTGGGTTCCAGCTTCTGAGTCCACCGGACGGTTCTTGGTCATACTGCCACGGTAGACCATCCCTGATTGTGGCTGCACAGCCCATTTGCATGTGATGTACAACAAGTGAGCCATATAATAAGGGACGAATCGTGGATCCGCGCTGCGCAGCAGTTGCATGTCTTAACGGGATTTTTGCGCCAGTATTATGATAAGCAATAAGTCTACTTTACAACAATTCCTAGGGGAGCCAAACGGTGGAATATGTGTCGGCTGTTCACAAAGTGCCCATGTTAAAAATACATGGATGTCATATAATAGACACGTGCTTTCTGATAGCTTTACGAATACGGAAATAGCACATGACATCACAGCCAAACGTTACTCTCGCCACCTTGCACTTATGCCGCCTATTCGTCCATGACTAAAGTCTTCACATGATACAGTTCGCCAATCATCTCCCTGAACAAGTTTACGCGTGGGAGCAAACTGTTCGCTTTCTACAAAAGCACACATAACCGGGCGTACGGTACCCATGCCATCTGTCCTCAGGAAGGTGTAGAGGTTGTATCCACAAGCCAAATATACGTTTCTTTAAAAAGACTCCCAAATCGGTTGACCGCGTGTGTTACATCAATATTTACTGCACCTCGAAAGTGTCTCAACGACGCCATCTGTTGCCATCTGGTGAGGCATATGTGAATATAGTGATCCGTCCCTACTCCAACACAAGTGCACGTCCTGACTCGAGAAGCTTTGCCAGAAACGAAAGCATGCCACCTACCACAATAAAACAGAACCACCCACCACTTACTCCACAGAGAGGGCCGACACTTGCGGCGGTGTTTGTATACGTCCTGAGTGGTAGGGACCTTGCCGAATTCATCGGCCATTAACTGCTGCACTTTACACGGCGGCGTTCCATGCTTCAGCAGGGCCCTGCAGATGCCTAGCCCCTCTTCGGTTAGCGGTCAAATCACCGATCGCATAAAACCTTGGAAACCAGAGGATAACAAGTGACCACGAGATCATTCCCGTGTCTCCTCAGACAAAAACAAACTGGGCAGCCGATGCCTTGTGTACTGTTTGTTATTAGCATATGCGCTAAACGTACAAGCCTCTTCGGATTCATTGACTTTCCGTTGGTTTTGCTGGCCGCCTGCTGCATTTGTATTACACCCACTGATAATGCCAAAAGTGTTTGTGCCTCGATTACATGCTGCATGGACAACAAATACCATTTAGTTACCCTTCCTGTATTAATTTAACACTTTCTCAAATGCCATGAAGGATCAGAACCATACATCGACCAATTTCCCAACAAAATCATCTGAGGCCATACTTGAAAACATGGCGCCGCTACTTTAAAACTGAATAAATTAAGAAGGGATATTAACTAAAACAAATTCCAAAAAACTTATGGTGGTTTCGTGTTTGAGCTCACAGACATCAAACTGCAGCACTTTTTTGTAAAAGTTCTGTTCCATTCACGAAGTTTTTGGAGAAAAGAGCACCTGCCGGCTGGGGATCAGCCTAGAGCACCTCAGTATTATTAAACATGCCCTGATTCGCCACACCCACATATCTGCTAAGTACTGCACGTAGACTTGCGCCGAAGCCATCTGCCTGTTCGGTGTTCTCCAGAATCCCACAAATCTACAAGCGAAGTGTTCAACGGCACTGATTACGCACGCTGCGGTTGAAAAGTAATACTTTCAACCTACTGTGAGTATGCTGGTTAGGCCGGCTGAAAATGTTTTATCAGATAGAATACCCGCCATTCCTGAAGTGCTCAGTGATAGAATTTCGTTATGAAAGGTTTTGTACAATAATGAACTTAAAATAGAGCCCCATGGATAACTTTCATAATTTTATCTAGCGAATGCTCTTAAATCCGCGTAAATGGCCCCCTGTGTCGATTCGCGAACTGTTTAAACTACGGAGGACCAACAACTGTCAACTAAAAGGGCGCTACAGGAGATAAAAAATGACATCCCACAGCATCTATCCAATCGAATTCCATCTGAATGCGATGCATGATCGAAATATTTCTGTTTGTTTAGCTATGGCAAAATGTAATATTTTCTGTTGACGCGACCTGATGGGTGACAGGAATTAAAAATGGTTTATACCATTGTTAAGAGCTTAAGCAACGGTAGTCATAAAAAAGTAGTGTTCTTGTTCTGTCACCGTGACGATTCTACATTTGACTTTCCATGGTGGATACCAAGCGGTTACCACGAAAACCAGGATTATCGAATTCCAGCTACATGTCCTCGATGGCCATCGCAGTGAAACGAAAAACGTAACATGTTAAATAGAGCAATAACAAAAACAAGACTAATGACGCTGTATTAAACAGGTAACCGTAACCCCGGGTTAAAATGACTAAAAGAACCAAAAACTGCACAGCGGAAAGAAAGGATATTAAAAGCGGATATGCTTCCCAAGAATCATAAAGAATAACCCTTTTAGAACGATAGTAGATGAATGGCTCAGATGCGAAGAAGGCACGTCAAGGTTTTCCCGGCTCGACACATTACGCCCCATCTGGAGGCATGACTAAGTGGGCCACTTTGCCGTAAGTTATTGGTGGAGAGTGTTAATGACTAATTGCCGCCCTTTCTGGAGTGCCTGTGTGGGCTCTGATCGTGCATTATTCCGCTGCTGCTTTTCGTTCCGCCTTCCAAGTCCACGGAAAAAGCGCACAAATCCTACCCATTGAGAAACTAGTGGACCCAGAAGCCAGGCACAGATATTTAGCCTATTGGCTTCAATCTGAATATGATAGACTGTCCCAGATGACTGAAGTGAGTCAACGATAGTGCTCATATTCAAAAAGAGCACTCTCAGCGACCACAGAGGTATCAGCTTCACTCCACTTGTAGCAAGGACCCCGGTGTCACTGATTCTTTATCTCCTCACGAAACAAGCGAAACCTTGACCCCTGAAAATCAAGCGGAATCGCGTAGATGCGGCGTCGACCACGTAGTTGCGATTCTGCTGGTGGTAAAGCAAGGCTTGTACTGACAACGCACAATCTTAGTGTTGCTTGACTTTAAGGAAACGTTTGATTCTGTCGATTTATCAATGCTTCTACCTGCAGTTACTGAACAGAGTGAGCACCAACAGCGCCTGCTTCCGGGACGCTAAGTTCCGTTTTCTAATCTCTAGTTTCTTCATCTCTATCGCGATCTGTTCCGCCAGTATCTTTTTCTCTAATCTAATTTTGACAGAACCTCTATTTGTGTGCTTGCTGGACCTTACATTACCAGCCATGCTTGATCTAGGGGGGTAGTGACGAGACAAAAAAGGAGGCTGTGCGACAAATGTGTTACGAGCAACAAAGATATCAGGGCCACTGGGTTATCAAGTTCAGCGTCCGAAAAACTACGAAGCAACTTGCCACTTCGTGTTCTGATCATATTGGTTCCGAAAGTTCCATAATTCCAATTCGGGTGAAAGTCCGCAGTCCACAGAATGCTGGAGAGTTGAGTACTATAGGTTGTTTTTAGCAATCCTTTGGGCGACGTTGAGTTACGCGCAAAACCCGAGAATCAACTCGTTCTGGTGGAGTTTTATCAACAAATGCGTTCCTATGAATGCAATGATAAAATAATAGAATCTTGGGACTACTCCGACTTCTCTGTACCGGCTTTGGAACCGCTAATTCCTGACGTGATCCCAAAGTCCACAACGACTAGAGGCAAGGTGGTCAGAAGATAGCAAAACCCATGCGTTGATTTAAACGACACGTGCGATGAAAAGATCAAGGAGTGGTTTACGTTCAGGTGAAAACGGAAAAGGCGGTATAGACACAAAACGGAAACGGAATGTTATCATAGAGTGCACATTTTATGAATCTATGAGTAGAAATCACATCTCAAAAGAGATTAAACTTGTGTGGATGACGTCTTCATGCTACTTGACGATTCGTCCGCACAAAGTACTCGAAATGGGATGTCGACATGCGTTCTGTCTGATAACTGCAGAACTTCACTTTGGGATTCCCTATCTTGTGCCCCCAAAACTTCAGTGTGCTGACCGGTTCGCATATCTTAGGGCTGCATAATCCGTGATTGTACTATAACATCTATAGGCGCGGGTAGGGTTCGAAAACTGCGTCGTTTTGGCGTCAAACTAATTTCACTTGAGCTATATAAAACAACAATAAGAGCGGAAGCGAAACGAGTTTCGCTGAAGCTAAATGACCGTGCGTACAAGGCAGCCGGAAGGACAGTCCTTTGTGGCTAAGAGCTTGTCCCTCTTATCCGGCGACTTCGCACTTTTGATCACCAGTGTCTACGTAACCTAGCAAAAGTTGGTTGGCTGTAGCTGGTGTGCAACGAAGTGGCACTCAAGCGCGTACTTGGCAAAGAATCATAATAGTTAGGGCAACATATTAAACTTATCAAGTTAAGGTGGTTGGAGCATATATTGAGTAGGCCCAACCACCGTCTACCCAAGAAGGCATTGTTTTCCGTTCCCAGCCCCTGTTAGCGGAAGGCTCGAGAGGGACAGGCTAAAACATGGCAGCGTGAAATGAAGGTACTACAATCAAACTGATATGAGGTATTCGCGCCCTCTTGGCTGGGTCCCGCGCGATGCTTGTATGTGATCGGGGGTCCTGTAGAACATGGCACACAACCGATCTTAGTGGTGTTCATGCTGCCATTCCATAGGCGGACGGCCCAGAGCGAGTTTCTTTATGGACCTGTGTCAAATGGGGTCCACATAAGACGTCAGGCGCACTGATTGCACCCCAGTTCAACATGATGCTCAGATATGTCTATCTTAATGCTGTCCCCCTTAACTTTACCCGTTTGGCTGTAAAAATCTTTTGGTACCTAGTTGCCATGCCATCTGGCATGAGCCAGGAGCAGTCGAGACGCCAAGGTTACTGTACTAACCGGTAGGTAAGTAAGTTCGCACCCTAACCACTGTACTCTCTCGTGCTCACTGTTTTCCCCAAGACTAGGACCAAGTTCCTACGCTTCCTTTTTCTGTCCAACCTCTGCTGAGGCTTTCTCTCATGGTTGTGTGACGGTCAAGCGTCAGTATGTATTACTGTCGTATCGCCGTCAGTAATGATGCGCGGCAATGGAAAGTATGCTTGTGCATGTTCCGAACACGTACACAGCGACCACTGGACATCCGAACTGTCACTGTCAATCCTTGCTGCGAGAACACTATCACATCAGGCTCGGTGCTTAGCTGGCCTAGATGGTTTGCTAGACGTCTGCTTACAGAAAGCTTTTGTACACACAGAGGCGCGGTGGGATAAGAAGTTTCAGAAAATGGTGAGGTCGGTTCGTTCGGGGGTGCACGCAATTTGCTTCGGCTAATCCACAAAACCGGGTGTAACATACCTGTTCCTTAGAGAACATGTACCTCTGGAGTGGTAAACGGGCCCCCCTGCTGGCCTGCTGTTGGGCTTTTGAGCCAAAGGCTTTTGCTGGGGACCCCAGTCATTCCCCTGTCTGCGCCGTGACAACCCAGACATCAGACACAGGTATCAGAACCAGCTCCCCCAACGCCTACCTGCTGGTCTGATGTTATCTGTCACAAGACAAGTATCCAAAGCGCTGCTCAATGCGGTGCAGGTCAACCAACCTCATCCAAGTAGTGGATCCCTGGCAGGACCGTGGCATTGCTGGGGGCCCGGTGATAGTTCCCCATCGGTTGCAACCACAACTCAACGCGACGTGTCATCCGACACTAGGTGAAAATGATTGTCCGCGCAGACCGGGAAGCTTGGTGGGTCCGAAAAGCCGAAGAAATGGGAGGTGTGAAAACTGCTGCAAACGTCCGTTGGTTGTTCCGCCTGATTCGTTCGACTAGTCCACAGATGCCTCTTGTCAGCGAGACCATCGGAGACCGAAACGGTTCTCTGATACCCAGCAAAAGAGAACGTTTAGACCGTTAGGTACAGCACTTTGGACAACATTTCAGTGGACCACCTGGTACCTCCAATCCAGACTGTCGGCGTTTAACAGAAACCTAGAGTGTCTACATCAAGCCCTCTTCAGCCTCCGAAGCTTCCGAGCCAGTGCCTATCCAGTATATTTGCTTCTATCTGGAAGGAATAGACTATCCTAGATAACTGAGGTGAGTCCATAATAGTGCCCATGTTCAAAAAGGGTACTCTCAGTGACCACAGAGGTATCAGCTTGACTCCTCTTGTAGCAAGGCTTCCGACGTCACTGATTCTTCATCGCCTTATGTGGTACACAAAACCTTGACCCGGGAGAATCAAGTGGAACCGCGTGGAGGCTGCGTCGACCACGTCGTTACTGTCCTTCAGGTGGTAAAGCATGCGCCTTGCACCTTCCAAGTGCAGTCATGCTTCTGAACGTGCGGTCTTTGGATTTGCCCCTTGAAATTCAAGGAGAAGCGCGGGAGAATTACACGCCTTTGTATTAGCCCTGACGTAAGTGTGTCTGGTGAAGTCAGTGTACGAACCCTCAAGGCCCGAATCACATTTGCTAACTTGTGTCACAAGCGGCGTCAAAAAAGGCTTGCTATTGGGCCTCGAGGGTTGCGTGCACCAGGCTACAGTAAGGACTGTATTGTTGTATGGTTGCGAGGCATGGCCTCTGTGGACGGATGACGCAATACCTCTTCCAGTTTTCAATTACCAACGTCCCAGAAGCGTTGTTCGTGTTGGATTTCGTCAACGAATTCGCATCGAGGAAAATGGGTATTTGGTTGAGCAGCAGGGTAGTTCAGTCTCGGAAAACATGCAGCAGCACCAACTGTGGTTTGCTCGGTCATGTGCTACGCATGCCGAAACATCGTCCAACGGGACTAGTGTTGTTTTCCGTGCCTCCTCCAGTATGACGGAGACTGCGAGGTGGACAACGTATGCCTTGGTAGAGCGGTGCGGGTTAGATTGAACGTAGTGCGGGTTTTGATAATGAAGTGTGTGCCTTTTAGGATGTGGCGCGTTTTTTCGCTTGCCTTGAGAGGATTTCGGACTTCTGTGCTGTTGCCGCACGTTCTTCGGTAATGCGGCCATACTTTTGAGGATGAGTTCGGGAAATCTGGCCATCGCATATATATTTCCGAATAGCGGCTCCTATACCAAGCTCCGTGATTAGTAGGTCGCCTCTTACGTTTTGTTTAGCGAATTGAGTGACACGCTAGGGCTTCTTGCCAATTTCTTTTTAACTGCTAATGTTTTACATGCGCACAGCAAACAGCTCTATTTCTACGCTTCAGAAAATTCGTAAAATTTGATGGTACCCACGCCACGGGTCTTTTTGGGTGGAATAATTTAGAGCTTGACATTAACTGCGCAAGTGCATGCTCTACATCTCCCTCGTGACGGACTGCTTGGGCATCCGGTTGCCAATCATACGTATCTCCCTCGAAAGCAAGCATTTAGCGCCCTTGCGTAAACTGTTCGGCTTGTTGAAAGACATGATAGCTAGATAGTATTGCATTGCGACTTTCGTGATAGATAAAATGTCATCACTACGGGCCGCCAGATCTGCGTTTGGCTGTGATATAATGCTGAGCTACTTTCAGGTACACCAGGTCGCTGGGAAGCAGGCATGTCTCGTCAACATGTTGACTAGATACTGACAAGCTACAACCGCAACCGACACATAATTCCTTAGTTACCAAGCTCTCATAAAGCGACCGATAAGGTGACCATGCACCGGAAACTAAGCACGCAAGTTTTGCGATGATTCGGAAATCCTGCGCGAATCTGGCCCCTGTGTCGATTCATTACCGAATGTCACTGGCTATATACCACTCGGAATTGGGCCATTCAGGCACTACAAAACCTTGACCAACAACCCCCTTGAGAATGCAAATGAGGTCCGAAAATGTGCGTGCATCTCATAGAATGTACAGCCCAGGAGGTTTCCTGGCAAATTAGATGGCCTACACTTGTGTGAGATACACGCCACCCACCATTCTCTCTGGCGAGAAATTCATAAAGTAGGCGGCTGCACACTTCATGTGGTTTGGAACATCGCCACATATGCCGCCAGCTAGGTTTTCGAGCGCATTGGCACACATGCATCAACAGTTAAGCGCCATCAGTTTGACCGATGCAAAGTGAGCAGCACTTTGTTTTTGGTGCAAACAGCCAAGTGTTATCAGACGGTTAACACCTCGGCCCGTACCGGCACCTGTATATTCTATCGATCCATGTGATTGGCTTGCGTGCACCCGTTTCCGGTGTTTAGAGGCGACTGGTTTATTAGACCTTCACTTATGCGTTGCATAGGTCGGTTATCCGCTTATCAACGATGGCTAGAAGAATACAACCCACCAGAGCAAATTATACCTCTATTTCTGGTTCCGAAGCTGCATCCGCGGCTGTGGAAGGATTACACAAGCAGTCTGATAGCTTAGTCTGCAGAGTGAAGTTGTCGGGGACAGATAAGGCCACAAACTGCATTAAGGACTTGATCAGGAAGACGCAGCTCATGGTAGGCCACCATTCGACCGCTGGTCTGGACAGTCAGCCACCAGTGTGTTGCCAGTCCACTCTAAGCTTGGCCGTAGTCTGCACTAACTGCCTATGTCACCTGTGGTCTCTGTGGCCTGCGGACCGACCCTGCTGATTGCCGGTATCCGCGGGCCCATTTGCCGTGACACAGCTATTGCTGTGATAACGAGCCTTTTCCGCTGTGCAAGGAAATCCGCAGACGCGTCCGCTCATGTAAGTCTCCCAAGTCTTCCTAGTTCGGTCTGCTACTCTAAAGCATCAGATCCGTTGCCAAGTGCCTGTTTATTAACCAATTCATCGCTACGGAAAAATTGGTGGATACAAGTTTGGGAGCGCCTGCGGCCCTCAAATCCTAGGAATATAGTTTTTCTTTCTTCTACGGTCATCTTGTACACGCTTCTAATCCACCTCAACTTCTCTGGCTTCCGATAATGTGTATGGTCCTCGAATTTGGACACTCCCACACCAGAGTAGACACCTACCATTTACTGTCGATGGTGGAAGTAGTAGGGAATTTGGTAAGTTAGCCCTTCACAACCGCAGGGTACCCCAACGCCTGTGCCCTAGAAATACACGATATTAGGTTGGTTATTCCCTCTTCCTTTGAGAATAATCGTCAAGTGAAAGTGGTCCATGGTTAACTAGAAACGGAATCACCACGCGGTGTACTTGTTCTGGTGCGTCAAATAAATGGAAAAATTAGCAGTCAACAGTGGTTTCATAATGTTCGGACGTGGACGTATCAGAGCAGTGACGCGTACGATCGTGGTGATGAAGGATTGCCGTTGGGCGTTGGACAAAGCTATCACGCACACTGAATGCCCCATGATCAGCTGCGCGCATTGGCTCTGGCCTAGCAGCTATAATAAACAGCCAAATTAGGTGACAACGCATACGGCTATGATGATGGCAGACCGTTGTTTGTCATATTTTCTGGCGATTTTCTTGTTCTTTCTGACAGAATATAGACAGCTTGGCGTTATATTTTCTTTTAAGGAATGCTTGATCTCCCCGTGCAAATTGTTTGGGGGACACCACCTTATCTCCTGACTTGTTGTGCACGCTTGACTGTAGGGATTGTTCAGAGTTATTCACACAGTTGCTTCACTATCGTATAATGCACTAAGTTAGCTTCAAGTATTGCGCTTAGAGCAGCATGAGTGTCGCAGTGGTGTCGTGGTGTCGTGCCGAAGATCTGTCAATCATTTCATTTATTTTGTTAAACAGACCGAAGCATTGTTCATGTATGCATCTGGGTGGACTATGCGTTGAAAATTACTTGCAAGTTACCTCAGACCGCGGACGCTAAACTATACAATTTTTGGATTTATGCTCTACTGCTTAAAGTCCACCTCTATATGGATAGGTGACGTTTGGCGACCTTGAAATTTCACCTACCTAAACAAACAGCTTTCAGCAACATCACGGAGATAAGCCATCGATTAAAGCTAACTCTCTTTGGAATTGTCCACATCAGACACTTCGCCATTCCGTCGAAATTAATTTCAGTTTGCATCTGGCAGTTGGTTATTCGACAAATCGGCCATCTAGTCAGTATGTAACTTAGCTTCAGAAGCTGCATCATCCGACCCCGTTTCTGCTGGAGATATGGATAAACTCGCCGGATTCTCTGATTACGAAGATTTTATTTTGTTACTGAAGAAGGACTTGCCAACTCACCAAATAACTAGCCCTTCAAGCCTGGCTCGACCGTAGTTGGTACCTGGAGTGAATGCAAAATGAAACCAAACATAAAACGCAGTGAGGAAAATTTCGGGAAGCACCCGCTAGAATATCTGAAGACGCTCAGAAAAATAGGAAGATTTTCTAAGGGAAAAATGACAAAAATAACTCCACTAAAAACAACCCTGCAGTTTTTATAAAAGTTTCACTTTTTCGGTGATATTGGTCCCGAGATTTTGTGTGGTGCTCGGCCTCCGTAAATGCTATGTGCATTCGTCAGAAAGCAAGCCAGAAATAGCTGTAAGCAAGCAGACAAGCTGTCTGGAAAGTTCGTTTGTTGTTGTGGGTACGGGGGCATTCTTTCCGGACTAATTTCCTGCTACGTAAGCTTAATAACAGTTTTCATCGGATGCGCATTTTTTCTAACGGTTTGAGGAGGCTAATTGAGTGGGTTAAAAGCAGAAATGTGGGGAGGACTAGCAACTTCAAAGTCGTAGCTCATGAAGTTAGAGAACAATGATACAGAACCAACTTCAAAACGAAATATTTCACCTCCAGTGGAGGGCGCGCGTGATGTATCGAGGTATTATTTAGCTAACATTAATCACCTTTTATGTATTCTGTCCAAGAGTGCACGACTAAGTAAGATGCATAACTAAATCCAGTTGATCAGCACAGAGGAAGTTACATTACACAGGACCAAAAGGCAGTCAGAATATTTTTGAGCATGGGAAAAGGATAATTCATGCGTGTTTAGCGTGCCCTGGTGGAGTACTGGTTCCGCGTTTGCGTCACATGTCAGATGTCCTGAGTCAATACCCGGAACCACAAAGCATATGGACTTCTGATAAGCTCTGATGAGAACAAAACTCAAGCCCGCTGCTTCCTTCTTCGGTCTAGGCTCACCAAAATACCTGTGCCAGAACAGGAGGAGGACTGTTTTAGTGGGAGTGATATGAACGTGAAATTTACACGTTGCGTAAGTGAGTACAACGAAACTTAAGTCGTTTTCTTTGCCAGTTAAGGACTCACAAGTGAAACCTACATGCATCTCCGGATCCGCTAGGCAGGATGTAACACCTGCCTGAGGCGTGGCCAGATATCTTCACGGGATATTCTGCAGATGGTGAACTTGCTAACCAAAGTCTAGTGGTACATGTCACTCCAGTCGATTTCTTCAGTAAGCAAGACGCTTCAGGTTAGTCAGCGTAACTGGAGAAAAGTGTTTGCGCTGGCCTTGAAAGTGATGGTTTTTGGCCATACTGTCCCGATAAGAACTGTCCAAACATATTGAGACTAAGATCTTCTTGGATGATAAACCCAAGAAAAAGTTGTCACCTGATTTCACCAAACGCAAGTAGGTAAAGGAAACAGGTGAGTGTGGGAAGAGTTGGTTGTGCATGAGATGTTCAGAAAGGCTGTAAGTGAAAGCCATGCCTGTTTTGATGTTGCGGCTTAATGTGTTCCTCAATGCAACACTTTTCGTGGAACCTAGAGGGAGTGATTTCTTTTTGATGTTTCTGTCAGTACGTTATTGCTTATTGCACTGGGTTTCAGTCACCGCTTACTTTGAATTTCAGATTGATAGCTTCACACTCTTTGGGAACATCATGCAGGGGATCCTCGAAGTTTGAGGTTTTGAGGCTAACATTTCGAAATGCCACTCTTTCATTAAGTAAACCTTGCTCTTTTGATAGCTTCGTCTGTGATTATTTGTCTTTCCACTTAACCCCTTGAAAGATAGACTTGCAGCTGATATTTCGAAAAGGGCGGGCGTTTGTTCGCCGCAGACGACTTCTTTATAGTGCGTCATATTTACTGCACAAAATTTCCACTTTAAGACTGCTCTCATAGCAAGAACAACTCATACGCGGCAAGGCGGTGGAAAAGGCTGTTAGTGTTATCTGGGATAAATTATGGAGACCCGGTTGCAAAACTAGATCTTGGCAATTGTAATGACTACTAACAAGTGAACTAACTCAATTTTGACTTTTTATTGCAGGCAAAACTGTCATGCACGCAGACTAGCTCAAGTATAAATCGTAAATCATGAATAAGTTCACGGCCAAGGGAACTAATACACCCAGGCTTCCAGGCAGAACGGTCTTCTGAGGTTACCAAAATCCACGCCAAATCTGCCGGACGCGCGGAACCTTCGGTGTTTTCAGTCCAAGTGCCTACAAAAGCAGGACTTATTCTCGTACTCCATCTCAAAGCACATTAGTCCGCATGCAGATTTCGTCCTCTTTCATGGTACTCTGTAGAGTTAATACATTTGACTGTTCACCCATATGTTTCCGTTGGGCCAAGTTTGCCTCTACGATGACTCTTCGGTAGTACTGGACCGTCCTCCTTATTCTCTCTATAAGCCAATAATGCTCTAATAATAGTGGGTTAACTAGCTACATGTTAAGTCACCCGTTTTTCCAGCTGCAACATTGTGTTTTACAATTAAGGTGTTTAGTATTCTGTTCAGTAGCTCCGTAGATGTTCTTAATATTGTTAACCTGTTAAATACTGGTTACACCGAAAACAATTTTTGGACGACACAAAACTCGCCAATGCGTTGGTTAGCGCAGCCTCTAAACTTTTGGGGCCTTGTTCTGCGTGAACAAAGCACTCGAGAGCCCACAGTGTGCAGAGTATGCAGGAGGGTAAAACACCAGCAAAAGTGCAGACGTTATACACTACTCATAAGGCTGTTGAAAACTCTTCGACAGCCCATGACCGGTTTTGCCCTTCTTGGGGCTCATCAGGTAGGCGCAGTCCACGGGTTTCCTTCAACCTTGTGTTCCACTTGGACCCAAATTGCACGAAATTAGTGAAATACTCTCATTTGTATACCATTTTGGTTTTGGCGGGAGGCTCACCTGGAACCCAGCCGAATCTCTTGTTTATGATGTTTTTTATAAGAAAAACATTATAAACGAGTGTACTTCACCGGCAAAAGTGCTTTTTAGGTCCTGGTCTTGAAACTTCAGGTGTTTTCTTCAAGTGCAAAGCATGTGTGTTTGATTGTAGCGGCAGATCTGCAACGGATTTTAAAAAAATATAAGAACCGCAACACACAAAAGGACTGAAAGGTAAACTGAAAATTCAGAATCTCGAGTACAGGTCACAAGGTTTTATCCAAAGCCACAACGGTGCTGACTAGAAGATCCTGCAAACGCAATAACGCTGAACCGTAAAATCTAGAACATTTCGTAAATATTCAAAGTAGGGTTTCCATAGTGGGTGATAGATCTTGTGGGGCTAAGAGTCTTCCAAAGCAGCCAGAAAACTCCTGAAAAAAATTCCGTTGGTATGTTACTCTGTTCCTCGTATTAGTCATACTACATGGTACCAAATGGACAATTTCGAAGCCCCGACAAGGATTCCGCTGTCTAATATTTCAACCCCCGGAGAATGCTCACTCTTCGGAAGCGGCCATTTACGTTTTTTATATCCCCTAAGAAAAGGCTACCTTCTTTTCGGTCCATTCCGTGCTTCCTGTAGTATAATTGTTATTAGCAGTTCTGTGTAACGTCTCACCAGTTTGTTCATTGATGAAGCTGTCAGCGATGAGCATGAAAATTTACTAAATTGTAAGGTTACAGATGAAGCGTACTAAAATTCATTTCAACGGCTAGCATGCAGTTTGCACCGCAGCGAAAGATTGTTTTTCTAAAAGTTTGGCTGAGATTTTACAATTAGATGAGGTGGCGTAATATTTATGACCTGCAACGATTGCGAGAAAATTAGAACTCAGCTTTAGTTACCGTAGTGCACATTTGAAAGTCTGGCAGTTAGCGTCAGCTAAACAGAGCAGCTTGTAATGAAACCTCACTCGGAATCAAAAGTTTGTCCCGGTTTTTTTGCCTTTGCCAAACTATTCTTTTATAACAGCCTCAATTTGGTGCAACAGGTATGCAATTGCGGTGGAATAGCAATTAATTATATTGTCTCCTGACCTTTTAAACAAAAAGTGAAGTTATACCTCTGCACACTGGCAGTCTGAAGAGTACTAAAAGGTACTAGAAGACTGACGCATTTTATTGTAGGCGATATTCTTGGAATCTTTGCCCCTGAGACTGTGTGGAACTTTGTCTTAAGTTTCGTCCAACAACACACCACCTTATTGAGCTCACCATCCGCGGGTTTGGCTTCAAACGTCAACAAGTTTGACGCCCTAAGAACAAATTGGCGATACAGGTTCCGTGTAATCCTGGGCACTTGACAATGCGGCACCTATACAAGGTAGTAGCTTCATGTCACCTAAACCCACGTAATATATGAAAAAGCAACATGTACCTTGGGTTTCAATTTGGACCTTTCATCCTTTTGGGTTGCGTCATTTGAAGTAGTCAGTTCTAAGCTGACCACACTGCAACCTCTGTCGGTCCCAGACATAAAATCGACAACATCAAACTTAATATTGGAATACGCACGTAGCATCGCAAGTGGCATATGAGAAAGAGTAAACATAAAAAGTACAGGTTAAGCTCAACTCTCATTCACCCTGCGCTAAATAAGTATGCAAGCAAGTGTTACCACTGTGAGGTTTTATTGTTAACTTATTGGGTCTATCGGAGTAGTATGCAGCGACGAAAAAACACAAGCCACCTTCCTGAATTTGCCCTCTGCTATTCATTAGCCGGTGTCTCATACTCATGCTATGAACTCAGTACGAGTTACTGGTTGTAGCATCACACGGTTTCCCATATATATCGTACGGTTGTCCTGTCTCTGGTTCGGCGGTATGATGAAGATTAATATCCAAAAACCCAGGGTGATCTAAGAGATAAATGTGGTGTGCTTGCACGTCTCAAACTGTCAGATACCACCAACCATTGACCATATACTAAGGAGATTAGACACAATCATTTCATTGTAAAATAAGCACGCCGGGGTGCTTCCGTTGCATGGCTTTTTGAACTCCTCAGCTGTAGCATGAGGTTATCGACTGACTTACCTCGCTTGCAAGAAATGGTTGAATGCTTCAGATGGACGGGGATGTTTGAGGGATCCTACAAGATTGTTCTGCAAGCGTAATCGGTTGGAGGAGTGGATGGATATCTACATTCCATGTCCCATGTCCAGTTCCCGATGTCCCTTCTGAGGGAACAAAAAGCCCTTATGGATTTGCCCCTGGGATGGAACTTTTTCGGAAGCAGGTAGCCTGAACACTGCGGCGGTTTGTGAAGTGATATTTATTCCTGGACACCTGGAATAGGTTTCGGTTACGACAAATGAACAGAAATTGGGTACTAGCTTTCACGCTCCACAAGACAGTTGCCATAGGCCCCATCCCGGCAAACGCTTGAAGCTTTGAATAAAATTTTCTAAAGCCCGGATTATATCCACCGGTAATTTCGCCAAGCAGCAACTAGCCCATTTCAACGACTTTATCTAGTCGATTTACATAAGTTCAGTATGCAAGCTGGATAATATTACGGGGCGCAGTGTGGACAGACCAATATGTTAACTACTGAGGCACTATAAACTATCAGGCTTCTTTGGAAGGTACCGGCCAGGTTGCAGTGAGAGGGACTTTCGATTATTCCTGGCAATTTAGCCCCACACAAACAACCAGAATAACCCGATTAACTTACTGGCACGTTTACAGCACCAACCGGTTGTCTCTCTTTGCCGAAATAAGCAATCTGTGTACGTGGGCGGTGACTATATAGCACTGTATTGTGACGGAACAGTTGCAGTTGAATTACTCCTTGCTAGTCTGTGCTAAGCGTTACAGTTAAGTTCACTAGAAGCTTTGCTCAAACACTGCAGCAGACATCTTGAGAAGTACTTGATGCAGATGGTAACTGATGGCCAAAGCTTCACTGTAAATTAGGCGGTTGAATGCAAACTTCAACAGACATTTCTGAAGTCGCAGTCCTACCCAACACACCGCTGGCGCTCATCCCTAAGCATGTAAATAATCTATATGGCTCCTAAAAAGCATTTAGACAAGAAAGTGGGGCTCGGCGATCGCTAAATTTTATAATACGACCTGTATAATATTGCAGTGCAGCTGCAACTTGGTTCGATGAGTCTCTCAACAACAAAGCTAAACGAGATTAGTCGGAGTCTAACTTAGTATCGTTCACAAAAAAACGGTTGGACACAAGGCCTGTTGGGCACTGGAGAGACACTTGAAAGATGTGACCCTGCAATTGAAATTGAAATGGAGGTGACAATGGGGCACCAAGTGAATTTCGATGTAACCAATGAGTTATCCGTTTTTGCGACGAAGTTTTCGTCACCTTGCGTATTATCATTTCTGATAATCCAGAAGCGGTGGATGGCACAGATGACCCAAACTCAATGTAGAGTAAGGCTTCAATCCGAACGATATGTTGGTCGTGATTAGCTTTCTGAAAGCTTTATTCAAAGAGGTTTTCAGGTATGCAACCCCAAGATTAATGAATAACAATGAACAGCCAATTTTCAGTTTGGCTCTTGCTTAATAAAATCTGTGGCAGATATCTCCTAAACGTCATTCTGCACTCCGTGCATGCCCGTGGCATTCCGTCATCTGCGTTTACTAGAGTAACCACGAAAGGCAGCCGTTTGAGGGATTCCATGCGACCAATTTTTGTTTCACCAACGAAGTTTTCCATAGCAAGCTAGATCCTTTTGCGAACTTTACAGAGCAGTTTTAGTAAAAAAGGCCCTCTTTAATTAGACAGGTAGGATTCCCGTGCTACCGAATAAAGTAGAGCAAGAGGAGAAAGTTATTTTAGTCAATCCGGTCTTGTGAAACCACACTAATACTTAGAGGTTGCCAAGGAGGGATGGTTCATACAGCGAAACAAGACCTGCATAATGCAAAGATGGATTCTGATGAGCTCTCAGGTGCCTAGCTGTCATGCAACCCGAAGGAAGCACGAGAGCTGGGATACTGCCAGGTTGCCCGAGCATAGACAGGGGAAGTCGAGATGCAGAGGTCGGACCTTCCGGTCAGTAAATTCGTGCTCTAACCACTGAGCCATCTCCCCCTTGCTAATAAGTAACTTTGTGGCGAAGGGCTTTTTTTCACCATTAGTAATAAGCCCAACCACAATTCAGTCATGCGATCCATTGCCGCGTCCGCCAAACACCTAGTACAGGTGCAGAGGCGAGCAGTACGAGGCCACGGGTGGATCATATTTTTGTATGATATTGTTTCATCTTCTTTGCTACCGGTCGCAAAGTAAGCTTCTGTTTGCGAAAACGCATTGTAATTCTGTTGTTAAGTCACATCATTGGTATTTACATGCCAACTTTCTGTACAATCATTTGCTGAACGTTTCATATTGTCTGCTGCATTAAACAGCACCTTAAGCATGGAATGGATCAATATTTTGCATTACAGTTGATGAGTAACAATCAAAGTGGTTGAATAATAGTTCGTAAGAGAAACACAAATCCTATTTCGGTGATCATAACGATCCATCCAGATACTTTGTTTCTAAAGCAATTAGAAATCCCACAGTCCCGTAGGTGATATTGAGGCCAACCAAATTGTGCAACCCATTAAATACTCTCATTTCCATACTATTCCGGTTTTGATAGGAGACTCAGCTGAATTTAGCTGATTCCCTCGTTTACGAAGTTTTGTTTGAGTCTTCCGCCATGACCGAATGACAGTATTTGGCCAAATCAGTCCAATTTGGGTTCAGATATAACTTAAGCTTAACAGAATCTCAGGGGACTCTTATGTGTTATATAGTCCAGGACTATCTCAATTGTTTAAATCCACACATCAAGTTTAGCATGGAGATAGAGTCCACCTCGGGCACATTACCCTTCCTGGACTGTATAGCGCATAAGAGGGATGGGAAATTAAAAACTACGATCTACCAGAAAGCAACAGACACAGGAACCGTTTTAAACTACTCATCAGCACACCCGAAGTCCGTGTACGCCAGTATTGTCTCATCGATGTTTAGTCGAGCCAGAGCGCTGTGCACAGAAGCGATCGACTGAAAGGCAGCTCAAATCGAGATTGCCAACAGACTTCAAGAAATAGGATACCCAGTGAGTTTGATTAGGCGTCAACTAAGAAGGATATTGGCTCCGGTATCTAGACCCAGTAAGGAGTGGATTGGCACAGCAGTCATTCCATATAAAGCAGGAACATCGGAGGTTATTCGAAGACTGCTGAACTTAGTCAACATTCGAGTAGCTTTGCAGATGGGAAAACGCTCCGCTCAGTTTTGGTGCAATTGAAAGATCCCCTCCCGGTTGAAAGGACTAGGGACTGTGTGTATAAAATTAATTGCGACGATTGCACTAAGGTTTACATAGGACAAACTGCCGGGGAATTGTACACCAGAATTGGTGAGCATAAAAGGAGAATAAACAAACCACCAAGGAATGCGGAAGAATACCAAACGCTGGTCAAAGAATCAGCGATGGCGGTACATGCCTTAGACACGGGACATGGAATAGATCTGGATAATTGTGGAAGTTTTAAGACGGGGTCTGCGATTTACACCACAGCGGTTGATAGCCGAGGCGGTGGAAATCACCAAGCCTCACAGCGTGAACAGAATCAAGGGTGTGGAACTGGCGAGCGTATGGAAAGTGGTCTTAGATAAGCCGAGTTGGCACGTGACTGTGTGGTTGTCAGTTCAAGTAGAATCATTAGCAAAAACAGGGGGGTGGAAATCCCAACCCGACCAAAGTTCACAGAATCCCTCTTACACAACTATGGTTGCACTAGCTCATCCACACAGACGGACAGAAGGTGCAAACGAAGTTCAAGAGGGATCATCAAGTGAACCGAACCAGAAGAACTACACCCTAGGCTGGACCCAAATCCATTTAGGTTTCCCCATCGGCCCAACACTTGGTCACCCACCCTAACACACAAAATCCTTCAGCCGACACCCAAAAGAGATTTAGCTTGACTTAGATGATTGGTTCTCCTTCCGCCTTAAATCTCGACCAACCTCGTAACCTAGTCACTTAGCCTGACGAAGCTTTTGTGCCAAAAGCGAAACGTTGCCCAGCAACGTTGTATTGCTTCCAGAAGGTGCGAGCCAGTTAAATTTGTGACTGTTATTTTGGTTGGTTTAATTAATTCCAGGCCGTGAGGATTTTTACAGTTGTTGATTGATTTCGGACGCCGGTGAGCCAAAACAACCAGAGTCGTTGCGCATAAATTCACCAATGAACAGAATGTCCCCAAAATTCGCGTCCTTAACTGTGCATTGTGACAGTGTGATGGCACTTATGAGCTCCTGGTATCATATGATGTTTTAAACCGTGCTTTTACGCCACAAGAATGCCTAACAAGAATGAAATGCTACATTGTTATGCTAAATGTGGAACACTTATTTGACATCCTTTAAAATTTGGACAAGATTCCCAGTAAGATGATGCATTCAGTGACATTTCTGAGTTTTCCAGGGTGTTCTCCTGTTATATACAGTTATAACGCAAAACAAGCTTCCATGTACTTTTGTGTCACTGCGATATCTTCAACATTTAATGCGCCACCATTTTTATCATTACTTATTACAAAGTCATACCTCAGTGAGTTTGGCTCGCATCAAAAACCTCCGACGTTTGCAAATGAGGCTAAAAGGTACGGACTGTCTGGTTCCCCTACAGAGGCCACTTCTACTCGGTTTCCCGAGGCGTTAATGAATATTTCGTAGAGAAAGCACTTCTGGTTGGTCTCTTTAGATGGTTTCTCCACAGGAAAGTCAACCATGTTTCGGAGTTTAGTGGGGAGAATTTCACTCTGGGTATAAGTAAGTGAGATGGTCATGGAGTCGTCACGAATTGTTTGCAAATACGTTTGCTTTCTTATACCATAGAGACGGAAAATGTTTTCATTGGGAATTATATAAGAGTGCTTTGCAGACTCCACCGGGGTGAGTGAAATCCAGACAACCGGAAGGCACTTGTGCGCAATCCACGATATGCATAATAAATGTCACTAGATTTTTTGTGCTTGTGGCGTCCCGGATTAAACTGTTTTTTTTCTCTTCTGGATGACAGCACCTGCTGAAGCGCAACGAACTTGCTGACCATCTACGGTCGTTGGTCGTGTTAGGTAAACTGTTTGGAAACAATGACCGAAAATGTACGTTGGGCTAGATTCACACAAAAATGTCAGTAGTATCTCAAATCTTCTCACATAATCAAAATATGCTTCCGTTCCGAAGAAAAGTGATGCCGGGGTCGTTCTAGTTTGTAGTCCGCAAACTTGGTGCCTGGCTGCGACAAGATTGCGGCCGGCAGGGTGGTACAACAGCGAACTGAGTGAGAAAAATCCAGTGAACTATAAGATAGTGTTATGTTATGCTCCGAGTCTTGTATTTCAACAGGTTAATTTTTCTGTCAAGAAATCCAAGTGTTACCTTTGGAGACGCTGCTATACAATTTTCGAGATAACACAGCGAGAACCTGAAGATTAGTGAATTTTGAGTTGAGGTGCCCTAAACGATATGAATGCTTCTTTCGACGCCGTATGCTGACACCGCCAGGACGTTCTGCATAATCGTGTACGGAATGGCTGTCATAGCGGTCAGTTTGACCGCATAACTTGGAAGAAACTAACAGTGAAGGAAACAGCGAATTTTTAATCACGTACAAATCAGTGAACCAAGTGAACCATAGAAGCTGAAGATAAATTTCACTACTCTAAGGAACAGGGGCCGCAAACCCAAACTTCTTGTGAAGTTTTCTTGTGAAGTTCTCCTCAGTGTTTTAGGTCGACATGATTCACTATTGCAAGTTCATACTGGAAACAAACGAGGATCGTACATAATCCACGCCAAAAAAGCACTGATGTCCGCACACTAGCTCTACCAACAGGACCTAAAGCGGACTTCGTAACAGTACCATTCCCATTGTATTGGATTCCTCGGTTTGTTTGTCCGAAAAAGGAATACCCCTATAAAGAGACCAATGCATCTTGGACTTTAGCGCAAGACTCATGAGATAAACAAGAGACCATGAAGAGTAACCGAAGAGCTTTGGCAACTGCTACCATAGGGACAGCTCTTCGTAGAAATCGGGAAACACGAACTTCGTCAGACATGGCGACCTATTAGTGTTTGGCTGTTGCAGGCCTGAATGTTCCGCTTCCAACTTTGGGCCTGTTGGTTACCTCATGTGCGCGCTTCTTGTACTGACTAACAAGCTAGACAACTAGCCCCACGGTACAAGGGAGTGAACCAATGATTTGTGTATATTACAGAAAACGGTGGAACGTGCCCTTGAGTCTGGGCTCACGCCTAGTTGGCGGGTCGCTTTAGTAGATCCCATGGACAGTTCAGAGTGATAGCGAGCCGGATAGCAAAATATCAGGTCATTTAATTGGTTGATAACCCATTTATACTGATCCAGTTCTTTGGATGATCATGACATATGAAAAGGAATGTCCATAGTCATTAGTTTGTTTGCTGAGCTGGGCAATTTGATTGCAAACGTTTCATCACCAATCGAGGTTGTCTGGGAGCGTAGTGAAGCGTAGCGATGGCTTAGTAGTTGTGCCGACGAGGATGATAGAATAGAATATTCTTCGGAAAATAATGAAGCCACAAATTCTTCACTTACTGCCTCCCGGAAACACCTGTGTGGATTATATGCGCCCCAGAGAGCAGGCTGTGATTCGGTTCACTCTTAAGCTGGGTAAAACAAACATCATGACATTAAATGCTGGCTGTTTGGCCGTAAAGAAACGTGGTTGTAGCTGCCTTTGTGGTGAATAAAAGCTAGAAAGCTCACACAGATGACATCTCGATGTATGGCTTCGGAGACGTTGGCTACTTCGAAATCCGAGTTTGTCCCTTAAAACGAAGCATGCAAACAGACTGGATACTTGTAATGGGTACGGTTAGTGGTGCTCCTTTGAAAAGCTCATCTAGTTCAGACTTCCCTTCTGGGAGGGCTTGGATGAGTAGACAGGTACCGTTACGAAGGTCAAATTGGATCTATAAGGTCATGCTAGTCAACTACGAAACTACATGTGAATGCCTATTTTTCAGTCACAATGCCAAATGCAGCCTGAAATATCCTTCCCCTGTACGCCTTCAACGCTGTATGCTGTGAAGCAAGCATAATACGTTTTGTAAAAATCGACTGCAAGACAATCCTACTATGAACTAGCGTTTCCAAGTATGAGTGGCTTCCACTTATGGGACAAATTTGGTTAAATAATTCCGATCATCCCAACATTACAATACCTGGGCGCGGATAAATAAGGCTAATTAAATCGGTCTGGAATTCTATATAAATGGGGGAAAAGCTAGCCTGCCTTCTGTTTGGACTGCGTTCGACAAGGGTTACAAGACGACCTGTATACATGTTTTGATGTATCAAGATACGTGCGTTCAACACTGTATCATAGGAAGTGTTATTCACGCATTAGAGAAAGAAAAATGAGACAGAAAACAACAACTAGCAGAGGACTGATTTGAAGCCTATGGTATTAGTCACACATCACGTGCTTCAGATAATCAGTATCGGCGTTGAAGTACAAATTTTTCCAGATTGGAATCTCATATATGTTTCTCACCGAAGGAGAATTGTCAAAGGACCGAAATAGAGAAACAGTACTTTAAAATGCAAGCAGACGTAACACATTTCCCAACTCAGCTACTTTATTAAAGGTCCATTAAGTCATGATATAAAACAAGGGATTAACTCGATCCTCCGACTAAGAACCTCTCCATAAGAAGGGTCCCGCGCGAGATTGCCGTTAAGATGCCACTGTATTTTTGTGTGTTTTGTCAACACAGAAGACGCAGCCAATAAGGCTCCTGTACTCCATGGCAATACTTAAATGGTCGTACCAATAATGATCGCAGCCGGTTGATCACTACTTTACCTGCAAAACGTTTGCCCATTTTCTGGGTCCGACTGTGCCACAAAATGTCTCTGTGAGACTGGCCTATATATGACAAAATATAACAAATACATTTTGGCTAAATATCATACACATTTCAGGATGGAAATGTATGATATGCATCAGTTAGTTTCATTAAAGACGTCAGCATGAAAAAGCAGTCAGCCGGTAGTGGTGGTAGTGGTTCGCCGCGTTAGCCGGTAATAAAATTAGGTAGAAACTACACAAAATGTTTGGCATCCCTTTACAAAATGAAACGGAGTGTGTGCGCATTAGAAGTCCTCTAATATAATATAAACTGTAGAGAAAGAATTTACTTTGGTAAATTCTGGTAGAATTTGGCCAAATACTCACAGAGCACTGTCAGGGAGCATTTATACTCTTACTTCAAGAAATTACCTATTTGGAGGTTCCACCCAGAACAGTCAGAATAAAACCTGTGTGAATATAATTTTGATAGTTTAGGTTGTTTGACCGGCCGTTAATTATTCACCAACAAACGAAATTTCTTCAAAGAATGGCCTCAAACAGAAGATGGACATACTGTCACTAACTCACGAACATTATCGGATTATACAAGATTGCTAGAGGATTTCTACGAGTCAGACAAACCACCATTTAATTCACTGTGGTTTCGGAGTAAGGTGTTCCCTTTCACGAACAACCTTCTATTGGGAACACTCAAGTATTTAGGTCATTGCTTCTTCGTATGTTCCTTATTCCAAACTAAGCGCGTATTGCCAATTTACGATAGAATCATACAAAGAATTTCGGCCGCTTTGTTTTGCCTCACCACGGAAGTTGCTTGGGTCTTTCAGATAGACAATAAAAGATTTCATGGAGACACCAACACAGGTATCCCTTTGGTTTCCTAGAATAGATTGAAAAAGTGGTGTGACCTACGTCTAGCCGTGAAATGTCTATCACTTGCCATGTCTCGGCTTGTTTTAGAAGAGTAGAAAACGATCCATTTTTTCTATTAAGTGACAGCAATGAAATCAAGGTGCACATGAACTCCCTGAGCACCTGTACTTGAGTGCTCCTCTACAAAGACATTTTTCCAGCTCAAATGCCCGGGGGATTTTGTCAAACAGAAGTTGTGGTGGAAAAGTGTACTTAAAAATTTGTTACCTTAAGGGTGCTTTAATGTTTTTTTTCACTGAAAAATGCTGTACTTGCAATTTCTAGTAACTGAGAGCATCAGATGTCGCGGGGATGGACCCGACCCAAGTTACCTGTTGAACTTTGAGCAGAAAAAACCATTACTAAGAGAGGAATTCAGTGCTTGACATATATATTTTAGTTTTTGGGAGTGAACGATGCCTGTATAAAATTAATATAATATAACATTTTTATCAGGACAGATGCACTTGGTCAGATTGAACTATGGCGGTGCGCATCCAGGCATCATCCACCTTTGAGGAAATAAATGCATTATGACTTCAATGACAAAGCAGAATTAAATGACATTACTGTGGCTTTTTTTCAGCTCATAATATTGATGTATTCAGTGAGATAAGCCAGTTCTCCAATTGGTAAATTTGGCCATTCTGATCGGACGTTGATTGGTTCATTCTTGGACTGCACTGAATAAAGCAAGCATTTCGTCCCAGATCGACAAAGATGCGTTGGATTTCGTTATACCTCACCGTTTTGTCAGAGTTCTCTTGGTTATGTATACTGCAAGGTGAGTTGTTGAGGCTGGATTTGCTTAACGACGAGGTGAGTGCTCCGTGATCCTTTCGAATGGATGACTGTTTGTAGAACCTTTACGTTGCTGAAGTCGGCTTGGGGACTGTGCCACAAACCATGCGTCTGCTAGTTGATACCGAAACGGAATGTTCCTGGGTCTATGCAAATAACACGCGGACAACTACTGTTACCGGTGTCCAAATGTTTGGAACAGATCTTTCAGTAACATATGCCCCAACGGAATTAGACGTGAATATAGCTTATCTTGGGGCTCCGGTTAGAGGAAGGTTTTGTGAAGATAATCTCCAAGTAAGTGTTTGACATCCCACACTAATAAGTACGTCAGATTGGTGACAAAACAGTTCATAGGCTTCTTTTTGGTTGCATCCCAGAAATTCCGGACCCAAGCGCCAAAATAGCAACTTTCAACGGCGTACTGGGCCTCTCCGTTGTAACGCGCTGTGGGCGCAATCAAACACTACTTGACTTGCTCAAAGAACAGAGATTGATATCGAAACGTCTATTCACACTTCAGCTATTTCGGTGAGTTGTTCAGCGTTCACTCTGGCATACTAAAACTGTGGGTAGCGACAGGAACTGCATTACTCTGTGCTGCGAATTTGTGAAACTTTTCGGCGTTCCATAATTTTAGACATTAAATTGCTTAAAACCAATATCAAGAGTAAGATATATGAGATTCGTTGCCGAACTGGAGAGCTTTCCGAGTAAAACAGGTTGAACATACGTCAAAGTTGGTGAGCTGGAACTTTTCATGTTGCCTCCATTCTGACATTCGGTAATGTAGAATAACACCGGTTACGTTACCAAAAGCAACCAAGTTAAATTATCGGGCCAGGTGATAGCGACCACAACGCCAAAATTACTTGTAGTAAATCAACCATAATAATGGACTATGATGACCATGAGTAAAAGAGTGAAGTTGGCGAAGAGGAATGTGATAGAAAAGATATCCTGCAGGTAAAGATAATGAGGTTGATTCCGGCATTCGCGAAAAACAGGTCAAAATAGAGCTGAGCGTGAGGTATATGATGCGGCCTTGATGTAGGCTTTCCAGTCGGTGCTGACGAAGGTGGTGAGGATAAGGAGGAAGTTGATAAACAAAAATGAAGAATGTGATGCAGGAGATGATGTCGGTGGTGACGAAGGTGATGATGACGATGTCGATGATCATGATTATGATGATGCTAACGAGCAAGATAATGGGATGCTGGTGATCAGATCCAAGATAGGATGAGTCATGGCGATGATGGCGATGGAAATAAAGAAGACAAATTTGATGTCGAAGCAGGTGATCAAAACTATGATGCTGATGCGGATGACGACAATGGTGATAAAGGTGAAGTTGACCATGGTGATCGAAAAGATGAGTTCGAACAGTTAAGTGATGAGCAGAGTGTTTCTGATGATATTGAGTACAATAAGGCAGATAATGCCGCTGTTGATGGGAAAATGATGCCGATGATAATGAAGGTGACGATGATGAAAGAGACGACGAGAAACGGCATGAGATGGTGATGATAATGATAATGGTGGTGAGAATAACAGTGATGATTTCGATCATGAAGCTGATAACGAAAAGAAGGTACGGATGACGGTGACTGTGATAATGAGGTTGTTGACTCAAGGGACAATGATGATGTGGGCCGCATTAAGACGCTTATGCAACAAGTTGTTGTAGACCAGCCAGACTGAGTAACGACACCACAAGTACTACATATTTAAGGAAATAGCTTTATTTAAAAGGGCAGTGGTAGCCCGCATCCTTAAACTGGGTAATTTTCTGACGCTCCTGCAAAAGGCTACTTGATGAGGCTGAAGGAATTTATTCTCATACTGGTGGAACATGGAATCAAACATGGAATCCGCTTTCAGCGTTGGTAGTTTTTGCAAAAATCTCCACCTAATATGTGCGGCTTCAATAAGCAAATATTAGAAGATAGTTTTCGATCTGCAAACCCTACCGAAACACGTTTCCTCGACTTTGAAGCTAGGCTTAATCCGATTCCTGAGTAGTTTTGGACAATGTTCTGAGAAGCTGGTGTCCTTGCAGAGTTGTTAAACCTCATTTGAGCTTGTTACCCCTCAATGAAAGCTCGGGTTCAATATGCAGCAATGCTGAACCTGGTTAACAACATGGCTGATGAGTTTTGCTGGTAAAGTTTAATCTTGCCATTGAGTAGTCATTCGAAAGGACATTGAAGGGATACTCTGGCATCTAGTCAGGTCCGCAAACATAAACAGCTGACTTGGAATACGTTGACGACATTTTTCTGTTTGGTGAAAACCTGGAAAAGCTCCAGAATTTGGTGAACAACCCAACAAACAAATACAAGTACAAATACATCGAACGCGAAGTTCTTTTCAACCTCCATGTACGTGCCATTCCAGCTTACTGAAGTGATACAAAGGGTTATGGACTTCTGAGCGCCTTGGTTCCAGCGTTTGACTCATCGGATAAGCTATGAGAGAGATTTAACGACCTACTGGTGTAAGGAGTGAAACCCTTCGCTGCGGAGTTGTTTATTAGGAAACGCCAACTAAACGGTTACAGACTATTGGACAGGAAGGTTAAACTCTCATTTGCATGTTGTTCTTAAAAACGGAATATCCGTCTTCTTCTCGAACGCAGCTTCTTGAACTCTCCTGGATATTCATTGACTATCGCACAATTGTAAGCAAAAACTGTAAAGTAGTTCCACAAATTCTGTAATAAATCCCACCTTCCATTAGATCAAGGCGACGTTACGAGAACACACATACTACTCGCATGCCTCATCAGTAGTACCCACCGTTACACTGGTAGTTCCGCAAAGCCTTCAAACTTCTGAACTGTGTTGGTGAGGATTCCGTTGGTAATTCCAGAACGAGGGTGATGATGGCGATGATCATCATCGTACGCAAGCAACTGGACGATCTGATGCTGTTATCGATCATCATAGTGCAAGAACAGAGCTCGGATTAAGGACTAATGGTCTAAGGTTTACCGACAACATCAATATCCCCGGAGACTATCTTGAAAGTGTGCAACTGATATTCAGTCGAATCACTTATATTGCTCCTCAGGCTCATGAAACTTTACTGCGATATCTCGAATATCGTAGAAGCTTGAGGCGGCTATTGCGGTAAAAACCAAATCGGTATGCAAGCGAGTATATTTGTCGAATACCCTCTGAAGTTGCTGAAACCGAAAAGGAAATAATTGCCAGGATGCTCAGCCGTTGGTAATGGCAGTTTTGTGGACAAATTTTTTTAAACCTGAACCACGATAGAAATCAAATGAACGAACAAAAACCAACGGATCAACTCGATCATAGGAAGAAAAAAACTAGAACGGCGTCAGGTCACACAATAAAATGGAAGGAAACCAAACCACAAATAAGAATGGACATCGACAAACCACAGCGGAGGAACGGAACTGCTGAATTGAAGGTACCCGAAAAACCAACCAGATACAAGGAAATAGGACTTGAACCCAACTCAGCTTTCAAGGTGGCCGATTGCATTTCGCGAAACCCACCGTGAGAGCAGCCACTTACTTTAGAGGTATCAGATGCTGCTTAGAAGCTATACAGGCACAGGCGAAAGAGGAATTTACTCATTCAACCTAGCACTGATAATGTCTGCTCGATTGGTAATGAAACATTTGCAATCAATCTGCCAAGCTCGACGAACAGATCGACAACTAAGCAGAACAGAGCTACCTGTGCTTCGCAGAATCGCCAATGTTTGCGAGCTCACGACAATTGCACGTCGTTCATGTTCAGCAGAACTTGAGGCTAGGTAGTAAATCCTCGATCTCAGGGGAGAAGGAACACATAAGCGGAACGTTCATCACAGACAATAGCCAATAATCGTACGCTAAAAGAGAGTTCAAATTTTGACTACCAAGATTTATCACATGGTAATATGATGAGTACCAGTTAGTTTAGGCGAATCTGGTTCTAAACTCCTGAATGTTTGCTAAACGGAAAATCGATTGAATTAATTTCCACGATTTTACGGAGCAACAAATCACTCACTCTCACTGAGTTTCCTGTATTTCCACTGACAATTTATTGTTGGTTGCCCACACCCGACAAAGTATATTTTTCACTCATATTCGCAGATTTCTTTTTTCAGCGAGATTTTACGCCGTTTGAAAAGAAACAAGTTATTACTTATCTTGCAAACTTTACGAAGGGATGTTTTTAACCAGTAAGCTTTCAACTACTGTTTGCGTAAAAGCTAGTGACTACAAAACATCCGCTAAACACTTGAGAGTTTGACAAGCAGCTTATTGATAAACATATATTCGTATTGTTTCTCAAAAATGGGACTCTTTGAAACGGAAATAACACAAGGATGTCCACAGCATGCGTTTATCGGTTGCCGCTGCGGTTCCTAAAGAACAGTCACTACCGCAGGAGATCGATTCCCCGTTCATAATGGCGGTTCCTTTTTGGTGGGACTACTGCATTCGCTTTGAGTCAGCTGGTATCCGGAATCTACTCCCTTGATTTGTATGGTAAACTAGACTGTTTTCTAAGTATATTTTTTCCTTTGGTGAATATAAGCAGTCCCCATTTATCCATAAGGCATTCGAACAGTGTGTTCTCTGGAAATCTGATAGATTTCAATTCATTTTTAAAGAAGTAAAAAACGGTCCGATTTGGGAGCATTTTTAACTTTCTTACTTTCATTCCAAATTTAGCGGTAGCCCCCACATTCATTATCCAACTGGTGAAATTGTATTTGGTCAGATTGTTCCAGAGAAACTGGGTGAGCCGCTACAGTATTTTAACGTGCGACACACATTCAAATGGATGCTTGTATTTGACCAGTAAGTTATCCATTCATAGGCCTGACAATACACCACCATCTACTTTTAGAGACAGCACTTTTTGAAAATAGATTTGTCTCAAATTTGGTCATCATAATTACAAGTGACTGCTTTTACATATCTCATCTTCGCTTGTAAATAGTATTCCAGGATTGATTTGAATTTACTGACAGTCCATCCACCCATTAGCTACACCCAAGATCTCTCCGCCCAATAATAAATGACCTATCTTTCTAATCCAGAATGAAGATGGCTGATGAAACCATCTGCGAACCGTGTTACGCAATTATAGACATGGGTTCCAACTACATTTACGGTCCACCAGACCAAGTTTCCAAAATAACTAGACTACTAAATCCTCATGCATGCAGAAACAACGTACACTACGTCCGCCCTGGAGCAAATATCCCTATTCTTCTAACAAAGCGTGAAAAGACCTTAAGATTGGATGAGGACGACTACCTAATTCAGGCAAGCATAAAAATTTTTTACGCAAGTTGTTGCACCTTTTTCGAGTATCCTGTCGCACTTGGAATGGGGAGGGTTGCTTATGTGATCTTTTGGCAATAGCTCAAGGATATTTGACTGAACTTGCACTTAGACTTGCACTACGCTTCTAGCAAAGACTGACATCAGTTGAAAGACGAGACCTCTACTAGTGTTTTGAAATCTTCCCATAGTATCGAAGTAACGAAGAAAGATTTATTTACAAGTTGCCTAAATCTTCCGTATAAATCTTGAGTCGAGAAGCTAGTAGGCAATTGAGCACATACTATGGATTGTGTGTACCATACTTTTTCTAGGTCCAATTTAATTGTGCTATTGATCGCACACCCAAGGCCAAACGGTTTCGTTTTCATCTACTGGCCTGGCGGCCGTATGTTTGGATCCCTCTGTAGATTCGGGGGTTGGTGACAATTCCCACCAAGAAATAAACAACAGTACAGTGCCTCTCGGCTTTTTGGCATAAGTCGGCTTCGCTCACTGGACGAAATCTCGCGTGCAATATTAGTTGCAAAACTTTGCTTGAAAGTTAGTTGTGATATAGTATGGAGATGGCTCAGAAGCCGATTTTGGAAATATCGATTTCCCGTCTGTCAACTTACTGCTGCTAGTTTAAATGATTACTTTCCTTTCATTGCGTGATTTAATTTTTCTGAACAAATTCTTTTGAAAACATATTGATGGGACTGAGTTTCCTCCCATTTGTTTCTATAAAGACAGTTGACAAACGATCCAGGGAGTTACGGAGTTCCGCTGCAAGAAATGGTGTGTCTAATCTCCGTAAAAAAATGATAGCACAGATATTTCTAGTAAGATGTGTCCAATCGGAGATGAACAAAACTCCTTAATCATTTTTATCCCAAGTGATACATCAGGTTATCTAGTTCTTTTTTCGAACGCACTTCGCTTATTTATTGCTTAGGTTTTCATGTATTCTATGAGTAGTTGCAACGCAGATGGAGGAGCGATACAATTTATCTCCCTCAATGAATTAGCCGTGGCTACTTCTAACCACGAAAGGCTTTAAATTAAAGAACGGAAAGTGTCGGTTCAGAATTCTCTCGATAGAGATTTCCAAGTGCTTCTAGAATGGGATAAATAAAAACGTACTCATCCTGGACTTTTTCTGGAGACCTCTTCTGGAAGTAGCCCATACGCAAAATTTATATACCAAGCCATCTGGACGAGTTTCTTGTCCACGTCCATTAAACTGTTAGTGGAAAAGTGTGCAAGAAATCAAAGAACATCAAGATAACTAATACGTGTTGCTGCAGTCCCCCAGTAGTTAGGTTCATACAGCACCTTCAGGCTCGGAAAATGGACCAGTCGGTGACCAAGAGACGGTGCAGGACGTAGACAGCGGTCATGTGTGAAACTGTCGCGGTCATTGAAGCTTCTATGCCTCACACAGATTTTTGCAGTGCCATCGTTACTGTCAGATACGAATCTGTGTCCAACTACAGCATTACTTCCTGCTTTATTGAAAATCATGACTTATTTTGATAAGATATCAGAAAAAAGATGAGAAAATACTGAGGTTACCCAAGAACGTGTTTGGTCACTTTCGGGTAATGTGCTATTTCAAACAACAGGATAACTTTGTAAATAGCACAGTCAACAAACCGTACGTTTAAAACAGGTTCTGTGTTACATTGACAAAACCAGAACTGTTCCGTATCACAAAATTGTCTTATTACCAGACTCTTGACTGATAATTGTGACACGATATCAACACGGTCCTGTTTCAGTTTGACCCATATGGTAGTGAATAATGTCTTGGCATTCTGAAGATTTCAGGGGCAGAGATTTTTCAAGGGGGTAACTTTCAAGGTCACTTGGTGGGGTTCGTAAATGTGCGTAATCTGATACGATCGGACAACCAACCATAATGTGTTCAGAAGGAATGATGGATAGATAGGTTACAGAACACGTAAAGGATGTCTTGTAAAAGCCCTTAAACTATTGCGTGTTTGTGGCCAGTAAACATTTCAAGATTGTTTGCTGGCGAACCGGGTTAAATTGGCGATTCTCCAGCAGTCACTTATTTTTCAACTGGATCAGGACAGCAAGAATCAAGCTACGAGATATCAGCGAGATTCCACTTACTTTCATCGGTAGCAGACGCGCAACATTCTACATTTATTGGCCAGACGAAAGGCAATAATGAGTTAAAGAATTTAACCCAATTGATATGACGAATTTATCTGAACGATATCAACATAAGAGTTTTGCGGCCCATTGAGGCAGTGACAGACAATCAACTGTTACTGCTTTGGACAGAAACGTAATGGAATTCAACTGCGTAAGTGTTGTGGGGAGCGCAGTTCTCAATATCTTATTCGGTAGACCATTCGTCCGGTAAGTTATAGTCCATCCCAGAGGTGTCTTTTCCACATGCCTACTTCTCATCTCAAAAACACGTGTTGAAGCAGTGAGTCAACCACTTTTGCCTCATTACAACGGAAATGGAACATGCGTCAGAGTGTGTCAACTTTTCGTCAACGCTCGTCAGTCATGGACAAGAAACGTTCTACCTGATTTTGTGATAGTGACCGAACACCTGCAGGTCTTTCTCTACATTGTTTATATAACTTCCTCAGTTTTTAGTTTCAGACAGTGATTTTCGAGAAGGCTATTACTGTGTTGTAAAACAATTTCAAATGATTTCTGGGCACTCAAGATATTTTCGTCTTTGGAACACTACGGAGAGCCGCAGGATGTTACCAAAACTCTCACATTTTTCTACAGCAAGGCTGTAGATCGTTAGCGACAGTTAGGCTTGAATGAAAGCGGAAGAATTTAGCTAAGACAAAGAGTAGAAAACTGTTTAAAGGAACTTGATAGCCCCTATAGATGTCTTACATAGAGGTGGAAAAACTTTCGAACAACAAATAAATCAATTTTATACCATTCTTATTATAGCTGACATCAGGGACCACAATACATCACATAAGCTCATTCATTCCCAAGGCTAGGGAATACAACGAGTGGCTCTTTGGTACTCCCTTTTTACGAAACTTCGTCACAGTATTCGATCAGGGCCGCAGGAAGATTGGATTTGCTAGACCGAGCTCGTGATCAGGCTTTTCTTGGTCAAACTCAGACTCTGTTATTCATAACTTTGTGGTACGTTTGCAACTAAACAGTTCAATAAAAATTTCTGGCAAATATTACTTTTGTCTAAACTCGGATAGGGGCTCTACTGTATCTAGCTAAGGCATGTACATGACTGGAACGTCCAAGTAGTAAAACTGAGTACAAAATACTGATTTCTTCAGCTTATCTGGCAGTTGTGCTGGATATTTACATACGATTATCTCATAGTATGTTATATGGGTACGTGTCTCCACCGCGAATCTTCATCCGAGACGACCAACCGTAAGGTCACAGTGAAGTCGACTTTTCGATGTTATTCGTACGATAGAATTAACTTTTAAAAAACCGACCACTGGTCTCGCTCTCCTTGAAGACTTCGGATCTGAGATTTAAACAAAAAGGCACATAAACAAAGGCTTAAGCTTAATGGCATTGTAGGAACTTTGAGTGGGTGTGTAACACTGTTTGGTTTACAAGCTTTATTGATTCTCTACAAAATACTCGATCAGATAGGCTTCTAAGCTTCTATTCCTGTCCCAATCTGACCGATCCTCAATAGACAGTTTCCACCATAATTGTCAAGATACCAGGAAATGTAAGCGTGAGTCGTGGTGGATATTCGCCAATATGTATGAACACGGCTGTTATCCCATTAAACGAGATGGCCAGTATGTTTGAAAAAGTTTTGTCACCAGTCAGGGTAACATCATTTCTCAGTATTGGGTTAGTGCTGCGTCTTAGCTTAGAGATGAGTGGCGTGTACATGACCACCTTTCAAAGTATGTTATTTGCGAAATGAAGAATACTCTTGGTAGAATTACTGAGTAACTTCTCATCGACAACGCTGGTCTAGTTGTAGATGAAAATGCATTCAACCTAGTCTGCAAAGTAACCGTGTTTGATCTCGGCTTGGCGAACGATTTATGAACGATTTATGTTTTTGATTTGCTTTATCAGTTGTCTTCTAAGTCTGCTTTAGAATTCAGAAAGTTTTGCTTCGAACTATATTTATGGCATGGTGTAACGTGGGATTTATGCTGGGTGTTGAACTTCAAGAAACTGGCAATAAGAACCCTGCCTTATTGTGTAAGTACAGCACCAGTTTCCGTAAATTGTTTTTGTCACTGAAGGTGCACTGTCATAGTTGCTTGAATGTGTACGGCGTTGTTGACTTGGGATGAACAAAAGTTTCGGATTCTATCGGCGGCGATCAAAAAGCGACAGAGCCTTGATCACACAAGTTGGGACTAACTTTTGTCCTGAAAGTACACTAATTCAGTTAGAAATAATGGAAAGGAAGAACAGGAATATGTTTTTACTGCGCTACCTGGGTGCTTATTTCTGCCTTAACATGAAAACGTTCAGGCGGGCTTTGGTTGCTCTGCTACAAGAGATATGACGGCAGTAAAGCTATTAGAGCGCTTTCTCCTCAAGGAGACACGTCCAGGGAATACTAAACTATTCCTTCAAACGAGTGTTTTCTTGTAAGATATTGGCAGGCAAGAATCATACCTCTGGCGTTCAGCTTTGGAACAAGCAAGATGGATTTGTATCCCTGTGTTCTACTACAGCTTTCACGGAAGTGAGACAGAATTTTCCATCGAGTATGGGAACTGATTGCTCCACATAATCTATTTTCCATGCCTGTCACCAACTCACACTATCGATGTCTGGTGAACCTACGTACTGGCAGCCAATCACCATTGTTTGGGCTACTACGAGCTAGCTGTTTTTTCAGCAAGCTTAACGTGAAAGGTTCTCATTTGGACATGCCTCTATATAACAGTGAAAACAAAGGTGATTATCGGAAACTTTGTAGATATTGAACTGTGGTAGATTTCTTCGCTATATCATTCAGCCAAATTATCTTCAGTCCCTACTTCGATTTTACAGTGTTCCAAAGAACGCTACAGTCTCCGTAGCCGTGACCTGACATTGCCTAGTTTTCGGCTAGTCAAATCTAGTCAGACACGTCCATTAATATTGCATCTTGGCGTACAAGCTATGCTTATGACAGATACTTTAGGGTGATAGTGAAATGATAAGTATAAAAAATGACCCATTCCATCAATTGTGGTGTTGCCTGTCAGGGAGTAGGTTGGCCTTTTGGGGAACCAGAATGTGCCTCTCTTTGGACTCTGAGGAGTTCGTTTCCCAAAGGACAGGATGCAATGGGGAGAATTTCCAGCACTTACTCATTTATTTGAACGTCCCTCAAGGAGGACTCTGTATAACTGTGCTGTAGCTGTTCCATGGAAAGCCTGTCTTCTTATAACGACCTATTCCCCCTGCTATATCATGTCTACTCGTGATGATTAGTGTACTTTACTCCATTAGCACCATACTTCCCGGTGACCTACATAATTCTCCCTTGTGATCTGCTGGAATGCTGAGATGTTTTAACCTTGGTTGGTGTAGTTGTTCTGGTCATACCAACTACTTGAACGCATCCGCATGGTAGCAGTTGAACAAACAGATGTCGGATAAGTCAAAATTTGGATGCTAGCGTTATCAAGCCCTTCTGGTCCTCCGAAAACTAACACCAACTGAATTTGGATAAGTATAAACCCTGGCTTTCCCCCCTAATGGGCTGAGTAGATGGGTCTAAGGTCAATTGTCCGGATCTCCTTGATCAGTTGCTGGTGTCTTTCATTACTACCTTTTTCCGAAGCCTAAATAAACATGGTCCTGCTAACCATCTCAGTATTTTCAAGTAGACAGAACTTTTGTTTGTCGATTTACCTAGTTGCCACTTACCAGCATCTTTGAGTATGGGTTTTGATCTGCCGTCCCTGCCATAAACCAGCCTGTAAGCTGATAATCGGAATATCCTGACACTGTGTAAGTGCATTCGGCTACACAAGCTGGCTCATGCACTCACTGCAGCAGCAAAGCTACTTAGGGACTATGCACATCCAACTTCGACCTGTATTGCCGTATGGATTCCGAAAATGTGATTTCAACTTTTAGTAGTGGTCTAATTTTACTTCATACCGTATTTATATTGTCTTGCAGTGGAAAAATCTAGTCAGACGACATGACTCACGACTAATCTTGGTTGGAACCGACCGATTAAGGTATAGTTTAGAGATGATACTGTGTTTATAAGGGTAATAATACACGTTCGGAGAGATGCGATCGTAGTACACCTTCAGGAGAATGGTAGCATAAAGCATTCAACCAGATTGATGCGAAAAATCCTGACAAATGTCCAAACCACCTCAATGTGTACAGTTTTTTGGAAACTAGTTAACATCAGTAACTTACAGTTAGTGTCACGCCGGGCCTAGGATCATCTTAACCTTCTCCAAAAATATAGATACGTCAGTGGTGTGGCTTCCCATAAGGGACGGAAGAACTTGGTGTGATACTGCTTTTGTGAGCCAGTTAGTAGAAAGTGTTTAGACAGGATCGTGGAGAATTCATACGATGGAATGAGGCGTTGGTCCGAAAGTGAAATTACGCAAGTGGTTCTAGACGAGTATGGTGCACGTCCAATACAAATCTTCCTGTCAACAGTCAGCTATTCGTTGGACACCTGCCTGTAACCGATAAGTTTACACAGTTTACGCGAAGACAAACGTGCTGCTATTTTCGGGTGGGTCAGGCCGAACAATAATAATAAAACAATAATAATAATAAAATCTTCGGAGAAACATGCAGAGGTCCAGCAAGTGCCAGTAATCAGTCCATCATCATTATAGAGTACATGGCCAGGCCCCTTATTTCAAGTAACTGTATACTTTAAGGTTAAGGCTAAAGAGAAGACAAAAATCTTTGAAGACTACAATACGTTTGTTTTTAAACACTTGAAGACAAGGGTTACGGTCAACAAAATGATATAAAATGCCCAATTCCGCCAGTTTGTAGCAATTTCGTTAACTTCTGATGGCTGCTCATCCAAGTGGCACACTGGTAAATTTCGCCAACACCAGGCATTACATTACGGTTTCCATAACTCATAATGACATGTGGATTCTCTTTGGTTAAAAAAATCCGCCACCACTGTTTTTTAGTCCAAAGATGTGCTACGCTCACAAGCCGTTTGTTTTAGAAATCAATTTAGACACTGGTTTTCCACTGAGCTTTTTACAAAAAACTGCTCGTCATCTGTGGGAATTTCGGAACTAACCGAATGAACCCCAGACGTCTGAGCAGGTTTGTTCGAATAGTAACTTTCTAACTAGCGGGACTCACACTTGCCGGAAGTGGGAAAACTTCAGTAGGTCGTCTCTTCAAGCTTTCCATGGAAGCGTTTTCGTCTGTAAAACATCTTCCCACGAGCACTTAAGCTTCCATATAATTATTTTTTTCCAAATGCGCCGTAACTGACGATCGCTAAAAAAACTATACTAAACTATACTAAACTAAACTAAACTATTTCACCTCATCGGTGCTGCTTCTTTGAGAAGTACAACTCTGCTTTATTTGAAAAAGGACGAATCACTCACCAAAGTCTCTGGTAGAATAAAGAAACTTTTGTACCATGCACCCGAGCACCCGGGCTGCAGTCATGTCTAGGTCTCCGTCGCAGAGTAGGTTTCAGTAACCATTGTATTCGCAGTTCGAATTGTTCAATTTGTTTGTTCCAAAGTACCTCATCCCTAGATGGCCTGAGTGGGTGGCACCAATCTTCACACGCGCTAACTGCGTCGGACGCACGGATCTTATGTATGTGGTGGATCTGTGCGGCATTGCGTTGGTTTGTAAAATGTTGGGATCGTAGACAACCTATGCTCCCCTCATGGGAAGTACCATCTTTCAAGTCTAAAGGAGCCGTACGTCGTTCGTCTGCTCACACCATGGTTTGAGGCTCAGGCTCGTATCTAGGTTTTCAGTGGTAACCTAGGCTAACTTTCTGTTTCTTATTGCGTTGAGTTATATGTTGTTGCATTGCTCCAAACTGCATGCTGTGTGCGTTCCATGTTTACCACAAGTGACCCTCCTCAACACTGAACCTTTCGGCACGTTAAGCCAACTGCAGTTTTAATAATGACTTTCTGTGATGAGTGACTAGCAATACGTAGCCAGATATATGCGACTTGAGGACGACTTATAAGTTACGTGGGCCATCCAGCCACACTTTACATGCACTGTAGGACTAGAATTTTGATCTGTCCTCATATGAACTGGAGATTATGGTCCAACAGCTGGGCATACTAACGGCTTCAGAAATTTCCCCTCCCATCCGACCTCCGGTTTCGTTTTCTCGGGTTTACATCATATGCAGGGCGTTCACTTACATGCACATCCGTATGTGACAGTACCCACTCGGTGCAATTCTGTTGAATAAGACTGACGATGGTATATGACTCTGCAGGCTTTGGGGCGAAGAACGGTGCGTGATTTGATTTGGCACATTCATTCTTGTTCGTTGACTTACCAGATGTTACTTGCCCTCAATGCTTCGAAGTACGGCCTTCAAAGCATGCTGAAAACCGACCAACAAAGCTATGTGCAAAATAATCGAAGTTAAAATTTCTATGTTACATTCTGTACTCATGGCTGAAGTGACCTTCCATGACCACAATTTCGGCCGGACTTGTTGTTGTCTGCGCATTTATTTGCGTCAAGGTTTCCACTTAGCATTTGACCAAATATACATTCAAATAACATCTTACCGTTCTCGCATCTGCTATTCTGGGTGCTGAAATAGAAAAACTAAAGGAAAACAGCATGATATGGTCTCTCTTCTCCCTTCAGTCCATAAAATTCCTTCTTGATAGTGTTAAAATTGTTTTTTTTTACCGTTGGACTGCAGGTATTGGGGTGGGGAACGTATCTGACGAATACGACGGTCGGTGTCAAATTATTTGAACTGGATGGAAGTAAAATCCATACCATTGTATAGAGGTAGTGGTGCGGGATATCAAAGCTGACTGAACAATATATTCAGAGATTTGCAGTTTTCTAGTGGTTGATTTTCTTATATGGAAAGCCTCGCTCTAATATGAGCACACACCATTCAGTATGAGGTAACTGGTTCTATCGGTAGACCCTGCAAAGCCTGTGCGTATTTGTGACCATGATTATTCCGTTTGTAGCCATTTGCAGTAGAAATTTGCAGACGCTGTCAGCAGCGTCTGACCAAATATCACATTTTAGCACCAACATGAGTCCATAAAAAACTACATGCTATTTCTTTTGTTTGAGCGACGACTGGAGTGAAGTTGCCGGGGGAAGCTGGTCTCCATGGTGAAGGAGTGGCAAACCGACCTTGAGAATGTTCACCTAAGTGGGAGACTGACAATGAAATCATTTTTAAAAGTTGTTTTTCTTCGCCACAGGGGAAGGGATGTGATAACATCATCCAGTGGTACACATTGTGTACTCATCAACCGTGATAGTGCATTTGATTGCTAGAGTTTGATTGTCTTAATATATTGAACAATGAAATTGTATCTCAATAGCATGATAACACAACTCTGAAGACGACTTGCAGTGGAAGCGATGCCTTTCTTAGATTCGAAGAAAGCAAAGATTTGTCGTCAGTAATCAAGGTAGAATGACATCCACAAAATCATGTTGTGAGATTTGGATATGGCACAGAAGAGGCTGAATCCTATTTTTTAATCTGCCAGTACTTCTTGCCTGGTGGTATCTGGAAGGCTTATAGGCCTCTTGAAACTACTAGGAAAGTGATATGAAACAACAACGCTTACACTGTCGCTTGATGGAAACCAATTTCACTGCCCATCTTTTCACTCGGGATACTCTTCACGGGGTTCCCGTACCTCATGTACAGAAAACCTAAGTGCACTATAGTGGCCATTCAGACTTAAGAATGAACGGAGCTTAGGAACATCATTTGGTGGTAGCATGGTGTAGAGAGATAACTTTACGGGTTGTCAGGAGCAGTACAGCAACCTTATCAATCAAAGGCAGATCTGAGGTATTTCATGGATTCAAAAAAATTCTCGCCCTTCCATCCAAAAGTGAAAACACTCATATGTGTGTACCATAGAACGGAATTGAGGCGTACTGATAATTCTTGGGCCGTTTGATACACCACTGTCATCTAAGCATTGCTGCTGAGTCCGACGTAGCGGTGAGTGTCCTATCAAGCATTTGTTTCACACTAAAAAGAAGATGGCTGTGTGATTAGAATTTTCTGTGCTACCTAATATCAGGTAACAAGCTGCACTGAGAAGCGACCTCTACTTGCGACTGTACCTCTGCCGGGTCTAATCCTGTGGGATATCGACATGAGTTCGGTATAGTGAACAAATCTTACGGGACCGGTAACCGGCGTCTATGTTTTTCTGGTGACGCCTTAAGACCTGTAAGGTAATTTGCACATATTCGGGTGAAACCTTTCACATCTATCGTTTGGGCCATTAAGGCGACCGAAAATGAAAAATACACTTGCACGTTGAGGGTAGTTTTAGCACAGTCAAATGTATCACCGTTCTCTCAGGGTGAAAGAGCAAATTAAAACCAGCTTTCAGCTGAATGACAACCTGTGTTTTCGACCAGCAGCCAGAGCCATCCTTAAAAATGTTCCGGTAAAATTGGGTGTTTTTACTGTTGTTTCTTGACTGTGAGGTAGGAACTGCTCTGGCGTTATTAGCTGCGGTGTCGTTGTGTACCTTCTGGCAGGTATTGCTGCGCGGGGCGATGAATATGTAAGATCCCTCAGGCAAGTCTAAGCTAACCAGTCTGAGATCGTGCTTTGACGCATAAAACACAGAATACAGCTCTCAGAGCAGTTACACACTCGAATTAAGCAGTGAGTCACGGCACATCATCCACTGAACTCCTTGTCATCATAGGCGTTATGTTAAGAGATGACCTACCAATTTTGAGCCATGAAGCCTGGTAAATCAGAGATATGTTTGATGGCGTAAACAAGCATTGTTCCCGTTACTCGCTAGAATTGCTTATGTCTTTTACTGGGAGTTGTATCCAGACATGACTAACCGAATTCTACACTACTGTCAACTTGCGCTGTTGAAATCTTCCCTTCTGAGAGCTGGTCTGTGGTCTTGGACTTGACAGTCAAAGCATGTATGTTGTCCAAACGGAAGAATACGTACAAAATGCCGTGCAAAGTGATTCCAACACGAATGTGCTGATTTCACAATCCAATCCCTCACTATGAAGTTGGGTTCAGAGCATACTTCCGGGTCACGTGATGGCTTTGTCAAGTTTAAGGTCGACCAGGCGTAGATAAGCACATGTTGCTCGATGTAAGGGAGCGGTCTGATCTTGATCTGTCTTGCTTAACAGCGTGTTTCCATATGGGCATCACCTGCGGAGTAGGAACAAGCGTTTGATTTAATCTGGTCTTATCCAGCCCCGTGACGACTCGTTGAAGTTGCAGCCTGTTGAACCTGCATTCATGATGAAACAGTCAGACAATTTTTAACGCGATTGAGAAAATGACTGCGGGCAAGGAACAGCGACGTGTTTACTTCTAAGCTATGGCTTACGGTCTCAGCAGTCTCCGAAAAGCTGAGGCCATGTGGGTTTCTGGGAAGAATACAGCCGACAATTTCGTCATTTTGGACAGTACAAAATTTTCGAAGCAGAAGCCTGAACTTAGACACATTGTCTTTGCCAACAGGTTATGTTTCGAACCCCCCTTCTTACTGCTTGTGCATGCATCGATGACAGAATGAGAACGAGGATCAGAATAATGGTACGTATTGTGTCCATGGGTTACCTGGTTGCTGTATCATTGTGTGTTTAAGAAATATGCGCAGTCCTTGAATTTGAGGTCAGGCAGACAACAGAATGCCATGCACTTCGATTGGCTGATTCACACAGAGACAGAGATGGAAAGACGAACTGAACACCGATAACAAAAAAGGAAACAGATTCCCCAGACTTAAGATACAAAGCGTTTTTGAACATTTTTCATCGTCGTCAGTAGGTTGTTCAGGCGTAGGAAGTTCGGATTTTATGGATAACATCAAACGAGAGATATTGGTCTGCTATTAGGCTAGTTAAACCGGTACTGTTTTCTCGGTCCCTTCTTGGTGAATTGTGGTAGCCCATCCGGAAGAATACGTGACCATAAATGGCCTGGGTAACTGGCTTCAAGTAAGTTGATGTTCCATTCTTCCAAGGAGGCCTTTTTCAATTTCTTGGCTGTCCAGTGTTTGTTACTGGAGATGTGGGAGTTCACCTCATTATTTCTGTATAATATGCCCTGGTTTACTCCACCTGTTGATGTATCTAAGAAGAGTTACTATGGGGAAATCGGCCAAAAGATGTGCTTTGTTATACTATCCACCATTTGAGAATGAACATTTGTAAGCAAACAGTCGATTTTGACTGGAAAGAAAGCCATGTAGACCACCAAACGGTACTAAATTGGATGCTCGTCTCTGGTAATCCTACAGGATGGTATCAAAACCACCAGATGAAAACACAGTTTCTAAAACAAGGCGAAGGTGTTGATAGCCGTTCTAAATGTTACCAAGTCACGAGTTAGCCAAAACTTCCTTCTTGAACCCGCGTGTGCCTCCTAAGGTTAGTGACATTCCTCAATGGTCACTTCAGTTATTTGATAGTGAAATGTTTAACCATCAACTGACACACCTGATCACCACCTTGAAGAGCCAATCTTCCTCTAAGATAGTATACAATAACTAATTCTAGTCTTCTGAGGATTTTTGCACCATGCTGCTTTAGCTCCTTACCAGTTCGTATAACAAAAGCTTATAGAAAACGAAACGCCTGAGTTAACCTTACATTCATTTCTGTGCCTAATCAATTACTTTAGTTTGCACTCAACTGAACCACACTTATGGAAGTTCTGTTGTAGCTAGGTGGGACGGAAGGTAGTCCACAAAACACAGTCAGTAAGCGCTTGTCTTGACCTTGTGCTACTAAGTGAAATAATGGGCTGAAAAAACACCAAAGTAATAAACAGTCTTGCATGGCCACAATAGCGATGCTTTTAATTCTGGATTGTTAGTGTCCAGTTGCTTTATCTCCACCAGAGCGGGTGACTGGGCCTGTTGGCTATCCAATAAAAAAAGTCTAACTTTGCAACCATGACTCTGTTTCGTGAGACTTAGATCAAATTTCTCTTCCTAGCCAACTGCGAACGGTTGGCTACAATCTTTGCTGACGTTCAAATGGTACAAGTGAAGAAAAAATCTGTGTCCCTCCACACCACGACTCAGGCTGCGGATAAATGCAACACATCAATTATCGAAGCATCAACTTAGAAGACAAGAGTGCAGCTGTTTGTTCAGCCTTGGGCAAAGTGGCAGGATTACATGAACTGTCACACCTTCTAACCAGCAGGTAGCGTCATCTGGTTTTGTCAGCCTCAAGTAACCTACTGCACCATCTGAAGTATCGCTAAACAAATGAGGATGTAATTATCCAAATACACTCATTTGCAAACAAAGTTGGTTTTGCGAGAGACTCACCTGGAACCCAGCTGAATCTCTCGTTTGTGATGTTTCCAGGCAACTGAATGTGCTGCATCAGGCCGCCTCATGCTTTAGTTGCTACGCTATTTGAGATACCGCGATATATGTATATTCGTAATGCACTACCCATAAGGTTGCTGAAAATTCTTCGACAGCCCACAAGATCGTGGAGGATTCATACGATGGAATGAGGCGTTGGTCCGAAAGTGAAATTACGCAAGTGGTGCTAGACAAGCATGGTACACGTCCAATGCAAATCTTCCTGTCAACAGTCGGCTATTCGTTGGACACCTGCCTGTAACCGATAAGTTTACACAGTTTACGTGAAGACAAACGTGCCGCTATTTTCGGGTAGGTCAGACCGTATTAACCTCACATGAATAAAATCTTCGGAGAAACATGCAGAGGTCCAGCAAGTGCCAGCAATCAGTCCAAATAATATATATATATATATATATATATATATATATATATAATTATGTTTTGTAACATGTTTGGTGTGATACACCAAAGTAACTTGACGTCAAAAGGCAGTTTTCCATGCATTGAATTTTCGAGTAACTCAAAGGTGATATCCCAAACGAGATTTTGGCAATACAGAGTCTACGAGTACTAGACGCTTTGCGAGTTGAATGTGAATACAAGGTAATTCAATATCATTTTCCTGTTGAAAGTTTCTTGCGTGTCTGCTAGTGCCCATCTATGACTTCGAAACGACTTTGCTAACCTAAAGCATCTGGTCTTCAGAAGGATATTCCGATCCCTCTCAATGAATGGAGCCGGATATGGCAATCTTGAGGAACGCAAACAGAACTGGCGTTGGGTTTTCTAAAATATCGTGAATAGTATCAGAAAAAGCAGGTCCCCATCGTCTTGCACAGTTCGGTCCAACTCAAGACTGGGGGTGACCTGACCAAAAACGAGTACACGTTTATCTCGTGGCCACTTTGTGGATCTTTAAGTGAGTCATAGTTTCACCATAGAGAACTCAGGACTCACTGATCTACATCAGCTATGGAATTTACAGGATTTTCCTTTCAATATTCCAGAATGCTCCAGCTCTGCAATCAGGCTGTTGATAATGTCTGAATTCTGCAACAAAATGCAGTCGAGTGGCGCGTAGTGCTACACAATTGTGTGACAAAATTTACTGGCTCATACGAGTCATACGCAGGGTGGACATGATAAAAATAGCCTGCGTTATTTACCCTACTGAGATAACTCTTGATCGGATAGTCTGTTAAGTCTTTCGGATGGTTTTCTTTCCATGCTAGATAGGCTAAAGAATCTTTGCTTCAAAAAATACCCAGCGTTCCTTAGCTAACGTTTTTCCCTCAAGCCACTGTACGTGATATATATGCCAAGGAAGAGGGGTCTCACAGTTCTCACCTGAACTATTGCTGGAGAACTTTGCAACGTCCAGTGCTTCGAGGATCCCAGTTGAGTGGGCCTCAGCGGCCGCTTTGTTGTCTGTAAAAAAGAGCCACAATTATTTAGCTGAAATAGCTTCCATTACCTAGTTTGCACAATACATATATGGTCAGATAATCCACATCAGATGAGTATATGCGACATTCGGTTCATCATTAGTACCCAAGGTACTGCACACACATCAGTAACTATGATGACTGTATGTTTTCAGCGACCATTCTGACAAACGATTCCTATACTTTAAATCTGACTTTTGTAGAGAAATTGCCCTTGAAAACGGAAAGTGATATACACAGAAGGCTGTGTCAGCCATCATCAAAGTTTCCATCGAGGGATTCAATTCAAATACTAACCTGGCCTGAGGCGCACTTCCTTGGATCTTGAAAGATGCAAGCACCTAGCTTCTTTTGTTTTGCCTGGGGCTTCCTAACTAATCTGCAGGAAAATAGCGCCACATAATTCTCATGTTCAACAGAGGTGGGCTTTGATGTGACATGTCCTTCCACCCAACCTCAGTATTGTGACGCGCAGCCTGGTTGCACTTTTGGAGATACTGGTCTAAATACCCATGCTTTCCTCAGTTTAACTGTTACCGTCAAGTTAATGTTTAGCGCTTCGTGCTGTAAACCTGTACGCCCGTCTATCTAATCGGAGCTGCATTTTCTATCGGTGTGGTCAGGTTCATGTTGCACTTGTTACTCGACTCCATGGTAAGCACACGCAGCAGTCTTTTTTTGAACCGGTGTTACTGCTTGCAAGGAGTGTAGGCATCCATTCTTTGAGGGTACTCTTTTGAAGTTGATGATGTTAAACAATGCTGATGTTAGTTAACAATGTTAACAATCTTACTCCAATGAGAAGCGAGTTTTGTCGGTATGTGTGATATCCCTTGCGTCTTTGGCCCATCTCAGTAGGACTGAGCGCGCACAAAGGAAAATGGGAGTTGAACTCAGCCTAATTACGTCCCTGATGTATGGTTCCAAAGTGGGTTTTCCGTTTGTAAGCTCATTTTCCAAGTCGTTGATATTATTTAACCTGATTTTTCATCTGGTATAGAAGGTGAATGATCAAGTTCTGCTGTCCACGTTTTTTTGGCACTGTTTTGTTTACCTATATGCTTTGAAGGATATTGTTCAATAATTTTCACGGGGCCTCGACAGTGCTGTTGCAGTAATGCTAAACGCCTCCAATAATCGAAAATTCACTCATATATTCGCGCCGTATATGTTCGAATTCTTTCCACTCTTACTGTTCTTTCTGGGGCTGTAGTTGGCGAAGGACTTAGTTTTCATAACTGGAATCTCATAGGGTGTTTCCAGACAAGATGTCTGCTAATAGCTTCTACGTCATTTCCATTAGATAGAAACGCCAGTATTGTTGGACTTTCTCCCAAGGTGAACCCATGATCAGCCATTCGGACCCAAATCCTGGGGTCATCACGTGAGACATCACGTCAAATAAGGCCGAGCCAAATGCCTTGAATTCAATAAGTGGCCGTAATAAGAGAAAACGATTGTTTACACTGAGGTGCGCGAAGAAAGCCGAAGTGATCAGCGTCGGTAGTTCGTTGACTATTGGCGGCAGTCACAGGGGTTAGCTGAGGTTGCCATCAATGAAATCAGCAAAGCAGAACAAATCCAACCAAATGAGATTCGGCTATCATCAACTAACAGTATAGAAGAGTTAGGAAAAGGTTTGCCGAAGAAGCCATTTATTGTGCACGAAAGGCCACTTTTTTATTGAATGTGACTTTGTCACGCTTCTAGTGGAAACATGAAATCGAGATGCTGAAAGTGTTTTACTTTGCTAGGAGAGAATTGCTATCCACAGACGTTCATGAACTCAGGCAGAATATTGTGCTGTTCCCATTGCAGTTAAATGGTGATGATTGGTGATGAAACACTTCATTCATGGTGGACAACCAACACAGCCTTTGATATTGTATTAACATTTCAAAACTGCTCGAACCCTTCGTTAGTTATGGCTAATGGTGAGGTCTGTGATGTTGACTGACCAGTCTGTGTACTGGATCTCTGGTTTTAGATTTATCAAGTGGTACTTCTGGCCTCATTTTATAGCACAGCAATGCGTGACTGTCGGCTAGTTATGCTGAGCATAAGCACCATTGGATATGCACCGCTGATGAGTTCTAATAAGAGCGAAACTCAAGTCCAGTGCTTCCCCTCTTTGGTGTGGACTCACCAAGATGACCGCGCGAGGACGGGAGGGCGATTTTTACAGCGAGAGTCATGTGAGTATGTGTTCTGCAAAATCTCGCAACCACCGACACCTGAAACAAAATGTGTCCAGCAGGTTTCAAGCGTCTGCGGCACTACCTGACTGGGAAGTCCTGACTGGCGGGCCAATCGGTCGACACAACCAGGGTATGTTACTGGGTCGTCGTTCAAGGCGTCGGGCGTTCCGCTCACGTCACTCAAGCGCGAACATGTTCACCTGTTCAGACGTAAAAACTCGGATGCGTCCAATGTGCGCTGGTGGAGTAGTGGTAACACGCTCGCATCGCGTGTCAGATGTGCGGAGTTCAGACTCGGCACGGCCATTGGAAATGCACCGCTGATGAGCTCTAATAAGTGCGAAACTCGAGTCCAGTGCTCCCTCCTTTGGTGTGCACTCACCAGGACGATTGCGCGAGGACAGCAGGACGATTGTTCAAAGGAGAGTCATGTGAGTATGTGTTCTACAAAATCCCGAAAACACCAACACCTAAAATAAGCACTATTTACCGAGGCGCTGTTTAAACTACTGTGCTTAACCCTCACATTGTACTTTTCGTATGGAAATTCTTCGATGCCAGAAATCAGTTCTGTCAATAATAATGGATAGACTCCCATTAGTAGTTGGTATGTTTATTCGCCTCATGTAGGACTGTTATCGGTTGGTCACCTTAAGGTTAGCCATCCGGTGGAGAATCACCAAAGACAATAGAGGGGGCATATTTAAGACGCTGAATAAGCAATACACAACCGAGATGTGATAACTATTTCAACCGTATTCTGAAGGCAGTTCAAACACACAAAAATCCTACTCGTTCCACGACATGCTTGTATAAGTTGGACTAGGAGAGCCTACTGTAAAACCGGTATCTGAAAAAGGTGGGTTTTTCATACATTCCTATTTCGCATGCATCGACTTTTGCACGTTACGAGCAGATGACATTTATCTAGTCATCAGATATCAGTAAGGATGGGCTAGTTTCAGTTTGATTTTCACTTTTTAAGTGTAATAAGGGATTTTGAAATGTGACTAATGTCCTTGAGGTCTGTATCATACAGGTCATTAAGTCAAATCAGTGAATAGATAAATTCCGAGTGTTCCGTAAGTCGGTTGCATTGTGACCTAATCCCTTAATGATCTCAATTTATGTCATTTGCACTCTGATGCATTGATTAATCGCCTCTCGGTGACCTGATGAAAACATCAGTTAAATTGATCTCTACATGCATAAGCTAATAATGGCGAGGATCACCACTTTGTTATAGTGTCCTTAACCTGTGGAATGAATTACCGGTTTCGAGTAAATTTGAAACCAATTTTGAACCAATAATTAGGCAGCCGGAATTCTTTCCAATGTTCTACGAATAGTCACTCATCCACTTACGGAGAGGTCGGTACTACCTTTCAGTCCGTTGACAAGGGAGATACAGTTGTGTCACTCTGAAGTGTCCGTCTCATTCAGTAAAATAAAATGTCCTCCTGGGTAAGTGGTATTTTAGGAGCCAGCGTGTTACGTTGGTCTCTTTGAAGATGATTCAGCTGACACAAAAAAATAATTGTGCCGAAATTGCTCAGTGCGGACTGTTTTATAACACCTACTCCGTTTCAACCATCCATATCAAATGAAATGGAACTTGATGTTTCAGTCTGCTTTCTGCACAAACTGTGCTAGAAAATGATCTGTGCTGGTAAGCAGTTGTATTGAAATACAACAATATTTTATTTTGTGTCGTTGGAACAATCAAATTACATCGGGTCACGTTGAGGGAAGTTATACTCGTATTCGTAGAATTGCATTTAAAACCTTGTAGAAAATGGACGGACGTGATGAAGAAAGCAGTGGATTACTCGGGTAAGAAGCCCTATCTGCAGCTGCCTTGCCACCAAAGTGCTGTCAACGATGTATTAGGACACACAAAGGGGAGTACAATTGCGGTCGGTTTAATCACGGCCAGAGCCTCAGGTAAAACACATTGAGGAGGATGTTCACTGCCCGAAAGAACTGAAAAAAGTTTCGAGCAAACATCATTGTGTTGCAGATTTGATAACCAACAAGAATAGTCCTTGAAATTCCACTGCGCTTCGAATCGTGCTTCAATGATGTTGTAATGTAATGGTTATCATTTTCAAAGTCCGGGGCATGGAAAAATGGGAACAGTGCCAATGGGTTCGAAAGAGAGATAGATGTGTTATCAGAGACAACATTCCCATTCTGAGTGAGTGAAAAGCTAATTCTAGGGCTTTTGTGAAGATGCCTAGTTTTCTTGACAAAGTTACACCAGCCTCCTGGTGTTGATGTCTGAAGAGGACATATCGTTGACACTGAAGCCTTGAAGGTTATGGAGCAGGTTTTGAAATGCTGTTACACTGACGAATATTTGCAGCTGAGTAGCTATTCTGAGACCACTCCACGAATCTGTCCAAGATCATTTGTAAGTCCAAGTATATTCTGAGTCAACTATCGCTATAAACGACCATATGGTCCGCACACTTACACCGGAGGTGGAACTTAGAAAAAACCATCCGGCTGATATAGGGGAAGAGTGGAAGAGAGCAGATAATGTGGTTACAACCGCTTTCAACAGGGAGGGACTTGGATTCTCGGTTAATGTAGCCTGTAATGTGTGTAAGGTTGAGCGAATAGTTTTTGATCAACCAGAACAGATTATGCTCACTTTCATCCTCTGCAAGCAGCTGCGGTAATCCATTTTGGAAGAAGTTACCAAACTGTTTTTCTAATCAAAAAATAACAGTAATCCAGCCCTGCTGTTACTGTAAGTGACGGAGCAACCGAGTTTACCAGGTGTGCAGCTGCGTCCCGCATAGAACTCCATTGTCGATAGGCAGACTGTCGTACATTAAAAAAACGGAAAATTCGTCATGTTTCTTCATGAGTACCGTATTGAATAGCAGAAGAAGTGGAGGACTATGCGCTATGGGTCGAAACCAGTGTTGCTACGCTTGCTACCCCTTTGCCTTGTGTAGAACGGATTGGTCACTGATTCGGTGGGGACGCCAGCAAATTCTCGGAGAGAGGTCAGAGAAGGTAAGGAATGCAGGCTTCCTCAAGTTCAGTTTGTTCGCTTGCTATACTGACTACTCTGTCCACCGAAAAATGTTGGTGAGCATTCGTCAGTGAAATGCACCTGGGCGTGGGTTAAGCTTTATTACAAGTATAAAACCATATATCTAGTCTGTTCAATTTTACCGCTCTGCTAAAGGATTCCGCTTCCTTTCGGGAACAGATGGCCCGTACTTTTGAATTACAGCCCTTGAAGCATGCCATCATACGCATAGATCGATGATACATACCCATTTGATATTTTGCTATGCTACTTGCGTTGAGATGAATTCATCAGCTTGCAATACCAAGAGTGGAAGCTGTATTACTTCATCCTGTTTGAAATGTTGCTACAAGGATTGAGTGCTCTGGCCATATATCAGTCATAGACATTAACTTTATGGCTACGCATGTTCCTATACTTCGGTGAAGCATGCTCACCACAGACAACCTGTCAGAATATCAACCGTGGAAATGCAACGTTCAGTTTGACAGATGTTTGATTAAGATGCTTAAATCCAATCGAAACTTTACCAGCGGAAATAGTCAGCGTATACATATATCTAAGCTTACTTGATACCTTTCTCCTGAAGATCAGTCAGTAGTGTATTTTACTCTTGGTAAAGTATTTCGCATTTTGCTTTACAGCAGATCTGTTTAACAAGAATTATCCGGCACTTGGGGACATTTTGGATTTTCGACGAACTTTAAGTGAACATTCTTCCAGGAAGATTGCTCAGTTAACTTTCCGAAGATCTCATAAGTACTCTAACTTATCGGGACACTATAAGTTATGAGACACACCAGAGAGCAAACACAAGACTAGGAAAATTTGCCGCAGAAGATAGTCCACTTAGAAGTGGAGAATGATACTAGGTCAGCCAAGATACCTGCAACGGATTTAGCATCTTTTCAGAAATACTCGGCAAACAGGACTGCTAGTGCACCAAGCTTGGTAGGTGTTAGTCTCCTGGTACAAGTTTTGAGGCCCCTGATTTACTACCATTTGCCAGCGTTGTCAATACTCATCGGAAAAACATCTAAATTTGTGTAAATTGATGTAAAATGTATCAAATTTTTGTTCCTACCGACTCGAAACATCAAAAACCCATCGGCAACGAAAGCCTGGGAAAAAGGGGACCAAAAAAATGTAAGACAATGTGCAGAAGCTAACAAGCCATTTTGGATTCGGTAAAAATAGAAGGAACAAAAGACATTTGTTAGCTCTGTTTTATAGGGATAATGCCTGACTAACTTATCAGTAACGTGTGCCGAAAAATTGGGTTTGAGTACGCTCATCCGGGTAGATCTGGTAACCTTTATGTCGTGCTAGTTTCTACGGTTGGAAAAGGAAATGCCCTCACGGATTGTACGTTTTTTTACCAATACGTGTAAAACACAGGGCAAAGAAATTGAGAAACCACAAATAAAATCTGGAAGCAGTTACTTGTTGCTGAGACACTGGTTGAGATCAAGCACAGGATGGGAGGTAGGCCAGGCTAACTGAAATGCCGGGCGTAGATTAATGTACAGTGCCTCAAATGTGGCGCTGTCTTTGACGGGCATTTTTCGATTCTGGTGGATTGGCCAGAATCTGACATTTGGCGGTACAGAAAGACATGATATTACGAGATATGCTACTTCAACACTGTTGGGTACTTTGATAACACGCAAGGTATTGCCTATTCCTACATTCTCAGGGGCGCCTGACCCATACATCTTTTCCACAACAGGAAGCAACACAGTAGATACTGAAAGTGAAAGAATCAGGCACTTTATCCTCATGCTGGACGCCGTAAAATAGGTGTAGTCGTAAAGTGTAGACAAACGCTGTGGTTGTTGTGTGTTCGACTTCAGAGAGGTAGTTAACCTTCTTGTCGTCAAGTAAGCTAACTTGTGGTGTTTGCATGGCTTTGTTGTAACCAATGGCATATGTGAGGTTTGGCCATATCCTGCGTCTTTCTGTTTAATAATCTCTCAGCGTAGTCAGTATTTACAAACACGCCTTGCAGTTTCGTCGCTTCTTCAGCCCTCTTTTCTTTAAAGCATGGCTTCTAAATGGGGCTTCCAAAATTATTTATCAGGCTGTGTTCCGGTTTATTGGGAAAAAGCTATTGAAATTAGTGTACCAGTCACCGCGAATTTCCTTTCTTGGGACAATAAGTGAGATTATGCCCCCGAAATGTGGTAAAAAGGTAGTTTTCAGTTTCAGTTATGGGGGAAAATGTACACGCTGATGGTTTTCTGAAGATTCTATGTGCGTCCATTAGACTGTGTTCTTCAAAAGCGGAAAATATGACACTGGAGTTTCGCCTATAATTAGCGCTTTGACTGTTGACAGATGGAAGTTGGATACCTCCTAACGTTTCCGTGGGGACTTCGGCAGGCAACTGTTCAAACCGGGAACTCGTGACCACTCTTTCTATCTGGGTTATATTTTTCGTTTAACTTGTATTGCACACCAGGGTCACCGGATAAACTGTTCGCAGCAACATGATTAGTTTTAGCGCAACTCTTACGGCAGGATTTCATGAAAACATAAGATAGTCTAGAGAATGCAAATTTGGATTTGCGAATAGAATGAAAAAAAGGTAAGGAGAGAGCTGCTTTTATAAAACCTACATTACTTAATCTATAATCTTTGAAATAGTGCGCGGTAGGGCTGATCGATCATGTCGGTCGAGCCTAATAATGAAAGCGTCGCGAGACCGGGACACCGTCGGGACAGGTGTCATCCCACACAAATCAGGGACATCTTAAGACATTAGAAGTATGTTGAATAGAGTAGTATTTCAGAAGGGGAAAACTTTACTCCCAGCACTATTACAAGTGAAGGGTTTCCCGTCAGTTGATAGGACTAAAGGCTGTGTATAGAGAATAATATGTGAAGACTACACGAAGGTCTACATAGGTCAGACAGATAGGGATTTGCACACCAGAAACGGTGGGCATAAGCGTTGATTAAAACGATCGGCAAGAAACGTAGGTGAATATCATGCGATAGAAACTCCGCAATAGCAAGACATGCACTGGACAGTGGGTACATGATAGATTTGGAAAATGTGTGGGATTTGAAAGGAGGTTTCATATTCTTGTCACAGTGACTGGTGGTCGAAGGGGTGGAAATCGTCAAGCATCCAAACGGGAGTAGAATAGGGGTGTAAAACTGGTGAGTGTTTGGAGAATGGTTTCTTGGTCAGCTGAGATTACGGGGGTGGTGTGCGGTTATTCGTAAAACGTTCTGAGTCCAAATTACAAAAATCTTCCCAACCCCATACCACTTATCCTGGCACCCCTCAACAAACACATATGAACGATATTAGCGAACAACATCCAAGAGAAATATTCTACTAGGACGTCCTAGGCTGAAAGATCGAGACCAAAAAATCCTGACTCAAATTGATAATTGCCTCTAACTCATCTCTTAGTTACATTTAGCCACTCACACTAACCAACAAACGAGAACTTCTGCATGAAGTCCAGCACTGTTTAAGGCGACCATTCGTAAGAAATCTCGTTGACTGATTCTCTAATTACCTGGATGTAGCTTATGTAGCTTTTAAGTCGAAGGCAAAACGTTGCCCAACAATAAATCCGCCGACTGTTTACCAAGCCCCTCTGAAACCGTAGAGTTATGTTTCTTTGGAACGAAGTGACAGTCGAAGGTGAACTTGTGGGGATGGAGACCAACAAAGATCCCTCGTTCGCACCGTATTCATTCGAAAACCACATTCAATCTAAAATAAGACAAAAGACGGGACGAACCAGACTAATGCTGAAAAGTTTATGGTCAACTTCGAAAGCATGAAACATGTATTTCCAGTTTGTGTGGCGGTAGATCGTTTGAGCTGTGGATCAAACGAAAGTAATAGTCGTACAATGGGAATTTCAGTGATTGAATTCATGCTGCATTAAACCTCGAGTACGTGGAACTGACACCAGACTGACAACAGATTGTCGACTGACCATTTTCCTCAAAGGATTGTCTCGGATGAGATTTCAGGTTGAGGTGAACTTTGAGGTTTAAGAACCTGAAATGAATTTTCAACATCTAGGCCTGATTCACCTATTTGATAGAGATACATTTACCTTGGCGTATTCGAATAATTTTGTATTTTATTGAGTCCTGAAGGAAGCGCATCCAAAAAACTACTAGCCGTGAAACTGTTCGTTCCTGATTGGTTATACTGAGGCTACTAACATTGAAACAGTGTTTTGGCTTCCACAATTTATAAACTAATAAGAAACTCTTAGAATAGCTATCGCGGAGAAATTCGTCCAAATATCAAGAAGTTATTTTACAGACTTTCATTATTTTCGGTATTGCTCAGCTCTCTTCTAAACAGTTACTCAAAAAGCGTAACAGTCCACTTTCGGACTTGGCACAGTTGGGTGCGCCTCAGCTGATTAAGCTTGCCTTCCGCCCACGTGTTTTGGACTGGGATTGGCCCATCAGCATTTCGGTTGATTTGATATTTGAGGTGCGTGTGGCTTTGACACATTGCTAGAGGCAAAAAATATGCTCGTATAACAGGCTCGTGTATTATCGAAACGTTAAATTACTCATTTGCGTACATATAACTGAAAATAAGTTCCTTATTTACGATGCTTGCCAACAAAAAGTATGGTAAAAAGGCAGTATGTGAGTCGACTTTTTCAAAATATGAACGCATAAAATTCGAATCGACTTAAGTTTATATGATGGAGCATTATAAAATTCGAATTTTGTGCGGCAAACTCTTTGGGAGCTTGTTCGGTGGCAAGTTATGATAAGTTATATCATTGCTAAGCATGATTTCCAGCTGTGTTGATTTCGACTGAAAAATCATTTGGAAAGGCCAACCTAAGTGAGATTTCTTGAACCCCCCCCCTCCCAAAAAATATATAATGTTCCCCAGCAAGCGGCAGAAAAGGTAATGTCAGAGGGCATTGCTTGTACTACGACTGCACTGCTTATAAATGGGTCTGGACATCAACATTTTGAATTCCTTTTAGGGTTGCAAACAAAGCAGCAAACCCATTTTATAGAGTTCACCGCGAGAGTTTACTCA